>VXBQ01006036.1:896200-991000 GCA_013400175.1 Phainopepla nitens | reverse complement strand
CACCTTTTCCATTTCTCCAGAATTGCCATCAGCCATGAGATTATCGCCAAGGTTTCCTGGAGATGCATAAGCCCAAAGCATGCCACAAACCTCTACCCTTGAATGGAAAGATCCATCACTCATTCAAACAAACAAAACCCCTTCTGAGCCTAATATCCTTAGTGTCATCATTAATTATAATATGCAATCATAATCATTTTGGAGGTAGACCTGGGGTTAATTTGGCCAATCAGCTGCTGATCATTAACAGTGGCCTATTGAAGTGTATGAAAATGATCCCCTGTAGTTCCTGCACGTATGAGGGAAGTAATACATTGTGTTCTTTTTTCCTACAGGCTGTGTGCCAAAGTATTAGTTTTCCCTGTGACTTCAATTCACAATTACTGGATACTTTTGGCTCTTATCATTTTTTTTTTATGAACAGGTGGATGGGAAATTGTTTTGGCATAAAATAAACAGGGAGAGGTGCTGCAATGGGCTATCTGTTTTAAAGGCTTGTTGCCAGCCTTTTATTTTGTCTTATCTTTCCAGTTTTTGGTTTATAGCAGGCTTTGAAATAATATTCAGGTTTGTTTTGTCAGAAGTATGAAGAAAGGGGTCTTTTGTGGCATTCACTTGTGTCACTCTCCTTCTACCTGTGCTGACACTGTGCTGCTCCTCAGGACCTTTGCTTCATTTGACTGGTAAAAACTGATCTTAGCAAAACCCCAAAAGTAGAAAAAGATGTGTCAAAATCTTAAATCTCTGGTTTTGTGTTTGAGCATCCACATAGCAGTCAGGGCCTGTTAACCTATATATGTGTATGCTAATATACCTGTAAAATGGGAGGGGGATGTTTATCTAAAAACATAAATAAATACAAAATATTTTTTCCATTTCACAACAGTGCAGAGTACACAGTTGCGAAGGCAACAGTTTAAAATTATGAAACTTTGAAATATTCCTATGGTACTTGAGTGGCTAGGCCTGCAGGATTCATCTTATTAATTGTGTGTCCTGTGATTTGAATTGTCTTTAGTGAAATCACAAAGTAAGTTGTTTGTGTATGAATTTATAAATGAAAACAAGTGGATCCAAGAGGTTTCTTTCCACTGATAAATTAACAAGTGGTGGCCAAAATGACTTTAATAAAAGAGCTGATTCTCAGGTAGTGGGAGGCTGAATAAAATTAGATCTCTACAGCAAACAACTCTTTTTCATGTGTCTAGAGAAAGATTTCCCAAATCAAGTCTGCCAATCACACACTGTGTTTTAGCTACAGTGAATTGAACTGGTTCAAAGTAACAGAAGGAAAAAAATTATATGAATATCATATATCATATCAATTCTTTCTCTTCTCTGTTTCAGGATTGTCTGGCAAAACGGATGCTGTATCCAAAATGCAACAAGGTAGTGATATGGTGAAAAGCAGAAAAATGCTGTAGTTGGAGGATATTTTGATTTTTTTTAAAAAAAAACCATTTTTGCCCATGTACTAGCGCCGAGGAAACATGAATGGGCACAAACGTCTATTTTTTAATGAAAGAAAAGACTTGATTCACTCTCAGGCTGCAGTAACGTAACTTATTTTATAACAGCAAGAGCCAAGCATATGGTATTCATCATTAGCAGTAGCAACAGAAGCCGTTTCTGCCGGGCCCTGGCTGCAGAGCCCCGCTCCAGCAGCAAGCCCTGCCTCGCTGGGCTCCCACCTTCCCCTGGCAGCCCTGCCCTGGCACCCTCCTGCTCTGCCCTCCTCGGGCTTGCCTAAAAACAGAGGCCAGACAACATTAAGAGAATAAAAGCAGATATATTTATTAAAGGGCCTTCAGGTACTTTAGGGCAGGTGAAGCCTCCCTGAGGGGCTGCACCCAAAATGGATAATGGGTCACGAGTTTTTCACACTTTTGTAAGTTTGGTCCATTTGCATATTGGGGGTTAATCTTCCAACTACAGTTTCAGGTAATGAAGTTATTTGCCCCCAGTTTGCTCCTCCCCCAGCTCAATTCTGTTTATATTTTTCCGGGCCCGAGGCAGTGAGGTGTTCTTGATTCCCAGGCCTAGAGAGGAATTGTTTTGTCTAATCAGAATGTGAAGACAGTAGCTAACAGTCTATATGGAGTTCAGAATTATGCACTAAAGAATTGCAGGTTTTCAAATATATGAAAAACAGAAAAGCTAAAATCCTAGGACATCACTACCAGTGCCCATGACCCCCAGTGTGGCCTCTGAGATTCCAACCCCATCAGCTGCTCTTGTATTTGTGGCCTTCTCAGTGAAACCAATTCCATAATTAATGGTGTTTTACCTTTGTTTGCCCCTTTTTCGTGCTACAGGATATGAGCTGTATTCATCTACAGGGCTATCAGGTCTATCTGAAGAAACACCACGTGACAAGAAGAGCTTTTTATTTATTTTTCCCACCTCCTCTCTCAGCAATTGGCTGGGCAGCTTGGAGATGTGAATCAAAGCTGGAGCTGTCAGTGAGCAGCTTTTAAAATGTCCTCACCATTCCCCATTATCATTATGCTTACACACTACACCAGCAGCTAAGCTTTGGCTTGATAGTCACAGCCATCATCTCTATTCCTCTATAGCTTTCAAAATGTTCCTCTAAAACAGAAATTCCTGGCAATACATCAGGATGGAGACAAATGTTTAATATCCATGTTGCTAATGGTAAAACTGAGACACAGCTTGCTCTAAGTGGCCAAACCCAAGTGTGTTATGCAGTGAAAGATCTCCATGTGGGTAGCAGCCCTCCTCAGTCCCTGTCACACCAGCCCTTGCTACCAGAACAGCCCAGCTCCTACTCCTGCAGACACCTCAGCTGACCTTGGGTGTGCTCCCAGCAGTTACTGTGGTGCTGTGTTAAATTCCACTCGAGATGAGAGGAGGTTTATGCACCTATTTGTATTCAGATATCAAGTTGGATGGCAAACTTCTTCTGCCTTGCGATGAGATTTGGAGTGGGGAGAACTTGAGCTCTGGGCTTTATTGTATTTGTGGATGATTAGTAATTGGAGACAAGGTGCATGTAAATTGTTTATAAAATAAGAGTTGCTGAAATTGCACATAAACTACAAAAAAAGGTGTGCTGAGGTCCTGGCACAGGGTACCCAGAGAAGCTGTGGCTGCCTCATCCCTCGAAATGTCCAAGGGGGTGGAATGAGACGAGCTTTAAGATCCCTTCCAATCCAACCTATTCAGTGATTTTTATAACCAATTGTAACCTTTACTACCTGTTAATGTTCTCCTTCACAAATTTTATTCTTTTGAAAAGTCACTTATGCCTCAACATCAAGATCAAATTCCTCTGTTCATTTCTGTACTCATTTAAACCCAGAGGGATGAATCCAACCACGGGCTGGCCTGTGAGCACTCTATTGTTGTTGTCCTCAAAATTCCAATTCAGTTTGTACTTTGTTTTTTTACAGAATCCTATGATATTGCGTAAAACATTGTTATGTTATGCTGTTACTAGATTGTGTCAAATCAGGAAAATAATTGGAAGCTACCATTCATCTCAGAATATTTTGATTAGAGGATTTCTTTATCTGTCTTAAATTACTAACAACTTCCTCCTTGAAACTAGAAAAGTATGGAGGGCCTCATTAGCTCTGTCTCTGTATTGCACTTGAGCACTGCCAGAAATGAAAGTTTGTGACTGAAAAGTGAGTTTTGCTTTCAGTACATTTATGTTCTAGTCTCCCCCTTCCTCAACCATCCCCCAATTTTCCATATGAAACACAATGCTCCTATCTTTCCTTTTCTCTTAAAGACTGGTTTGTAATGATGGTAGGATTTTGTGAATACTAATACAGGTATTTGTATTCTCTACAGGGAAGGCAACATCGGTTCTGGTCTGTAAATATGTACAACAGTTTATGACTTTCATGAAATATTGGAGGAATGCAGAGATGAGAAGTTTAGTAGTATGGCAAGAAAGCCAAAATCCAAACAATGCTTCAAAGGCTTTTAAAATAAATCTTTATGTTGGTGTTGACAAAACTGAAGTTGTGCTATTTGAGACAGATTTTTCCATTGAGAGGCAATTTCAAAAGCACAATTATACTCATATTTGGCCAAAGCGATGTCCTATCTGAGGCCACCTAGATGCAGAGCAAGCTGAATTAATGTACCAGCCTCTACCCAGAGCCAAGGGACCACTGTTGCTTCCAAGGTAGATTGCCCTCTCACATGCAAGCTTCTAGAAAAGCTGATGATTTATTCCACAGTAAAAAACCTCCCAGATACACTGAAATTAAAAAATTTCAGTATTTCTGCTTTGGACCACTATGCTCACCAAAATTTGGGTATCTGCTCGGCTGAGGCAAACCATTAGCCCTTGTTAGATACCAAGGCCTGAAAGTCATTAATACAACAAATTAATAGTATTGGGCAAAATTTAGGTGGTTTGTTGTTTGAGGTTTTCTAGATTTTTTTTTTTTAAATTATAGGTTATTTCTTCTTCATTCCCTTTGCAATTTTTCCAATCCTTGTAAATATTTGTGAGAGAACTGAGCTGACTCATTTTTTTACATGAAAAGGAAGGTGTGAAGGGTCCAGCCTCTGCAATCAGGTGATGCTCAATGCCCATCTAGGACAACCCTTGCTCTGTGATCCACCAAATAAGGTGGGAACTCCTACCTGCCAGCTCCACAGACTGCAGAAAAGCAGCAGCAATTTAAGATAATCAATGAAATTGGAACATGGTAAGAGGCTGGGGAAAAACATGGGAAGAAAAGGAATTCCTATAATAGATGTTATATAACAGCAATCCTAAGGCCATGAATTTCCATCCTTACTTGCACCTCTTGGGGAGAGGAAGAGGAGGGTTGTTAGAGCAGGTGGCTCTGCTCTGCCCTTTTATTCCCTGGGGAGGAGAGGATGCAGCCTCTTGGGCCTTCAGACTCGTGGCTGTTATGGGATGGTCTGAGCACTTTGGAGGTTTTGCAGGAGCAGGCAAATTTTTACCAGTTTCTGTTTTGCCAAGCTGCACACCACAAATGTGTCTGTAAGCCCTGAGAAATAAATATGACTGCAGCTTTGTTTATAAGTGGCATAAAAACAACAGAGACAGCCAGTCAACCAGCTTTTATAAATTATAATTTTAAACTAGAAACATAATTTGAGGTCAAGGCTGCTGCTCTGATTTCCAGGAATTTTTCTCTTTTCATTCCCTGACTTTTACTTCTTCCTCCTTCATGCACTTTTACCCATGTTCAAATATTCAAAGCAGAAATAAATGAGGAATAAGGAGTACTATTCTTAAAGGGTAAAAGATGAGGATTTCAAATTAAATTTGTGGGGTATGTTGGCTCTTTGAGAAGTTTCATGTTTTCCTGAGGTAAAAGGTGTGCAGTGCTTCAGATTTTGTTGCTGTATTTTGGGACTTCAGCTGCAGACGTTTTTGTGAGCAGCCAAAATGGCCTTTGAAGCACATTGGGGAGCACAGATTTTAAATCGGTTGCTTAAATTAAAAAAAAACCCCAAATACTTAACAACAATTCCACTACTGCTGTAAAATTCTCCCAAAGTGAAAGGTGTGGTGCTTGCATCGCTGATATTGGTAGTAGATGTAGGAATTTGCATGAACTTTTACTAATTAACCTCAACTGTTTATTTAAATTGAACCATATTTGCTTTTGTTGTTTATCATGCAGATGTCCTCGCTTTAGTTTCTTTCTTTTTAAGCTTTTAAGGCTTTTGATTGCTGCCTAATCCCTTCAAAATGTACTGTATATCACATTTATGAAATGTATGGGTAGCAGAGAGACGCAGACAACTTTGTTTTTAAACAAAGACCCCAGGATAAGGGGCAATGTTTTTCCCCTCACAGGTGATGGAGTACGTACAAAGAATGCAGCGGATAATGGCAGTCCTGTCCTCTGAACAGATGGTGATGGTCCTGTTGCTAGGATAAGGCCTGAAGAATTTAGTTTTTAATTCCACATTATTTGCCTCAGTGCCATGAATATCCCTAGGTTTCCTCAGGCAAAAATACAACAAATACACAGAGAGAGAAAGAGAAGTGACATGCGGATAGAAAAGGAGACAGAGCACGGAAAAGGACTGGAGCCAGGTCAATAGAAGCTTTTGGGAAAATGTCTGCTCAGCTGTCTGCAATCACCTGGGTTTGAAAGGCAGGCAGGAAGGAAGATTGGTTTGGCATGAGAACGAGGCCTTTGATGCTTTAGATACCACAGAGAAAAATACGCGTTTCTTCCCATTAGAAGTCTGTTGACTTTCCTAATTAAGATAAACATGTTTCTGAAGAAGTTAGCTCTCACAGTACTACATTTGTAAAAACAACCATGCTTTTAAAATATATACACAGACAAGGACGTGTGCCAAGAACTAGTGCTGGTGTGGTCTTACAAATCACTTTACAGGAATATTTTTAAATCATTGCTTTATTTAAAAGTGAGCGGATTTCATTCCCTCCAGTCAATTAAATATCTAATTTCAACTCAAGTAGATAATAACCAAAGTATTTTTATATAAATGAATGAACAGTTAGAAAACTGTTAAACACACAGCCCTCAAGCATGAAAAATATATTCGTTTAACTGTTTTATTCTTTTATCACTAATTTACTACAGAGATTTTTGCGCTTACATCATTTTCAGTTTTGGCACTGGGGGAAAGAAATCTTATTTAAAAAAATTAATTCAGATTGAAATTCTCAAGGATCCCCGTGCCACCTGAATTATTCCATCAACCATATTAAGGATGTGGTGGATGGTGCTGGTGGAGTTGTGATTTTTCCACAATGGCAGTTTTGAGGAAAAAAAAAAACAAACTGTGAAAACTTCCAGTGACCCAGTTCCCACAACAAAGCACATGTTAAATGTCAAAAAACATGTTGAATTCATAAAAGGACACAGTGCCTGTAAAATGTACAATACCTGAGGTTTGGGGGATTAATTGCAGTATTATCCCCTTTCTAGGTGCCTGCACAAAGCCAGACTGCTTTAAGTGATTTAAAGGAGTCCCATATCAGATGCTCTGGGATTGGTGAGTGTCTGGTTCAAATTGTTGATTTTTCCTCCATAGTGCTTCTGGTAATTAGGATGTGATCCCAATCATACCATCCTCACCACAATTTATCACACAACAATGTAGTGAGAAGGAAATTACATGATGCAAACATCTCATATTTTGTGCTTAAAAATAAGTTGAGGAAAATGTAGATGAGACTATATGGGACAGAAAATGCAAACATGTACCAAAATACATCATATATGTTATTTATATATGTGTGTTTATGCTTGTATATAATTCATACTTTTGTCCTCAAAAATTGACAGAATTCAATTTTATCACTTATGGGGTGTTATGTTTCAGGAAGGGTTTCAGAACCAGCTCATTTGGAATAGAAAATTTTCCTGGTCTTCAAACAGTTTCTGTTTTCATTATCTGTCCAGAAATATTAATAAGTAATATAAAATGGATCAGAATTTATTGATATTCAATTCTCTGGGTACCACATTGTCTTGGAACCTCATAATGACCAAACCGGCAAGAAAATAATCACTAATACATTCTATTTCTAAGCAGTCCTTTATTTTTACCTCAGTTTTTGGAGAAATTGATGATTGGTTTATAAAATTTCTTCTCCCTCATCATCCTGGAAAATATTCAACCAGCTTGTTTAATATTTTTTTCCTTCTTAGCACCCCTAGATGTTACCTGGGTGTTCTCAACTCTCATTTTTTCAGGGCATAGTCACTTGTTCTACAACATCCACAGGATTAATAGAATTTTGCTTAATGTTAGATATTCATCAGAGGGATGTCCTGGGTGCAGATGACATCTGACTGCCTGAGGGACACTCCTCCAACCTCTACATGTCTTGGTGAGGCTGCTGAGTAGATGTATTCTTCAATTTATCGTAAGAAATGATGAGGTGAATTTGGTTCACAGCCCTTCATGTGTAAATAAATAAAAATACCTCTGAAACTTGATCAGAGATGAAAGAAACCATTTCCGTCGGAGAGCGGCAGAAGTGGTTTCCCATGCCGTGTGCTTTGTGACACACACAGAAGCCTTTGTGGCTCATCTTGTTTATCCTTCATATTCCAAGCAGGAGTCAGACACATGTCTTAAAATGGGATAATGTGTCAGTTCTGACATTGCTCTTTTTCTGTAGTTTCTGTTCTTTCCTTAAATATTGGCTGTTCTTTTAAAAGCCTGTTGTGGAAAAAGATGCGTGTGAGATTCGTCCTGGTTCATAAAGTATCATACTCTGTGATCTTTTCAGATTATTAGAATGGAATCCAGATTAGAAAATGTTTTATGTTTTAATCTCATTACATTGGTATATGGATTTCCTTAAAAACAGAGTATTCTTTGCTTACTAATCTTAGACCATATTTTTTTTAATACAAAAGCAAAAGGTGCCAGTGGCACAGCCACCTCATGTAATGAAACACGTGGATTTCTCTTCTTATTTTATTCCTCGCATTTATCATTCATATTTAATGCCACAGGCATTTGACTTCTTAATTCCCTATATTGAATTGAAGAGGCATGCACAGCATGCATTCCATTTTAATGACTTGTAATTCTTCTTCATTGATGACACTTTTTCACCTGGAAAACTTGTGGTGCCAAACTTCCTCTCACATGTGTGATGCAGTCGGTATCCTTGACGAGGTGGTGATGGCTGGAGAGTGGAATGACTGGGAAGTGTAAGGTCCTAACCTTAAATGCCTCTTGGACTGAGGGAACACTGCCCTGAGGGCTTTTCTGGTGGTATATATGTATATATTTATTATTTTTTTTGTATAGTTGAACCTCAGTTGCTGACTTCTCTCCTGCTGGCTCTAGGACATGCCTCTTTGCTTATTCATTCTCTTTTTGTGAGTCAAATTTCCAGTAATACACAACTTTCCCCCCCTAAGCTAATTAGCATTAATCTACTGAGTAGGTTTGCCAGTAATATTTCCAACAAAAAGGTTTCGTAGACTTCAGCAGGACTAGATCATGTGAGTGATAAATTACAGTGTCTGACATCAGTATTTTGGACTAAGATATGATGAACCAAGCACTATCCTGAATGTTATTGTTTATTTACAGACATCTCACAGGACTGTCTTAGTTAGGATTAGTTACTTATAAAAGCTTAAGATTTTGGAATAAAATATTCTGTAGAACTACAAAGCATTCAGGGCATTATAAGAACATTGCACCTTTCCAGGTTTTCAAAGCACTTTAGAAGCATTTACAAACCCTCATAGCACTGAAACATGGGAAGTCTTATCTTTTATTGATTTCCCAAGTGGGTTGGCTGAGACATTGAAGAGTTCTGGTTTGCTAACTGTGAGCACTCTGATGACCAAACGCAGCGTCTGAAGGAAAACGAAAAATGACACTGAATTTCCCCTTGAACTATTACAGGGAAACCTTTTGGAGAGCTTCCCTCAGGAAAACAGAGGGAAAGGCACAGAGATGGAGTTGCCTGGTTATTCAGGCAGAGCACTCCTGAATGGGAACCAGAGGATGTGGAGGGATTTTGCAGTTAAAGTCAGCTCCAGAGTAGAGGAATATCCTTCATTCAAAACTTGCTCCAGGTGTGTGTTCTTTGTGAGGATAGGTGACATGTGGATGGAGGGGGAGAAGATTTTTTTTTTTTTTTTTGGAAAAGCAGGGCTAGGTAGGAGAACAAGTCCAGTTTGGTTCCTTGTGTTCCAGGAAAGGTGGATATTTCTGTTCCTTTTCAATCTAATGTCAATATTTCAGCAAACTCCAAGAAGTGAAAGAAGTTATACTTGAGTGAGTGCAGTGATCACGAGAAAATGAGTCTTACTCTGTTCATGAATGGTGATTTAACTGTAGTCTTAGTAACAGCCTTGAAGTTTTCCTTTGGAATGTATCCTAAAGGATTAAAAAACAAATTAATGGTATATGTTGGAAAAGTTCTTCAAACATTTCAGCATAGAAGTACAAAGCTTATGTCTGGGAGGGATTTCAGAGGTCATCTAGTTCCAACTCCTGTCCCAAGGCAGGAGCAGCTCTACTTAAAATGTGCTTTGGTTGTCAGGTGGATTTTTAGCCTTGGAAATTTTCCATTATTTTCATAACTTTCCAATAGTTCTCCCTTCCACCCCCCACCCTTGAAATCTTAATGTATTTAGTGTTCTGATTTCTCTTTAGCAGTTAGAAATGTCTCAGAAAGTGGTTATTAATAAATCATTAAAGGTTTGCATCTCATTTCATTTCCTTGCTGCTCTACTACTCTTTATTTCCAACCATAGTACAAAGCCATTTTGAAAACAGGAGGAGGAATCTTTCACAACTGAGTCAAATCTAAATTATGAGGGTAAACCTAGAGATTTTTTTTTTTCCTTTACGTGGAATGCTCTTTGTTATTCAAGTTATTTGCTTGGATTAAAGATTTCTTAGCCTGATCTTGTTTTATCTGGCATTGGTGAAGAAGAAATTAATCCTGCATGCAAGGTTTTACAAGCTGCATATCTTGAACATGGAGTCACTTCACCAATAGGGCTTTCCTGGGAATAGAGAACAGCAAGGTTGAATATAAGGCTTGATAACTACAGATATTTTCAGTAGCACCAAAGGAGGTATGGGAAGTGATGAAAAAACTTATGAAAGGTAAACGGACTATAATTCATACTAAATATCTCCCCTTGTGCAGAAGCTCTTTTTAAATTACTCAGATAAATGAGCTCATTTATGGAATATTTTGTACTGCATGAACTTATATGGGCACCTGTCATGTATATATATTTTTAATACTGAACTCATATAGATGGCTTAAAGTCCCCCTTGCCCTTTAGTAAATTTAAATCTCCCACAAAGCTGCTGTACAGTAGTCATAAAGAAACATTTATGGTTCAACATAATTTCCCTTCATTTCTTTTTCTCTTTCTTTAAAAAAAAAAAAGGCAGTTTAAAAGTAATAAAGCACTTCCTTCTGTAAATCTTTGATCTTTTTTCTTCCTAAGGGAAGATTAATTTGTAAATATGCTAATGGATTTGTATAATATGAAACCTTCATAAGAAAAACTACATTAGTTCATATGAATGAACACATCTATCTTATTCAATTTATAAACTAATGGCTGAGAGCATCAACAATGCATTCTGCTCAGTCTCGTGTCCAAAATCACTGCCTGTGATTTAAAGACAGCATGGAATTTTGCAAAAAAATGTAAGTTTGACCAATTTTGTTTTCCCTGACTATTTTTTTATTTTATTATTTGTTTGCAATAGTGAGATTGGCTGCTGCTCCAGCCAGGTGAGCACCCTGCTCTGAAGAAATTCCATGAGATGGGAGTTGCTTTATGTGGATGTAACGTATCCAGCTGCATGCCCTCCCAAATCCTGGGTGTTTCCAGCAGAGTGCTGGGCCTGTCAGCACAGAGATCACTCAGACAGGCACCCTTAGAAGATGAATGTCAGCAAAGTGTTCATCCAGTTGATGACATAGCTGAGAAGCTGACCCTCACCAGCTCCTCTCTGGGACAGTGATCCTGCCACTTTCCTTCCAGCTGGAAGTCCCGGAGGACTTTGGTTCCACCACTGCAGGAGCTGGATGCAGTGATCATTGTGGATCCCTTCCAGCTCAGGATTTTCTGGGCTGTCTCTCTACTCCCCAGCCACTGTGGCTGCCCTGGGCCGAAACTGCCCTCTCTGCCCCACGGCAGGAGGAGATGGGTCATGGGCAGGGACTTGATGGGGGGATTCAACCGAATGCAAGTGCAGAGAAAAGTGGTTCACTGGAAAGTTTTCATACTCTGTTTGTGTCCTGAGTGCCTCTAGGCAATGCAGCGCTGCTTCCTCATCCCCCTTTTCCCCCCAAGCCCACATTTCACCTCTTCCTGTGTTTTTTTATTTTTTTCTGGTGCTTAGCTGAGAAGCCGTGGAGGGTTGAGGTTTGCTCTAGCCCTGCCTGCCAGTGAGGCCGTGGCATCTCTTCTGGGACAATGGGACTGTCAAGAGGGCACAGAGAGTCTGGGGCAGAACCTTCTGTCTCCATCATTTTATTTCTGCTAAGGTCTCTGTACTATTTAATTTTCTCCGTGACCTTTTTCTCCTGGTGTTCCTTTGCCTCTTTTCTGAACTAAACAATCCTAATAGAAACTTGAGATTATTAAGTGAATGTAAAAATCAGTCTGATTCAGAGGGGCTGTGATGTATGACAGCGTGGTCACACCGTGGCACCGCAGCCCACGGGGAAATTCTGCTCTTAGCCAGGGGCTCATCTCTCTGCCTCTCCACAAGGAAGAAATCCACGTACTTTGGTTTTATTCCCTTCAATATCTGGCATATTTTTAAATAAAAAGAGCGTGGTGAGGATTTAAATTGATTTTGAATTTAGCCCTAATTTTGATCCAATTTTGTTTGCAGAAGGAAGCTCAGTGCCGGAGGAGTGTAAGTGGTGCCCTTGTACCTCTAAGCACCTCTAAGCTTTATAGGGTGATTCTCCAGGCCTGGTTTATTAAGGTAAGCAGAGATATGTTGAACTTCAAGCCAGCATAGCCAATGAAGGATTGTTTGATGTGCTGGGGTACTCGGCACTGCCGTCGTTAGCAGTCTCTTTTCCCAAGGGCTGACAGATTTGTGTCCGGCTCCAGCTCATGGCTTTCATCCTGCTGCCATAAACAAAAGGTGTGCATTTCTTCAGGCGTGGAGCTCACCCAGACTCCTTCCCTCATTTGATGCTATCGTGCTCTGGATAAGAATAGAATTGTAATGTGCACCTTGAGGCTGGAGAAAAGGAGCACAAGGAGGCAACCCACAGCTGGCTCCTAATAGGGGTGGGTGGGAAGGAAGTGTCAAATGCTGCTCAGAATAGATGAATATTATAAAGGGGTCTGGAAAGATCAGAAATAAGAGAGATTCAGATGGTTGTTTTCCCCCTCTTTCTTTTCTGTCCAGGAAATTCTTTCCAGGGCTTCCCAATAAGAATGGGGATGGAGGGTGAGCAGAGTGAAACTGGTGGGAGAGACGTTGCTGCTGCAGTGAACAGAGCTGAGCCTGCAGTGCCACAGAGCCTGTTCCCTTTAAAAAAGAAAAGGCAGGGGGTGGAGGGAGGTTTGGGCTTTTCTCTAGCAAAGTTTTCTTCCCAACAGTCAAAAATAATAGAAAGTAGACATAGAAGAGATCTGTTAATTGATCTTGTCCATATCTTGCCCAACACAGGGTTATTCCCTGCAGCATATTTACTAGTGCTGAGTTCAGCTTTGTTTTTAAAACCTCCAGTGACAATCTCCCGAGGGAAGTGGTGAAAGCCTGACTCTACAGCCTACTACATCTCCTTGTCGATCTGCTTTGCAGAGGGAGACTCTCACAAACCAGGAAATATTTTCTGACGTTCAGCCTACACCCCTCACTGTTTTTTTTTCATTTCTGTCTTATTAATTCTATTTATACTTCTCTGTATCATGCAAAATAATGTCCTTCCAGGAGCACATCACGAGTTCCAACACCAAAAGGTTATGTTATTGAGAAAGAAGAGCTTTGCCTCGTGCTGATTCTTTCTCAACCAAAGTAAATGCATAATTTAATTCCCTGCTCTATTGCTGGCTCATAGGTGGCTGTTAAACAGCTGCAGGTAGAATTTTAGGTAAGCCTCTAAACTCAAGATATTCTGCATGAAAAGAGCCAATAAATCAATAAGACAATTCATCGGCGCTTTTAAAAATTTAATTTCTAATATTTATATTTTTTTCTTGCTTCACTTTATCAATATAAGTCTTTCTGCAAAGCATGTCCTTTCTCATTGCCTTTACCCCACTCCTAATTTTAGCACTGGATCGTGATTTGGTCAAGGTCCTATTTAAATAGTTTTGGGGTTGCCAACATGGTGTGTTCTGATATTCAGATCTCATAATCCAATTTTGAAATTAAAGAGCTTGGGGCAAAAACACTCGCACAACTGAAATGCATGTTTTTGAGCACTGTGCCAGTGTTTTCTTAGGAAGAATATACCAAACCTCCTCTTTCTCTTCCCAATTAATATAACAAATGTCCTGCACAGAATCTCCCTCTTTAACTCGTGCCCCGTGTGAGCACAAGAGAGAGTGTAAATGGAAGCTGGGCTGTGATTTCAGGGAAGGTATCTGAATTCCAGCTGAATGCAGAAAATATGCAGAAGAGCAACTGATTTATAGTGCCTCATTTGCTGTCTTAGCAGAACGATGTTCTCTGTATTCCCAACAATAAAACCAACAGCAAGGAAAAAGTCGGTGTGTTTTCCCCCCATACCAAGGCTTTTTCTCCCCTCTGCCCAAGTCTTTATTTCAAGTTTCTCAGTATTAAATCTAAAGGTTCATCAACTCACATCTTTACAGCTCTGTCTTTCTGTATACAGGACCCTGTCTGCCTGTTTCCTCTATTGCACTATTTTGTTTGTACTACTGTAATCATTTTGCTGGCCCAGATCTGTGTGGGTGTGCTGGCAGCTTTACAACAAAGTTACATGGGAACTGAGTTAAGGTTGAATATTTATTAGAAGAAGCCATCTGGCGTCAGGCTGTCTGTACAGGGGGGCTTATTTCTTTAGTAGTCTCTCCTTTTTCTTTCTAGCTCTTCCTCCCTCTCTCTCCGTTTCTCATTTACGTGCCGCATATATGTGAAAAGTGGAACACACATCTTGACATATTGATTTGATTCTTGATATTTATAGCAATTAACCCCGCTCATGTGATTATCCCTGTCGCCTCACCCCATACCTCTCTCTCTCTTTCTCTCTCTCCCACTCTCTGTTCCTGTGGTGGGGGATGCTTGGGGTCTGTTCCCATGGTGGCAGCCCCCCGGATGCTGCAGGGCTCCCAGCGCAGCCCCTTCCCTCTCGTGCAGCTTCCCACAGACTCCAGGCAGCTACAGCTCTGCTCGAACATCTCTCTCCTGCTTCTTCCACACTTTCCCTCCTCCAGCCCGTGAGCTCATAAAAGAGTGCTGCGCTCCAAAAAACTCCCGACTCACCATATTAAACAAACTAGCCAGCAGAAGGGTGTCCGTGCTATTTCACCATTTGTATGACATCGCCAGGCTTCAAAGTGCAGCACTAAATTGCCAAAAGATGTTTACTTTACTTGCTTAAGAGCTCCTCGTAATTCAATTGTTCTCTCTCCCGCAGTAGAAGCACACATGGATCCTGAGCTGTGCTCTTGTGAGCTCCCACTAGTTATTTACCCACGGGCTTTCCTCTGTTGTTTTTTACACAGTGCTTGACTTTTTAAATTTTTTTTTTTTTCAGGGGCTTCTGTCTCAAGGTAATTTTTTATTTTCTGGGGTGCTCAACTGCAAGGACCTTGAAACATGCAGCTGTCTGGCTGCCTTTTTTTTCCCCTCAGTGACAGACATTTAGTGCTTTTTCCAAAATAATAAATTTTTTCCTTTTTTTTTTCTTTGTTTTTAAACATGCACAAAGTTGGACATCCAAAATTGTTGGTCACCTTGGAAAACCTTGACCTATTTTTCCTAGCAGGCCAGGGAAGCTGATGCAGTCAAGCTGGCAGCCCTTTCCCACCATTCCTGACTTTTGTAAGTTAATATTCCGACCTCACAGCCTTGCATAACCTCCTTGCTCGTCGGTGTGGTGGTTTTGGTGGTGATGCCAGGTGGGAGAAGAGGAGCACTGGGCAGCAGAGGTTCTTTCCGCTGACAGAAACAGTGAGTCACTACTGTCCTGTGATTATTCCCTGGCCTTTTTTTGCCAAAAAAATTGCCTGTGGGGATGAAAGGAGAGTCCTTTCTCCCTGACCTGTGCCAGGGGTTAGCAGCCTCCCAAGCTCTGGCAAAGCACAAGTCGTGGGTTGGTTTTGAGCAGTGCAAAGCAAGGAATGAGGGCTGGGAGCCATAGTGGCTCCAAGGATGTAAACTGGGAGATGTGGTGGTTCCCAGCTTCCCCCTCCCACTGCTGGCTGGATGATTGGCAGCCTGTTGTCTCCTCCCCCAGGTAATGTCCCCAGTCTTGTGGTGTCTTTCTGTATGTTTAATCTGGGAAAGAAAAAGATAAGGATTTTTCCATGTGGTGTAACAGGATGGATGAGCAACAGCCCTGGTTGTGGGAAAAGGATGGGGAGTGGAGCAAGGAGTGGGAGCAGTGCAAGGAGGAGAAGGTTGTGAGGGATGTGTGAGTAAGGGGACTGGAGAGAGGAGCTGCTGCGCTCACCTTCCTTTCTCTTTCCTGAGTTTAAATTAAGGAGGCTGCTTATCTTCACTAGCGCATGGTTATTCTTTCATCTGTAACATGAAGGGGGACCAAGACAAGTATTCTGGTGAGCACCAGTGATCTCAGGTCCTGATTCTCCATCAAAATGGGAGAGAGTGAATCAGGTAGGCTCTGTTTTCCACGCCTTATGCACAGTGACATAAGTCAACCCTGGATCTGAAGCCCACCAAAGTTCCTTGTCCAGCAGACTGGAAGGGTTTTTTTAAATCAGTGGGCAAGAGACATTGACTTTGTTACTGCTGTTAATTCATTTGTCCTTTGGCAAATAAAACCATCTTAAGTCATCCTGTCTTTTTTTGTAAAAGCATAATGATGATTGTCTTCTACAAGTATTGCAAAGCAAAGGCTGCTGTTGGTAGTAGAATTATGTGAGGTGCTTAGAAGAAAGGTTGTGTCAAGGTGTGTAGCTCAGTTTCACTTGTCAGGTTTTGGCAGTGCTGCTTTCTCACTGTTATAAACCCTATTTTATGTACCAAAGAACAGGCAGAACTGCGCATTACTAGTGTGAACAAAATATATAAAAAGAGGGTGGAGTTCAAGTTTGCTTTCAAGCTTGCTGCGTTTATCAACTTCCCATGCTCTCTGGACAGGCAGCCTGAGTATTAATCTCTGGTGAAATATGTCAGTGCTTGCCCTGGGCTGGTGTTACACAGACCAGATTAGGCCTGAGCAAGGACAGTGATGGGGCAGCAGCTTCTGACAGGGATGAGAAAGCAGCCCTGAGACAGGATGAGTGTTCAGGATGGAGCAGGATATGGGAGAACCTCAGTGCCAGATTGAGTACTTTCAGCAGTGAGTACTGTCACCAATTAAAATAACCATAAAAAGCCAGACATTCCTCACTGGAATAACTCATAACAGATCCCCAGCGCTGCGTTACCTTTCAGCAGAGCTCTGTGAGGGAGTCCTGGCCTCTGCAGTGTGTAGATCTGATCAGGAAAAGAGACAGAGGAAAGCTTTTTCCCATCCCAGACCACACCATCTCATTAGTGTCACCCTGTGATGGCCCTTCTCAGGCTCTTTCTAAAACCAGCACAGCTTTTCAGCAATCCCTTTTCTAGTGTCCCCCTCCTTTCTAGGACAGACACTCCCAGAGAATAACCCTTCTGGCTGATCTGGGGGTAACTCACAGAGCTGGTGCCTGGCAGCATCCCCTGTCAGCTCTCCTGTGCTATAAAACCACCAAATTTGGCCCACTGTGCTCCAGGCACAGATTGGGAGCTCCCCTAGAATAGAGGCAAGAGGAGATAGAAATGCAGACCAAGAAAGCAGGACACTGAACCCCATTAGCCCTTTGTTTAAAAAAATGACACCCAGAAATCCCCAGAGAAGTTAATCTAATGTGTAAGCACAAAGTAGGGGAGTGTGTGTCTTAATGTGTGCCTTCAAGCTGGACAAGCAGTTTGATTTCTAGTACCAGAAGTAAGTAAATACTTTAGATTTCTCTGTTCCTACCTTTCCAGGTAGTCATTAAAAAGTTTCCACTGAGCATTTTTTCCTGTTTGATCAAATTTGCCTGTAGCTAAACTTACTACTTTTGTTTTTAAACACGAGTATAAAGGTGCTGGCATGCATTTGAATAAAAAATAACAAGTGTAATAATAACAACAATAATAATAACAGCAAAGTAAAATACAGACCTCAAAACATGAATCCAAGCACTGTGATTTGTCTTGGAAGAGCTGAGGGTCTGAACTGTAGTAGGACCACGTGGCCCCTGTGGTGGAGCAAACCCTCCCAGCCCAACAGTTATTCAGGGACAGAGCCAAGTGACACAGTTAAATAACAACTGTGCTAAAATCCTCATTGCTTTCATGCTTTGTAAAAAAAGGATGAGGTTGTAGCAAGAATGTGTGTATTTTGAATTTCTGGGTGAGAAGTGCTTTGATACCAAACCCAGTCTATACAGTATCCATATTCTGTTCTAGTGACTGTTTTTTACAGCAATGAAACATTCTTGGGATCCCTAAAACTTCTTTTTTCAGATGTCAGTGTGCCCAAACGGGCCAGCTACAGCTATGACCCTTTTATTAGAGGGATTTTTGCTGCATTCCCCCATCCCTCAGAGCACCCTGGCTGCTCCCATGGGGCTGCACCAGCCCCAGATACTCCACTTATGAAACAGAACATGATTTAAAACCCAAACTCTTCTCTCTACTGCTTGTTTAGTCCAACAAAATGTGTTTTATTGTTGTTTCTTGGCTTTTTCTTTGCAGACACAATTCCTCTGGGCTATTGTTTTTTCAACAAAAGAGGGGGGGAGGATAGGCTCAGCGAGTCACTCTGGCTTTCTGGTGAGGAATTAAGAAATACTCTAACAGTTTAATAATGATAATCTCCAAATAGTTCATAACGGCATTAAGGGTAATTAATGACATTTGAATAGTAAGAGTACTTAATCCCTAGGGAAATGTGATAGCCACAATTTTATTTACATCTGAAGTTGTTTCAAAGGTAAAGGGAAAAGAGTGATCTGTTTTTAAAATGGTTTCGTACTTGCACTCTTTCAGATTTTATCTTAATTTATTATAAGCAAATAAAAATAATAGGTTTTTTTGCCAACAATAAAAACTGCATTCCATGTTAGATCCAGCACTAGGTTAAAAATAAAGAGGAACTTTTATATCTTTCCTATGGGATTAAGATTTTCTGAAAATTATAAATCACCAGTGATACTGTGGTTTACAAAGAAGGATAACTTCTTCTAAGAGACCCACATATTTACATTTTAAAAACATTTTTCATAGCCTTTAGAGCCATTAAAAGAACTTAAATAATTTTGAGGATAAATGCTCTGTGCTTTACCTTTTATGTTTTAGCAGCACTTCTTATTTTCTCTCCACGCAGCTGACCTCTCTAAACCTTTGAAAATCGCTGTTACATCCTTTTACGTTTTCACAATTTTACAATGAGGGGAAAAATAAATCCTGTGATAGTTTTTCGAGATAATACTCGAAGCAGCCTGATTCAGATGTTTAGCTTTCGAAAGTCAACAGAAGGAAAAGGCTTTCGTTGACCTTGGGTTTTTTAGAATAAATAGGATAACACCTGATTCAAGACAGGAAGCTTTAGTTGGGGTAAATATGCAGAGCAAAGCAGAGGGTGTCAATCCACTTTAGCGTTTGAATGCAGCCTCTGCTCTTTTGCTTATGCTCTTGAGCCTGTTTCTACTTTTGGCTCTTACATTCCATGGAACTTCTGTAAAATCAGCAGGGACAGTGCTAATAAATTTATAATGTTGTTTTGTATTTCTGAACATAGTACCTCAGTAATTAGGTGAAATATTTATGATGAATATAAAACAATGCAAATTCATTTGTTTGCCTGAAAGCCAGCTTGTTATTTATTTAGATTTATCTTTGAATGATTCTTAAATTGAATCACAGTATGAATGAGGGTGATATTTAAAGCAGAGAAAATTTGCTATAGCGTATTGATGCATTACACTGTATTAACTAGTGTTAAAGCCATGCAGTGGATGATTAAAAAAACAGAAAACAACAACAAAAAAAGCCCCTTTGATCTGACAATAATTCTTTTTTTGGTCTTATTTTTGGTAGGAGTTCCACAAGCTGAATTAATTCCCCACTGCTGAAATATTTAATAAATCTTATGTTTCATTATAGCAAGCTGTACGTATGTGACGTGGATCCTGAATTACAGGACAGGTAGGAGTAGATTCAACATAATGTCATCTAATTTTCACCTCAGCTGGCTGTTTCCCTTCATGGGCTACTACTTCCAGTAGTTTTTGTCATTTGCTATTTTCAGTCCTCTAACTAATTCTAATCCAATGAATGTAGTGACCTATGAAAGGAAATGTCTGTGCAAAGTGTCCCTGTGCTGATGATTATGAACTAAATTGTTTACTTTGCTTGGATTTTTTTTCCTTCCCTAAGTGAAAAATATCTTCCAAAAATAACTTTCTTTGCAAACATTATATTGTTGCTCTCCTCAGCTTTCTTCTTGACAGTCATCATGTTCATATCATGACTAAAGAAGGTGACCTTAAGGTAAAAAAAAAAAAAAAAAGGAAAATATATGTATTCAGTTTGAAAAGGGTGTTTTATTTTGAAGCCCTTATGTGAGAAAGTGTGCATCCACTAATAGGTGCAGCTATGGGTTTTTATGATATTCAATCTAATTTTGGGTGGACTGCTAATGTGTTGAAAAATTAAAGAGGCTTACAGGTGGGAAGACTTCACCAAGAAGCACTTTAGCAATGTGTGATATGAACATAGCTTCTGCTTCCTGCTTGATCTTGACTTTGGCAAAACAACACAGAGCAGTCAAAGGTGACCAACTCTTCCATGAATTGACAAAGTACATTTACCATAAGGTTCTGTCTCACTGTCAAATCTGCAGCCAATACCTGGGTGTTTGGGGAACATATGGCCATCACTTGGGAGCTTTATTCCTTGATTTTATCATCATTTTATTTATTTTATGAGCATATAAATAGATTTGAAAATAGCTCTGCCTCATTACACGACAACATCTAGGCTGTGATGTTCAGACCGAGAGCAGGGCTCCCGGACAAAAGCAGGGAATGAAGTTTCTACCTTATGGTGTCTTATGTTGCCACCAAATGTGCTGCCACCAGAGCACATGGGCTGTGATACGCGAACAGGTGGGGACACAGGAACAAGCTCTGTGTGTCAGTGCTGATCTGTGGCACCTTCAGCCCATGGTGGAGGTAGGCACCTGCAAGGATTTCCAGGTTGGCATTTCTGGTTTTTGTTGGCTTCCCAATATCAGAAGAGGGAGATTAAAAATGGGCTAGAGAATATGTGGGCTCTCTCCATAAGGAAATGGGAAATCTGGTTACTGGGGATATGGAGAAGGCCTGAGCTACTTCAGGAATTTTTTTTGCCTGAGTTTTCACTGGGAAGTGCTCCAGTCACACCACCCAAGGTGCAGAAGGCAAAGGCAGGGACTGGGAGAAGGGAGAATCACCTGCCATAGAAGATCAGGTGTGAGATCATCTAGAGAACAAGAAGCTGCACAAGTCATGGAACCTGAGAAGACGCATTCCTGTCCTGAGGAAACTGGTGGAGGGAGTTGTTGGGCCCCCTGCCCATCATGTTTGAGAAGCTATGGCAGTCCAGCAAAGGTCCCACTGACTGCAAGGGTGAAACAGAACCTCCGTGTTCAAAAAGGGGAAAAAAGGAAGGCACTCACCTGTGCCCAGCAAGGTGATGGAGGGGATCCTCCTGGAAGCTATGCTAATGCACATGGAAAATAAGGAAGTGATTTGTGACAACCAACATGGATTCACTGCAGGGAAACAGTGCCTGATGTGATAGGGTTAGAGTGTTGTGGATAAGGAAAGAGTGACTGACATCATCTACCTAGAATTGTGCAAAGGGTTTGACACTGTCCTGTGGGACATCCTTGTCTCTAAACTGGAGAGATTTAAAAATCTAGATTTTCAATAAATCACCCATGCCTGCTGCTCACTTTCTGGGCTCTTAAAAAATTATCTGAAACATGCTGAAAACATAGAGGAGTGCTCAGTAAATTTAGTTGGCTTGAAATGTGCTACTGTGTGTTACTATGAGAATGCTGTTCGGAGTCTCTTGCTGCCACACGCGTCTTTTGGAAAACAATTTCCTTTTTGGAAATGCAAATCTGGCTCTGTGGTTTGATGCCATAGTAGGACTGGGAAGTTTGAGTCTGATACAGAAATATTAGTCACAGAAGAGGTAATTGAGTGCTGTGCTACAACATTTATTACTGAAAGAATTTCATTTGTCATTCCGCCTCAGAAAATTAAAATCCACACATGATGGGCAGTCCTTGTCCCTTTTCCTGTTCCTATGCTAAAAGGTCTTCCTAAAATTTCCTTCTTTACAGGCATTCCCAGGAAAAGATGAAGTTGTCAGCTTCAGTAAGTACAGCAATGCTCCTCCTCTTCGAACCCCAGTGGCATGAAGTTTTCAGCTTTCTTTCATTTTTAAGATATAAAAAATTATTTCTCCTGGTGGATTGCCCATATGGAGAGATTTAAAGAAATATATGAGGCATATTCATAGCAAAGAACAAGCAAACGTTCCCACTCTCTCAATTACTTTTGATTAAAAAAAAAAAAGGTATTTTTGAGCAAATATCATAATTTTAGGGCTGTCTCAAGGCTTCAGAGCCCTGAGCTGGCAATGGCACAGAGGTGGGGGGTGTGCTGTGGAATGGTATGGGAGGTGAAGTCCTGTGATCATTTCCATCCAGCTCCAGAAAACAGGCTAAAAAAACCCTCTTTGAAGGAATATTTTGGTTCATGTTACATTTCCTGATATTCCCGGATCACATGTGCCATAGAGTCACAAGATTGCTCAAAAATCTAAAAATAGAGCTCAAAATACTCAAAATAGGGCTTTAGTGGTATAAATAACAATTTAAACCAGGGTGCAGAAATAGCTGGAGCTCAGCTCCTTGTCTGATGGCGGGGCAGTGGTGGCAGCAGGGCTCCAGCCCACACTGTGCTGCTCCTCTGGGCTCCTCCATCCTGCTCCAGATCCCAAGCTCACCATGACACCCATGGTTGGACTTCATAGAATCATAGCATGGTTTGAGGAATGGACTTTAAAGATTGTCTTTGCAACCTCTTGCCATGGACAGGGACACCTTCCACTATCCTGGGCTGCTCCAAGCCCCATCCAGTCTGGCCTCGGACACCTCCAGGAATGGGCAGCCATAGCTGCCCCTTTGGGTAACCTGTGTCAGGGCCTCACCACCCTCACAGTAAAGATTTTTTTCCCTCATATCCAGTCTAAACCCATTCTCCTTCAGTTTGGAGCCAATCCCCCTTGTCCTGTCACACCAGGCTCTTGTAAATAGTCCCTCTCCATCTTTTCTGTAGGTTCCCTTCCAGTTCTGGAAGGCTGGAATTAGGTCACACTGAAGATTCTCTTCTCTGGGGTGAACATTCCCAACACTCTCAGCCTTTCCTCATAGAGCTGCTCCATCCCTCCAATTTGGTCTCCTCTAGACTCACTCCAACAGCTCCATGTCCTTCCCAAGCTGGGGACACCAGAGCTGAAGGCAGCACTGCCTGGGCTCACCAGGGTGGAGCAGAGGGGCAGGTTGACCTCCCTAACTGTTTGGTCCATATAAATAGTAATATTTTACTGAGCAGACATACTAAGTTCTTGGCCTTGGTTTGCTGATGTCATTTTAAAAAAGTAGTTGGAAGTGTCCCCTGAGAAGTTAAAAGTACATTTATTCTGAGAAAAAAATAAAAAAGGAAAATTAACAATATTTTTTTATAATAATGACTTAAAATGTCAGATGGGCCTTGCTGTTAAACCCTCAGTATGTTTTTAGTAAGGGGACTACTAGTTCTCCCTCCACCCCCATGAGAAACCCACCCCAAAGCCACATTTATGTTGTTAATAGCATAACGGCCTCAGTCCTAAGATATGATCCTCTGCTGTGGTTGACAGTGCTGGGGAAATAGCTGCCTAAGTGATTCTTGGATTTTAAACCACAAAATGCTGATCATGAGTCCAACATTCACTTTTCAGCTTTGGGAGGAACAGGGTTTTGACCTCAGAAAAGGCACGGTGCCTGTACTTGTTAACATCCTTGTGGATATCTTGTTCTGTAAAGAAAGGTCTATAGGAGTAGGCCATATAACATAAAGGAAATAAAAACCATGGATGGTGGGCTAGTAGTGAAGTCATGGTAATAATGAAGAATGACAAAGAAGTAAAAATCAGAACTCAGAAGCCAAATTTTACCCAGAAATTGAACTGTAGATATTTTCACTGCTCTTATTGGCTTTCTGAAAGCCACTTGTGCTGACAGAGTTTTATGTCCATACATTTAAGTGGAGATCAGATACTATGCCAGTAGCAAAAATTTGCTTTAATTACAAGATGAAAATAATTTTTAGTGGAAATTGAAGTCATTTAGGTCTCAATCCTGCAAAGAGTTTTATGCTTGTGTTTAATTAGTGTTAATGTCTCTAAGTAGTCCCATGATGAATCCTATTGATGAAAATGGTGCTGCTCAGCTTGGGTACAGATAAACATAAAAATATGTCTTTGCAGGGTTAAGGCTTGGTTTGCAATTGCAAAAGAATGATTTTTCACTTGAGATCTTAAAAAGAAAAGATTGGATTCTGTGTTACAAATACATTTGATTTCAGTATTTTATTGCCCTGGTCACTAAGATAAATGCTGGATTGTAACCTGTTGATTCAAGTACTAAGTTACACATAGTCCTTGGTCCTGTCCCTAAGATAAGGTTTGAAATCCTTATCATTCCCTGGTCTGATTTCCACTCTCTCTTAGCCTGCCATTCCCACTAACAAAAGTATTTCCACTGTCCCTCAGAGTAAAGCAAAACAAGAGCAAATTATTTGAAGTAGGCACCTGCTTCTGTAGTCTAGATCACATAATCAAAGAACAAGAGCACTGCAGTGATGGAAAATTCATTTCAGACAGCAAATAATTTATCAAATATTGAGAGGAACAGTGTCCTCAGTGTTTTGGGAAAGTGATCTCTGCTTATCAGTTGGTTACCATGAAAAGGTCAAATATTCTGAATTTTTGATCGCATGCTCCATTTGTTGTAATTCAATACTTCTCCCAAATTAAAAAACAAATGAGGCCAGAAGATGTTTGTCCCATTAGCAATGTGTAAGTTAAAGTCTGCAAATAATTAGATATCTAGGATAGAGTAAACTGGTAAACATGTTAAATTATTAAAGATATTAATAAGGAACACTGAGGAGTTATTTTTTGAACTAACAAATGATTTTCTGATGAAAGGGAGAAAAATTATTCAGTGTCAGTGAAAAATTTGTACATGCTGATGCTGAAAAGCCCATGAAATTAAGTAAATTTCCAAGTGATAAAACTTTACTGTCCTGGATGATCATATATATGTATTTGAGAGACACCTGTGCACACCTATTCTTATAGTCTCTCTCAACGTTTCGAATTTCTATTATATTTTGAATTTTTCTTAAAATTCAGACTATCAAAGTGACTCCTTTCACTAGGAAAATGGGAATTGCACACACACAAGGTTGAGAAGATTTGGGTGGGAATGGGTGCCCGTGGGTATTTCATCATGAGCTATGCCAGACTAGAAATAGAGTTTTTCCCTGCCTGGTGTTCTATCTGCCTTTGTTCTGTTAGAGCATAAGGAGAGAGATTAACTTCCTTACATTAAAAAAAATGCATTATATTCTTGTTTTGCTACATGATGAATGCTGGAAAAAGTTTTATTTTATTTATTTTCCTCTCAACATCTTCCCAGTGCTATTTTACCACCAACCACTAATATTGATTATTTTTAACTACTTTCTTCTCTGTCCTTTTCCCCAACAGCACCACATCAACCAAATCTACAGAATAAACCCTTTCAAATATGAACACCATTGTTTCACTGAGACCATCCTGATGGACCTGCCCCAAATCTCCTCTGTGGTGAGGAAAATTATTTTCCTTACAAAACGGAAGTCCTGCCACTGCACTTATTGCCAAAATCTGAAGGCTTCCTTGCTCTTCCATGGGATTTTACTGACCCAGTGCAACGTGTGATAGTGCTGGAGAAGCAATGTGGATGTGCTGCAGAAACTATTGCAGCTGAATGAAGGAGAAGCAGGTGAAGAAATGGATGGTGTCTTCGTCAATAGAAAGCAGAACATAGTTGGAATTGATCATCACTGGCCGATGTGCATTTAAGGTAATGTAAAATTATAAATATTGACGAGAGAGACCATGTCCTGCCTTGGCTGGCAGGTGTAAACACAGAGACAGGAGTTGCATCATCAGCTTTGGTTATAAGATATTTCAATAAGCCTGGGGAAAAGAAAGAGGTGAAACTCCAGTGCTGAGGACAAATAAACTTTCTTGCCATCTCTGGTTACTGGTAGGTTGGAAAGGAAATTTCTTTTTAGGTAACTTTATCTGAAGTGTGACGTCATCTGTTAAACTTTATCTGATTTCCTTTGTAGTTAGAATAATATAATATATTGTAAGCATAAAGCATGTCACATCTGCACTTCACTCTCTATTGGCTTATTCTAAAATACTGAATTAAGTGGAAGAGATCTGTGCTTTTCTCTTAAGTTTCCAACCAGGATTTTAAACCAAAACCAGGGTTTCAAACCAAACTTTTAAACTTGTCTCTTGCATTTCAGGTATTAACCAGTGTTCTATAGGCAGTATTGAATAAGTTGCCTGAAAATTGTTTGCCTTAGTTTCCAGTTTTCCATGGTTTCTACAACCATGAGAAAAAAATCATAGAATATAATTTTTTTTTTTAGTTTTTAATTCCTTAAAGTGGTAAAAATAGTACCCTTTTCATCTAATTTAGAAGGGAATTGAAAAGACAAATATCTTGAGTCTGGCTGGATATTAAGATCCTTCCTTGTACAAATAACCAGTGTGTCTTCAGAGAGAATTTCTGTGAAGGTCTGTGAAAAGGCTTTATCTCTGTTGGCCACTGTTCTCCTATCACATCCTACACATCCTGTTCTATCTTGGCTGGCCACAAGGTACTTGAAATGTCTTTTTTAAAATTATTGCCTGACCAGTCTTCATTTGCTTGTATTTTTGTGCAAGAAGACTCTCCACCAAGGGCTGAATTTGGTACTCGGCAAGGTAAGGTAGAGGATTTGAAGATCTCCTTGGTGAGATGATTTCCTTGTTAGCAGAGTGAAAATCTGGAATAATTCTGCAAGAGATTTGGGCTGATTTAAGGAAAAATTTTGGGAGATGAGAAGTGACCACCTGTGGGCTGCAAAGAGAGGAACAGAAAGACAATGAGATGTTTTGAGCGGGAAGGGGTAAAATGTGAAATAACAGGGTCAGAACTATCATATCTCACAAGATTTTGTGTTTAACTGAGCCTATCAAAGGCTGTGTCTTCTCCAGCACAATGTCTTTCCCTTCCTTCCCTCACTTGGTGTTTGGCCTTTCCCTGTGAAGGTGAATGCACTGCTCCAGCCTGTCACACGCTGTGTGGCACCAAACTGGTGGCTGCTCCTCACCCCGTGACTCCCAGCTCCTCCTGGCCTTAGCTCAGCGAGTTCCCTCTGAACTCAATGCCTTTATCTGCTGTCCTCCACACAGGAGACCCTTGTGTTTGGCAGCCACTGCTGGATCAGGCCCATGGAACTGCTACCCTGGCTCATCTCCTCCAGGTTAACTCCAGGTGATCCACCTGGGGATGGAGTCAGAGGTCTTGGATCCCCACGGAGGAGCAGTGCATGTGACACACACAGTGGCAGCTGGAAGGCAGAGGGACAGGAGAGGTTTCACTACGAAAGAAGTTGAGGAGTAGAAAAGGAAATTGTTGCACTGCTGGTTCTGAGAGAAAAACCCTCCCCAAAAAAAAAAAAAAATAAAAAAAGAGTTCTGCAGTTGATTTATATTTCTATTATAGGCTTATCCTGTTAGCTTGTTCTTAGAGAAGAGCTGCTCCCTGAGGTACAATTTATCCTTTTTAGAAACTCTCCTCCCCCAAGAAAGTTGCAACAGTGGAAAGAACAGAAGTTGAGATGGTGTTTGAATGAGGAATCTAAGAAAAGTGACTGATAGCTGGATGCCAGGCTGCATGCAAAGGAAAACTCTTCTGGGTGCAGGCACTCAGTGTAATTAGTTGAGAAGCACTTGTTTCTCATAGAGAGGGATTTCATGAGAATTGTAATGGTCATTTTAGAGGTTTCCCCAGTGGCAACATTTCACCCAAATGCTGTTAAGGTGGTGTTTTGAGAACCACAAGAAGAAAATTAGGAATGATTCTAACCAGTCAGATCCTTCTGGTTTGCTTTTTCTTCACAAAAGTCGTGGGGAACACAGAGGATGTGAATGTAGCAGGGGATTGGGTGGGTGCAAGGGATATGAAAAATAAAGTTGAGTGAAGAGCTTGCAGAATACAGGAGACCTTTGCGTCCATGAGGACAGGCTGCTGAGTCAGGCCCATGGCTACGTGCACACTCAAGAAATACACATGTGCTGATAGAAAACAGATTTAAAAGGTAATTGTGAAATTGCTTTAGAGCTCTGGATGTGTTTGGAAGTTTGTGACTGGTTGTCAGTGATGTCATAACCATATTTATTATAGCTCATAAATGGATGGGTCTGACTGTTTTCCTTATTTTAATGTATAAATTGCAGTTTATAATGGCAATAAAACACGCCAGGCTGTGCATTTCAGGGTGATTATTGCATTTCTCAGGTGGTTAAAGTTACTCTAACTGCCTTTTAGCTCAGATTTCAATAGTATTTGCCCAGTGTTCAGGCCATTTTTACTTGTATTTTTATGTACAAACCTCAAATTAAAGTGTTTTATTGCTTTTTAATTAAAATGTTGAAGTGTAAAGAAGGAATGGTCACAGGCAGATGGAGAGGCACAGTAGTAGGTGTTTTGATGTAAGAGGGGAGTGAGTGAGAAGGGAGATGGGGAGAGGAGAGGCTGTCAGTGTGTTTGGGTATTTCACAGGTACCCACTACTGGTTCCAGTAAACACAAGGCTGAATGGAAACATTTGTGAGCCAAGGGCATCGGTGTCTGCCTCGTAAAATCTCAAACTGAGAAACGAGGGATTAAATGGCTGTGAACCCTTAATTAAGTGCTCAGCACCCGCGTGCCCTCCTGCTGGAGGCTGAGATGTGCTGGTAGCCCCCACACAGGAGCTTGTGGGGAGCTCAGGCTCGTGGTGCTTTTGATTTTCAATGTGGAGAACAGTCCTGAGCTCTCCCTCTTTGAGACAGCACCTCATGCATGGCTGATTCACAGGGCAGACTCCAAAACCAGGGGCAATGGTGGGATTTTAGTGGAATGCAGTTATTCTGGGAGAAGCAAATTCCTGGGTATGTGAGTGAATTAATTCACCAGTTTGGGCCATGTGCAAGGGTGAAGGATCTGCTCTTGAAATCCTTTTGGGGTGACGTCATGTCTAAGAGTCTGCAAAGCACCAAAGTCCTCATGTCACGTGTGTCTGTGGGGTGGTGGTCTCTGTCTCTGTGTGAAGGGAAGGACGGTCCCATCAGGGCACTGGGACAGGGCTGCTCCTTGTGATGGCTCCACCACCATTCCACTCCTCCACACCCTCACTGGGACAGGGCTGCTCCTTGTGATGGCTCCACCACCATTCCACTCCTCCACACCCTTATTGACACAACCTTGCTCCTCCTCTCACACCGAGTTTGGACCAACCCACCAGTGTAAAACTGGGAGTGCCAGGTTGGTCTCAATGATCTAAAAGGTCTTTTCCAGTCCAAATGATTCTGTGGGATGCTGTCTTGCTGGAGGTGAGGCCCCTTCCTACCTTCGGTCCTGTCAGCTTCTCAGGGAGCGTTGATGTGTGGCACATCAGGACACTGCATCCACAAGGCTCCTGCTCCGCTGCAAGGCTCTGAATCTGATAAAAATGGTCATGTCTCAGGTTTGTGGTTATATTTTAATTTTAGGAGTTTCCTTCTTGAGGCAGGACCATTGCAATACTTTGTGTGCATTGGTTTTTGCAGTCCGTGATTGGTGAGGGGTTGGATATTTGTATATAGAATTACAGAATCATTTAGGCTGGAAAAGATTTCCAAAACCATTGAATCCAGCCTGTGACTAATCCCCACCTTGTCACCCAGACCAGAGCACTGAGTTCCACGTCCACTTGATCCTTGGACACCTCCAGGGACTCCTCCTCCCTGGGGAGCCCCTTCCAATGCCTGAATTCTACACACAGTCCAAGCTCTTTATCTGGGATTATCTCTTCTGGTGCATCTTTGCAGGAACAAGTGTCAGAGGGCTCTAGTTTGTATCATATTAGTACAATTTTAAATAAATTAAAAAATAAAATCATGACTATTCATGTGGGTAAGGGCATGAACATTATAAATTTAAATTAGGGATTGAGCCTTCCATTAAGGAGGAAAAAAACCCTCTACCCCAACAAACCAAACCCCAACTGGTCTTGCTACCTAATTTTACACAAAAATGTACATAAAATAATTTTTTCAGGCAGGCTTTTATCCCCCCCATTGTTTCCCCCATCTTTATTTCTATTTCTCCTGTGCAAAATATCCCTCTTGCATACCTCCCCTTTCTTCCCATGCAAGAATGGAAGAAATGCTTAATGGGAACCAAAGCACATTAGGAATATTAAGGAAAAATTACAGTATATACACTATGAAATGAAATGCATCTTTTGTGAATAAATCCCCCCAGAAATCTTATATTTCCAGGCATCCACTTACGTACCTTCATGTAACAACTTATACATTCGTAAAACATTCATTGAAAGCAGCTCTGCAGTTTTATAGAAAACAACATGCCAGGGATGCAAGAATCTTGCCAGTTCTGTGAAAAATGACACCAATTAAAGCTTAAATTGCTTGTTTTCTCATAAGGTACATATTTTCATAACTTTGAAATCAAATAATTGCTGCTTTTATATTAAATACAATAAAACAAAAAGGATGCTAGTTTAGAGGAACTGCTACAAGCATTTTAATATAATTTTCCCACCATTTAAAGTCACAAAATATGGAAAACAAGTCAAGTATGCAAAGTTCCAAGGAGATAGAGAAACTCCTTCAGATTATTACATCATTTGTCTTTTGTGTCAGGAAATGTGTATGTGATTTCATTGTTTGATTAAATGCCAAAAAAAAGGCATATTGCACTTATCTAACTGATTACAGATTTTATTCATCTGAAAAAGTATTCGTTTTTACTTTGACATTAGAAGGCAATATTTTTTTTAATGCTCCAAACAAGCATTTTCAAAAAATTATAATCCTAACTTCCCAGGCTTGCTTTTTATTTTGTATTAACAATGCACTGTACTAAAATTTCCCATACTGGAACACAGTCCCTAGTGGTTTTCAAGCTATAAACTGAGTAAACAGTCCCTTTCTTATTGAGTGTCTGTGTGAGTGCATGTTGTTTCTGGAATACATCATATTCATTTGCAGAAACCCTGTGTATGGATCTTAAACACTTTTTTTCCCCCCCTTTTTTTTTCCGAGGTACCTAAAATAATAGCTTTTAAGACAGTAATATAGCCGTGTAACTTGTGGGGAAAAGCACACTGTGGCTCACAATCTGAATTAAGCCTGTGTCATTGGGGGTAAGTTTCATTTAAAATACCTATTTCTGCTAATTATTCAAAATGCTAATGCTGTGCTGCTGTACTATCTCTGATTTGTGTTAGTGTGTTTCTGGCAATGCTGTGCTAAGAATACAAGAAAATCAACTAAAAATATTTCCATATTGAGTTGTTTGGGTTTTTTTAGTAAAAGCACAGAAAGGTGGCACTTATCGGTGACATTTTTTGGACTCTCACCATATCAAGGTTGACAAACTAAGCTTTACATAATGAAGAAACCTTAAAAAAACCTCAACAGAAATAATTTGAGGAGAAACACGAAGCTTCATCTGGGGACTTCAAGGTCAGATACCATTGGCCTGGCCTCCATTAACCCCCACAGGAAATCTTCCAGAATCCTTATTTTATCTTGAGTGGGTGTTCCCAAACTATCAGTTTTTTTCCCTTTTTTTTTTTTTTTTTCCTCCACCAAAATAGAGACACAGTTTCCTTTAAAAGACATGAATTTCATCTGGTAGAACATTTTAACAATGTTTACACGCCACGGAGAAATTTGCAGGGAGAATGGTGATATTTTAAATTGCTCTATTAACAAAACTCTGCCTAAATTTGGAAGAGGGAAAATGATTTGAAAACTTAGTAAGCGATTAATAGTAAGATATTAAAAGACAGCTAAGCGTTCTCAGTCACTGGGGAAAATAAACTGGGATGGTATAATGAGATCCCTACAGTCTTGTGATCAATCCAAAGTAGCAAGAATGTAATACCAATGGGTTAACTAATTATTTGTATATATTTAAAAAGTCTCTCAGTAGTCTGAATCATGTCCAACGTGAATGCTGAGGATTACATGGTCTATTATTAACCCATTACTATTGCGCTTTCGGTGCTCTTTGGCAACAAAAAGCTCCAGCAGGAATAAACTGTCTAAAATATGTGTCTTTTTAATAAAGTGGGTAATTTTTTTTTTTTTTTTTTGTGGGGAGGGAGAGTGTAACTTATTTATAGTGTCATTTTAAACTCAAGTTACAACGTCTTAGATTTAAGAGACAGGCCAGCAATGCAGGCAAGGGTGTCTCCTGCAAGGAGACAGAGATTAATGCCATGTGTACTGATGATTCTCCACCACAATTTAGGATTCTGGTGGCGCCATGACGCCCGTTTTTTATGGTGGTTTGCCAAGAGAAAATTACTTAAACCAATTGTGAATGCATTCCTGTTATACTTTTACACAACCACATTTCTGTACATAAATAGCATAATGAGTATTTTTTGAATGATCTCTCATTCCAGATTCACCTACTTTGCATAAAACGTCAAGCACAGGAAGGAGGGGAGTTGAGGTTTTGTTTGTGTTTTTTTTTTTCTTTCTTCCTAACTGAGAAAGGTTTTCACATGGGAATATATTTTTTTTTTTTTCTCCCCTCCTTCTTTCTCCATGACAACTGACCACAATTGAAGTAGGTTCTTCTTAACATACTGTAATGTGAGAATTTTCTTCAGCTGGAGGGTGTTTTAGTCCCTAAATTGAAAGCTGTTCTACTTCACTGCATAAAATGTGAACCTGAATGTTAGGATCAGTACCTTTGCCAGGTAGGAACTGGTACAGGGACAGCTTGAAGGCCCTCAAAACCAGAAGTTTTTAAGACTTTACATATCTGAGGTTGAGAAGAGTTTGTAAACTGAAATGTTCTAAGCCCAGCATGATGTCGTGATATTAAGGAGAGTGTACATCAGACAAGCAGAATATTTTGAAGTATTTTTATTCTGTAAAATATTTTACAGAATATTTTGAAGTATTTAACTTCACAATTTTTTTTTTTTTAAATCCCTTTAGTTTTTTCAAAATTTTGCAAAGAATGCATTTATTATTTTTTTCCCGAATCTATGAAGAGGGGTTTCTGGAGCTGTCTATTTTATGGTGTTATTTTTGTGAGCCTGCTGTAGGTCAATAAAGCAAGATTTATTAGTGGCTTTTAGAAATGCTGGTATTCTAATCATTGCTATATTTTTAGGAGTGAGTCTCTTTGTTGCCTGAGCCACTTAATCTGTCTCCACGAGTTTGATTCTTGGTTGTGTTCCTATTTGAAGGCAATTCTCAAGTGCAAGTGTGTTCATGCTGGGTGAGGGAGCTCACAGAGCTGCTCTGTCCCTCTGAGGGTTTTGAAAATTCGAAATGAAATGAAGTATCTAGCATGGTATTTAATGGGAGAAGGGCTGTGTGTGAGGATGATGGGCTTGGAGGCCACCTCTGCTTCTGGTTTTGCTGTGCTCTGAAAGATTTGTAATTCTTTTAAAGTCAGTGGCTTCCTACTGTGACTGTGAGAACTATGGTAATCAAGCCTGAAGCATTTGAATGACAATGTTGTCATGTTTAAATATTAATCTGACTGGAGCAGATAGAGATATAATGCTGGGAGAGAATAATGTGTGTCTATAAATAAGGTCCTTGTCCAAGGCCAAAACAAGCACTCTCCCTTTGTCCTTAGGCATGGAAAGTTCTTCCTGGTCTGACAGAAAGCTTGGAGGGGTCTGATAAAAAAAAAAAAATAATCTTTAGTCAGAGTTGAAGTTTTTGTGAAGAAAATGTCAATGTGTGTGCTGAGGAGAGAGTTTTGCTTGCTTTCTTACAACCATTGCAACAAGTAAGAGGGAGTTCACACAAAACACAGCAAAACAGCTGATCTAACCATATTTCCATTTTTATGGTGCTCCTGGTAGAGGTGTTTACTGAGCAGACCTCTACAGAAAAAAAAAGGTGGTCTCCCATATATCTCTATATGTTCTTTAACATAATACTTTGACTAGGAAATTAGAGACTGATTTGAAAATAATATAAAATATAAAGGAAAAATAATTTCCTCTTGATGGGCAATTAAGTTTGGTTTTTAAGTATGACTTCAGTGTCAGAATAACAGATTTCTACTGATCAGTGTGGTTCCTGCAGTTAATACATCCAGTTGTATCAGTGTTGGCAGTTACACTGGTGCAAATGGTGATCTTGGAAGTACACTTGCTCTGAAAACTGGAGAAATATTCCAGGGAAAATGAAGAAGGAGGGCTAGGAGATTAAACAGTTTGGTAGTCAGGGCAGAAGAAGAGATTTTCCGACAATTTAGGGGCAATTACAGTCACTGGAAATCATGAAGGTTTAGCAGTTTGGAAGGAGTGAGAGAGAGAGAGAGGACTTTGGAAAAGAGATGGGAGGGCCAAGTACACAGGACAGAGAGGTCAAGAGGAAGATTGGCAGGACAGCCAAAGAGTTTGCCTCCAGAGAGAAGCAGAAAGGGATGACTTCCTAAAATAGAAAGCCCAAAGAGTATCATCAAAGCATTCAGCTGTGGGAAACCTGTCCCGCTAAAGATGCAGCAAGGCTCAGATGTTTATTTTTTTTTTGGAATGCTGCAAGATGTAAAGCAGTCAATTTCAATACATGTTTAGATTCAGACTAAAAAAATTTGCCTTTCAGATTTTTCTTCAGAAAACTTCTGCTGCAGTTCAAAACACCCCAAGTTATCTCAGTGTCTTAACATGTTAGAAACTGCCCAGCTATTTGAAGCATAGTTGAAAATGGGGGTAGGGGACTGCTTGGCAGAAATATGGAGCCTTGCAATAAGAAGAAGTTGTAATTTAAATTATCAAATATAAAGTGTAGCCCAGTGGGACTCATATCATTGGGTGACATTTTCAGACATTCATTTTTTAACTGTACCTTCAAGTACCTTTATGATCACCTGTCATATATGTGTCACTGCTTATGTCAGCTTGAAAAGTCAGAGCTTGCAGTTAGAATTCTGCAGCAGCAAGTAATATCTGACTTTTTTCAAGTGTATGAGATAATACAGAGTACATCAACTGCTGCTGCTGGAGAAACATTGACTTGTGATGTAGCTATGCTTGATAGCTTAATTATTCATGGTTTTGTTACTTTTTGCTTTTATAAAATTGGTTTCTGTCAGATTTGAAGTATGTCAGCTCAAGACCCAAACATGGATCATACTTGCAAAGTCAGCTGTACAGAAGTCCTCACTTAATGAACATGTTTACTTTTCTTTTGTGCTTCTATAAACAATGTTTAATGTAAATTTCCAAGGTCTAGGGTCCCTTTCCCAGAGGGGAGGTAGTTCTGGTGCAGGACTTGAGAAAGTTAAATCATTGCTGCTTCTGATGAGGGCTCTGCAGCTTTATATGAGATATTCTGTAGAACACCTTACTCAAGGAAACTGCTATTTTTGGCTGCCAAATGTATGGAGAGGGCACATATGTAATAAGGCAAGGGTTGGGTGTTTGTGGAAGTTATACCCATATCTATCGCAAAGTATTTTTCTACGAGCCTCTAGCTTGTACCCTGGTTGAAGGGGAAACTAAAAATTCTGCCTCTAATGCACAAATGTTTGTTTGACACTTGTCATATTATCAGGGTAGCGCCATAAAAACTTGGTGGTATGGTTTTTATCAATTTTATATCTCAAATAAAGAGGAAAAAGTTACCGTTTGGCCAAAATACACATTTAAGTCTTCAGCCTTTGGGTGAGAGTTGTGACATTTCAACACTGGTACGTAAGAAGGAAAAGAAATTCAAAATGCCCTTGTAAGGAAGCATCTGTTTACTAATGATGCTTGGCTATCCCAAAGTCAGCCCTGTGTACTGGGCTGATTATAAAAAGATTTCAGAGGAAGAGAGGCAGAATATTTGGATGAGTTTACATGAATTTAACAGTAGCAGATTTTAGTAGTGGAGACTGATGTTTGTCTGAGTTTCTGAGAGCTTTATGAGAACTATGTTGTGGAACAATAATCCTGGAGCAATGATACCTAGGTTGCTTTCAGTGGGACCAAAGCCCACATTTGCTTAATTAATCTACACTTTCTAGTTAGCCATGAAGTTTTGCACACCATTATCTCCCCACCAATCCAGTACAGGTGTTATCCATAAGCATTGGTTATTCCTTGTTTGAGGAGCAAAGCTTTCAGGGAGGGCTCTGGCAAAAGAGCAACCAAGCCACACTGTCATGTTCAGCTGACACAGCTGTTTGTTGCGCAGCCTCTCCTCCCTGCTTGGACCATTGCCATGGATGATTTAAGTGTGTTTGGAGTCCTGGTGGGTGCAGGAGCCTTGCCTGGGCCATCTCTGCTGGGACCAGTGACAGAAGAGGGCATCAGTCGTGCTCGCTGGTTGGCAAACCCATGCAACGCCAAGAGTGAGGAAATTAAAATCTAATGCTCTTCAAATGGGCAGCCTGACGCATAATGGAGATGGGGCAGCAAGCCTGGGTCTGTCAGGAACATCATTTTAACCCAACAAGACACATGTAACCAGGCATGACACGCTGGCCTGCTGGCACGGGGATGGGTGCATCTGAAACAAAGGCAGTTTGCTGAAAATCAGATTGCCCTCACCCTCAGCAAATTTCGGTTTGCAGGATTTCATGATTAACAGGCTTTCTTGGATATTTACAACTTTCTGAAGAGAGAGATTTTATTTTCCTTTTTTTTTTTATTTTTTTGGTAAGAAAAACGTTAAGTGGAACACACACATTGCCTTTGAAATGTAGCCATAGGAAGGTCATATATTTAGGTGTTACATATTAAAATATTGATTTTTTTAGAATATAAGACCCCTGCTTACAATAAATACAATGCAAGTCATAACCTTTATTATAAAAATATTCCAGTGTTCCATAGTAAAGGGTCATTAACATTGCTATACTGTAGAATTTGATCATTACTGGAAGATACTATGTTTTGTTTTTAATCAGGCAGTGATTTATATAGAAACTTATTAAGAACCAAGATATGGCTCATTTCTGATCTCTGACATGCTTAAAAGATGTTGCAAATTAAGGGATTGATCCTGCAGATCGCTGGGCTGATAGGAAGAAATGTCAATAAGCAAAGTGCTCGCTTTGTCACTGGCCTGTTCCTTGCACACCAGTAGATGTGCAGCACGTCCTGGGGGAACCTGAGATGCTAAAACTGTCCTGATCCCAGCCGTTCAAAAGTCCTTGTACCTTAAGGGAAGTGAGGCATATGATTCCTTCTTTTATTTCAACTCTGGATGAACAGTTCAGGGTTGCTTTTTCTTTGAAGTGGAGAAAGCCTCACCCCTAAGAATGTGTTGGGATGTTCTCACTCGAGGTGTTGGCTTTGCATCCTCTTGTACTTGACGTGTGTGGCCTGACATTGTGAAGGGGCACCTGGGGAATGGAGAGTTTTGGGAAGGGCTGGTGGTGAGCAAAGGTGACTGGGGGCATGGCTGGGAAGCTGAGATACACCAGGGAGGTGGTGTTCATCACACATGGATTCTTCAGCTCCTCGTAGTGAGGACAGGAGTCCATGAGCCTCTTTAGTGGAGAAAATGGACTTTGGGGTTCTTCCAACTCAAGATATTCTGTGATTTTCAGTGCTGAAAATTCAGCCACGCAGTGACAAGGGTAGTTCACATGAACAGCTTTATGTGATAACTTATCATGCCTTTAATTAATTTAAATTATTCCAGTTGCATTGCAGCGCTCTCCTGGAGTAGTTCAGTCAGCAGGTTTGTGCTGGGGTGCTCTTGGCTCCTGTCAGCATCACCAGTGCTCACAGAGCCACTCTCAGTGATAAGAAATAGTGTCCCCTAACAGTATGACACAGATCACCCTCCTGGAACGTGGATCTGCCTGCAGTGCTGGGACCTCCTGGGATGGACATTGCTGAGGCCTTTGGGATGGCAGTAGCAGAGCCAAGGGTGCTGAAGGGGAGGGAAGTGCCACATGGCAATTAAAATAACTGCTGGAAACGGAGAGTTCCTAGCAGAAAAACCTCGCCTTCACATAAGCTCCTTTATGTGAGGAAATCTGTGAACAGTGTGATGTCGAATGTTACCCAAGAAAATTTCATAGAGGGGAGAAAAATCTTCCTGTGCCAGAATGATCCTGCTACACATGCATTACTTATTAATGTGGGTGAGTTTGGTTTGAAGGGTTTAAACATTTTTTTTAGGTAGTGAATGTTTTCCATTATTTTAATTGGGAAAAGCCTGATAAAAGCAAATGTACACTTCACGTGTCAAAGAACATGCTATAGCTTTTTATTCACATGTGAAACCTGCTTATATGTCACTTTATATGATTTTCTTTTTAAATTTTATTAGCTGAGTTTTAGTGCTCTTTAAAGTAAAAGTGATAGCAACCAGGTGCATTATGGGGTAGATGACAGAACCCTGCCAACACACCTACGTGAGTAATTCCCAAATTTCCAGGCTCTGCCATTTGTGCAGGACCAGGTAGATGTTTTGTGCTGTTGATACACAGAAGGCTCTCAGGCAGACATTACCAGTCTGATTTTTAGGCTATAAACTATATTTCACTCCTTGAAAGTGAAATATAGTAATTAAAAAAATTGTTGTTCACTGATTTTACATTTTTGTTCACATCACTTTTCCCTAATATTTTTCAGTTCTGATGAGAATTAAAAAAATTAAACAATATATCAAGCCCCTCCACCTTACTTGCTTTTAGCCATTTGAAGCCTTTTCATGGCTACTCAAAATAGAGAGAATGCTAACAATAAATATATGAATTTTTGAGGATTGTGAGAGGCAAAAACTGCACCCCATGCAGTCACTGCTGCCTGTACCTACACGAGCCTGTTACTGCTTAAAATTTTATACGGTTATTTCTTTTTAAACACCTCAGCAGATTGAAGCAAAGACTTTTGCAATTTGAGTTTAAAGAAAAAAAAAAAAAAAAAAGCCAGAAAAAGCCTTATATTCTTTTTTCTTGAAGCCTTTGATCCTGACTCTCCAGTCGTGGGAACCAGGAGAAGTCATCTGCTGTGAACTGTGAGTAGGAAGCTGCGAGGGAATCAGCAGATGAGTTTGAACGTTAGGCCTTGTTTATGCTGGGGATTAAGTCATTTGTGGTCAGCGCCCAACGCAGCTGGGCTGCTGCAGGCTCCCATCAGATGACATTCCTGCAGGGAGAAAGAACCAGGGCATTTCACTCCCCACCAGAACAGGGGGAATCCAGACCTGTTCCTGCTCCTCGTGCTCCCAACGTGTCAGATCGGAGCAGCGCTCCTTGGGTGAACGGAAAACCTCAGGGAATAAAAGGGTCCTGGAAGGGACTGATCAAAACCATAATTTTATGGGTGTAGCAATAAACAGCCAAGCCAAGCCCAAGCTGCAGAAAAGCTCAGTGGCTGCTACTCCGTGTTTCTTGAGGCCCTGAAGGAAAAAACAATCACCAGATAGGGAAGTGAAGGGGAAAAAACCACCTAACTTGCTGCAATGCTCTGTGGGACTATTTCGAATATCTGCCTACATTTGGTATATCCTAGGCTCTGAAAGCTTAAGACCTTTTCCAAAGGTGGTTTTATTGTCAACCACTATTAGGGTAGATTTATTTTTTTTCTAGCAGGCACATGGTTAACATCTTTCTGTGCTTCTAAATATAAACTCGCTTCCTGGTAGTATTATCCAGGTCTCGTTCCTCCTCTATTTCTCTCCCTTTTTTCCCTGTTCCTCTCCCGCTTTCTCCCCCTGTCACTGTGGATTTGATGAGGCTCCAAGTTACAACTGGATGCTGTGGGGATGGATTGTTGTTGAGATCTGTGCTGAGCTGCACCAACACTCTCTGTAAAGTTTTACTTTCGTGGAGTGCTATACAGTGACTTTTTATGTGTCTAAGAAATGGAAACATTTTGTCTCATATAAAAAAAAAAGAAATATTTTTATACTGTGCTCCATTCACAGACCACATCAGAGGTATTCTAAGAATAGAATAGATCAAATATATTTTATGGAAATATAATGAGAAAAGGATGTGTTCCCAAAACTCACTCTGAACAAAGGAATGCAACATAGTCAGGAATACTTTAATGCGCCTAACAATTTTCTCATGTGAAAGGCTGAAGGAACAGTCTTGGTTTGAAGAAATCTTCCAATTCTCCCCAGGCACCCTGAACTTGAAATCAGAACTAGGAAAGCTATATATTACGAAGAAAGAAAATGTATGGAAAAAGTGACTGAGGGCATTAACCATAAAAGACGTTTTGAAAAGAAAAATAACATCAATATGAAACATTTTGTCATGTTTCATTTCATTGATCATATATTTATTTTATGTGCTCTGAAGCGCTGAAGCTTAGATGTAACTACATTTCAGGAGCCTCATATTAGACCTGTCATTTTCTTTGTGCTGAAAACTAAATAGCAAGGAAAAAAAAATAAAATAGATTTCAATTATTAGATTTGGGTTGGATTCCATTGGATTCTGCTTAAAAACCTCAAAAAAATGGAGCTTGGAAAAAGAGACATCAGATTAACAGCTATTAAAGGCACTGCCTGTGTGACAGATAGAGAAGTAGGAGGTACACCTACAATGTAAAATAATGCATCTTTTCCACGGTAATGCAATATGTTCACCTTAAATAGGCTTGTAATTAAACCTGCCACTGTTGATTAGATCAACCACGTAGGAAAGATGCATTTGTATTAGTTCTAATTAAATCTGTTTTAAACAAGTTGGAGTTACGGATTGGTTTTTCCACTCCCCAATACAATAATCATGTATTTCAGATGCTGCACGTGGCTACCCTGTAGTAGATCTCTGCTTAAAAGCCTTTTCTGTAGCTGGTCCCGGGTTTTCTTCTACCTCAGGTCTGAATTTCCTTTCTAGGCAAAACCCTCAATGGTTTAAATTTGGGTTGGTACAGGAACGTGATGGATGGAATCAGACCAGTTTGAGCACCATAAGAAATTTATTTTAGTGTTGGTAAGGAAAAATATTTATTATAACTCAGGTTTTTGAGTCTTAATGTGTTTTCCAATAAACATAAGGTTGGTTTAGAAGTTCCTAGTGAAGTGGGGTAGGGAAGGCCTGAGCTTGAGGAGCTCTGGCAGGTTCTGGCACATTCTTGCCACTTTCTCCAGAGGTGGGTGGCATTACTCACACTCAGCATCTTTGAAGGTTGCTGGTAGAAAGCCCAATGAGATCCACTGTGTTCCCAGAATTCCCTGCTGGAGTCTGACACCCTGTCAGAGATAAAAGTTGTACTCTCCTTGGATTGTCTGGAGTGAGGATTTTGGCCCTAAGTGGAAATTTTCAGGTATATCAAGCAATGCAATCTATAAATGCTAACGAAGCCCCATTGTGGTAGTAATTTTTTGGGGGGCATTTTGTGCAGTTCAGGTCTCTGAGCAGGCTTTCAAAGGTGTAAGTCCAGGGGAATACCAGCAGCCTTTCTTTCAGTTCATCTTCCCTCCTCTCAGTGCAGAGCAGATTGTAGGTACTCAGTGAAAATGAAGGGATTGGAGACTTGGGGCTCCTTTCTGGTGCTGAACTTCTTGAGCTTTTGGGCTTTCTACTCATCATGGTCCTGGTGGCTTTGTGTGGGCATGTGCCAAAACCCTTTCTTCGAGGCAGGATGTGTCTGGAGTGCAGAGGGCCATGCTTGGGACTGTCCCCAGGATGGGGTGGTGGCCAGAGATGCAGATTCACCGCTGGGCACAGCGTGACTCTGCTCCTTTGGACTCCTCCTTTACTACCAGCAGCCAAGTGGGTCAGGAATTGTGATCGTGGCTCTGGGAATGCCAAACTTTATTTCTGAAACAACCCAAGTGCACTGAAAACCTTCAGGAACTGAGAGCGCTCTGTTTCACATTGTAACACCACTGGAAAAAAACCCAAAAACTTGTGCTATGTATTCATATTGATTTTCCTTCTCTTGGTGCAGCGTTTTCAATTTAAATGGCAGCAGACTGAGGCACAGAATGGGAATGAATGTTCTGAGCTGTGCAACTGGGAAAAGAGCCTGGTTTTCTGGTTTTGTGTCCGTGTTATCCAATTAAATTTTGTCACTGTCCTGTGATTTCATGTCCAGGGCAGTATTGCTTCCACAGAAAAGCTAATTATGGAATAAGATAAGTATGAAAGCGCCCATATTTAATTACTACTATATAGTATATTCAGGAAGAAGATTTTTTTTTTCCTCTAAAACTGTTTTAATTAACAAGAAGGAAAAGTTTCTGCTGATTTTTATTGTCACAAGATAGAAAGAAAATTATTTCATCCTAGCATTGAACTATATTTAACTTCCGTCCTTCTATCTACAACAGAAAACTTGAAAATTAGTTTGTTAGATTTTATTGCTCCTTTTTATCACATAAGCATTTTCTCCAAGTACCAGTAAATAATGATACAATTTTTAGAATATCAATTTTCAGATGGTAAAAGCTTAATTTTTGTTTTTAAGTTGTGTGTTTTGTCCTTTTAACTGAGGGGGAAATCTTCTACCTTCCAGAAACCTGATAGTTTGGACCAGATCCCTGTCTGAACAGGTTGTATGCTGCCCTTTTCAAAATCAAGCTATCAGAGGATGCCCTTCAGCAGAAGTGTTAAGAGGACTTGGTGAGCTTAACATGTTTCGCCTGCTTAATTTAATTTGGAAAAATTCAACCAGAAAATGAAGTTATTAACAGGTTGGTACATTCAGAGATAAGATGATGTCACAGGAAAGCAGTCAAGTGGGCAGCTTGTCAAAATATAAAATATGTATCTGTCAGAATCAAATGATAGATAAGCTGTGGCTGGGTGTAGGATGCAGTGAAAATAGTGTGCTAAAAATTGAAGCCGAATCCCACCAGTCTGGAGCACAAGCTTTGAGTGACTATTGTGGTGATCAGAAGCACAGCAATCCTGGGGACATGACCTGTGCTGCCGAAACACGGTGTGTGCAATTTCTGGCCACTAGCCAGAAGCACGTTCATCCCCGTGAGACCTCCAAGCATCAGCAGAGACCTTGGAAGTGTGGCTCCTCCAAGAGATGAGGTCTGAAACCAGCTGTGGGTTCCCCAGTGTGAGAGGATGTGGAGCTGCTGGAGAGAGTCCAGAGGAGGCCACAGGGCTGCCCCCAGGGCTGGAGACCCTCTGAAACCAGGCTGGGAGAGCTGGGAGTGCTCACCTGTGAAAAGGAAGGATCCAGGGAGAGCTCAGAGCAATTCCAGGGCCTGAAGGGGCTCCAGGAGAGCTGGAGAGGGACTGGGGACAAGGAATGGAGGGACAGGACAAGGGGAAGCACTTCACACTGATAGAGAGCAGGGTTAGATTAGAGATTAGGAAGGAATTCTTCCCTGGGAGGGTGGTGAGGCCCTGGCACAGGGTGCCCAGAACAGCTGTGGCTGCCTCTGGATCCCTGGAAATGTCCAAGGCCAGGCTGGACAAAACTTGGAGCAACCTGGGATAGTGAAGGTGTCCCTTTCCATGGCAGGAGGGTTGGAACAAGATGACCCTTGATGGTCCCTTGCAACCCAAACCATTCAATGATTCTATGACTGAAGTTGGGACACCACCGTTAGCTCAGATATGCCAAAATGAGCATTAGTAAATATTTCTCTGGGCAACTTGGAAACTTTTGAGGCCTTAAAATGTGAAAATAATCTGTCTGGCCAATGTAATAAGCATTTCTGTGTTGGAGAGGTCAGATGAAAGAGAGGAGTCTCCAATGTATTCTCCAGGAACATGTACATGTCGTGTTCTATCACAGCACCCTTCCTGCCTTCTGGCTTGTCATCTCCAATAGCTGGCACCAGGAGGTTAAAGTTAATAAACTTGGGAATTTTAAATGGCAATTTGGAGTCTCGTACGAGCAAAACAGAATAGGCCACTTAGCAAGGAATGCAGTCAAACTCCCAAATATTGTGATGGCAAAATGAAAGCAACACCATTAGAATAAAAGTCAGTATTGTGCTATCATTGAATTTGGGAAGATGATCCTGTTTGTGTGGAACTTCATTCACTGCGAGTTGTAAAACTGAGCAGCTTAAAGGCTGTAAACTCTCAGGGGATAGCTCATGAAAGGTGTCTGTTTGCTTGGGATCTTCCAGGATGTAGAGTTTAATTGTGATGGGAATTCTCAGGACTAACAGAATACAAAGAGTAGAAGCTCTAAATAAAATGCTGCTCTTATATTTAAAGGTCAGAAGGGACTGGTCTGACCCCTTGATCTATAGGCCATAGTGATTTGGTCACTAATATCACCATGATATTTCCAATTTATGCTTCAGCTTAAATAGTTCCTAAAGACTCAGCTTGAGATATATTCTTCCTTGGGAAAAAATAAATTCTGATATGTTTTTCTACTGTAAACTTTTTTCAGTACAGAAAATATTTTTCACTTAGATTTCTTTAGCCTCTGACCTTCAGAATTTGATTCTTATTATTTATGCCTGAAAAAAATTGACTTTTATCAAAATCCTTCTCTTCTGTAGATGAAACAGGTGGAATCTTAAAAATTATCTTTTTTGGGGGAGTTTTTTCTCCCCTGAGTTAATTCCAGCAAGTTTGCCAAACACTTTATTGTGTTATTTTCAGAACTGAGTATTTTTGTGTTTACTTTGGTGGTGATTTTTTAAATTTTCTGATAGTTTCCCTAGTGCTGTATACTGAGGAGACAGCAACACTCTGCTGTTGTTATCCGCCATTTTATGTACTCAAGGATCTCATTCTTCCTTTGGAACTCCAAGCTTTTGGCATTTTATGTGCTATACTTAGTCTATATCATTTTTTTATTCAGCAATAATTGTAATGGTCTGTAGTGATTGAATGATCTATAGTGCTGCTGCACAAATTTAAAACATCATAGATATGCATCAACTCTTAAAGTGGAGCATATCATGCATTTTTTGGTTAAATCTGAAAATAAATCACAAATCTCCCAGCATGAGGAGCTCTGTTTTAGACTTGTGTAACGACAATGCTCTCGTAATTGAAAGAAAAAAGAAAAGGAAATTTGGGAGACTGTTAGTCTACATGTGGCATACTTTTTTTCCCTTTGAATTGAAAATAAAAGAAAAAAAATCCATTGACACATTTGGACTGAAAAACTCTTTGCTGCACATGTTTTATATATGTGGGTTTATTACACAGATCATGTGTCTTAATTAGGTAATTTATATTGTGTTATCCAAAGAAGATGTTCTTGTTCAATTGGATACACAATGAAAGTTTCAAAAAAACTCATTAATCCTGTGTTTACAGAGATCAGAGCATGGGCATGGAATAACAACAACTAAAAATGTATCTCCATGTACTGAGGCAGTTACCTACGAGATGGTGTTCCCTGGATAATTGTGTTTGTAAATACAGACACATACACAATATAGGTAGGGATGAGTCATATTTTTAGCGAGACTTTTTCTTCCTAATTCTCTTCCTGAAACTAAATATATTAGATTTATCCACTGTGCATCTTTTGAAGCAAAAATTTAATGATAAATCAAACTGATCTCAATGAGGAAAGTTCAGTCATTTTGTTATCTTGGACAATTTGAACACTGATGTTTCAGAGGGGTAATGGCAACTTGAATTTGAGCTCTCCTGACCTCTTTTTTTTCCTCTTTCCCACAGAACCTTGATATTTCCTAAATGAGTGTTTTGTTTCCTTGTACTAATCTGACACTGTTCACCCAGAAACTGAATCTAGTTATCGCTGGTTAGGCTAATTAAGATTTCTTGGTTTCTCTCCCTCTTTGTCATTAAGCTGGATTTGAGCTTCACATACCCTTGCAATTACTTTGAAATTCCAACTCTCCTTGCAAATACTTTGAGAAATCTGAAAGCTAAATGGTTCCCAAGTTTAAAATAGGGTGTTCCCTAGTTGAAAGGCAAAAAAGCAATATTGTTATATTTGTATTCTGATGAAATTCATTACGTACAATATAATTTGTGTCTCCATAACAATCTACTCTTCTTCAATTAGGGATTAAGCTAGATACTGTATTTTCTCTCTATCTTTTTAGTATTTTTTTTTTCATTGAAAATACAGAAGGAATTTCAAGTGTTTGTTACTGGCAGTAAAAATATATGTTTGCAGAGTTTTTCTTCTGTTTATTGTAAATCAGCTACAGAACAGCAATCCATGGCATCAGTCCAGGAAACCGAGATTATGAAGTTAGGCAGTAAAAAGATGAACAAAAAAACCGTGTTTATAGACCTCGATGAACATCTTCCTTGCTACGCACTGAGGACCTGCTCCCTTTGAAGTCAATGAGAAAACTCCCACCAGCTTCCAGTGGGATTTGGCTCAGACCTGATTTCCCACATTTGTGTCCGCTTTGGGGTGGGATATGGCAGAAGGGAGTGTGGGCAGAGAGCTGTAACTGGTGGGATTGGTGCAAGGACCTTGGGTGCAGTGGGGAAGGAAGGTGGACAGATGAAGTTATTTATCACACCAATTCCATTACTCATGGGAACACAAGCAGTGGAAATGGTGCCACATGGCTGGCCCATTTGTTGGTGTGCTACAAACCCTCGCTCCTGTCCACAACTCCAGTCCCCTGAAGAGCATCTGAAGTGTAACCTAGGAAAAATCTGTTGTAATTTGCTCTCCTGCTCTCTGTATTTATAAGCCTACAATATTGTAAGTTTTTACTGTGGGTGGACAAGCAACATCCACTCATATCAAAGAAGATTAGAAGAACAGATAAATATAACTTTATACATTCATTTTTATATAACTTATGCAAATGTATGCACAAGTTAGTCACAGTCCCCAGGCTGGCAGCAGATCTGATGTGGCCATTGTTGTAGCTGGTTTTGGACACCAGCATTGCTGGACAATCCTGCTACCTCCAAGCAGAGCTTTGCATGTGTAAGTTTGTGTGCTAGAGCAAGGTTTGGCTGGATGGAGATGGCAGGATGGGACACAGAGGGGCACAGTCATGGCAGTTCTTCGTCTCTCCAGCCGAGGTGTGGCTTAGGCAAACTGCATGTGGAGGCTCCCGGTGTTTTTTCTCTTGAGGGCATTAGCAAGAAGGGTTGAAGTCTGAAAACTGAGGCATGAGGAGCTGGCTTGTGCATGGACTGCAGCCCTCACTGGCATCTGTGTATTCACAGAACGATTTGGGTTAAAGATCATCTCATTGCACTCCCTGCCACAGGCAGAGACATCTTCCACCAGACCAGGCTGCTCAGAGCCCCATCCAACCATCTCCTCGCTCAGCCTCATCTACTCATCAGCCACCTCCTGTGACAGCTAGAGTGTTGTTCTCCACCTTTTAAATTAAATAAAAAGTTGTATTTTACTCCTGATTTCTCCAGAAATGAATAGTTTTCTTTAGCACTTGCTGTTGAATACTAACTGACCATCTTAAAAAACAAATCAAAGGCTGTAGACACAGCAGCTTAATGTTCTTTTCTATGTGAACTTATCTGTTCCCCAAAGACTAAACAGGACAAAAGGGACAGTTTTGGTATGCCGGGGCTCAGTTGTCAAAATTAGTATTCTTAATGTTCTTCCTTATTTTAAACACCCATGAATAACTTGGTCCCTACTTCTTAGATTATAGATTTTAGTGTATGAATTTTAATAATTCTAATTAATGGAGCTATCTTTATTATATTACTTTGTACTTGGGTTCACTCTTTCATCACAAGATCTCAAAGCACTTTATTAAGCAGCACCAAATCTTTGTAAAGTAGATGAATTTTAGCCTATTGAGTTTATGTATTGGATAAGTGTAGTAAAGGGAATGAACAGTTTTTCCAAAGTTCATTTCAGAGCTTTGCATTGATTCTCTGCAGTATTTAAACACTGGGAAAATTAGGCTCCAGAAAACTTGACTCCCACTTCTACCCGCTAAATTATGGATCTCTTTACTCCTCATTTTGAATTTCAAGTAATCTTTGAAAAATTTGTATTTGTGAGTCTTCAAATATGAATAGCGATAATTATATCAATATTATTAATATGCACTATTAAAATAAATCTACATTTGCAAAGCTTTGATGTGCTTACAAAAACTGAACTTTTAAATGAAAGTGTGTTTTTAAATCACGTGTGTATTGCAGAAATCTGTTAAGACAGTCTCACAAAGATCTGCATATGCTCAGAGCAATGATTCACATGTCTCTGCAGCTATGCCCTGGGAGCATCACAGATACCTGGTGGGACAGACCTGCTCAGCACCTCACAGGTTTTTTTTCTCAAACCATATTTGTTAATTATGGTAGTTTTCAAAAATCTGTTTGATGTATATATATATAAAAATTCGTATGTGATTTATTTATGGTACTGCAGTTGTGTGCTGTGAGAATTACCACCTGGGGAATCTGTCTGCTAAATCTACACCAGGTCTCTGTGGTGGACTGTTACCTCTGATAATCTCACCTTTCAAATCCACAAAGTATTGCAGATATTGTAGTATTTTTCTTAAAAGTTCTTCCTTTCTTCTCCCATTGCTCTACACCAAGGTGAAAGCTGATCATTCACCACATGAATTTCCTTCTTCTAAAGGATTTTCATATTTAAGACTCGTTCAATACCTCAAACTGCTACATCATTACTCTTTCATTTCCATTTGGACATTTTAAGACACTTAACTTATCTGGTTTAAAAATAATAAAATTGTCACCTTTAGTTGACATTCCAAGCTCATGTTTTGAAGGCTGTGCTTATATTTTGAGGTTGCTGCCTAGGAAAATCAAGACTGACTAAACTGACTAATTTTGAGTGCTTACCTCCTTTCAGTGCTTTTTTGTGGGGGGAGTTTTAGTCTAAAGGAGCATGTTTAACAACCAGTCTCTGCCCAGGCTGCTGAAGGCAGAAGGTGGCTGAGAGTGAAGCAAAAATGTTTTGAAGAGCAGGATTGGACTCCCTGTCTCCTCTGCACTAACCACCAACAGCTGGAGAACAGGATGCAAGAGGCAAGAGGATCACATCTCATGGACACGTGAGCCAAGGCTTGAGGCTTAGCAAAGTTGCCAGGGGAAAAGGTACAGGGTTTTTTATTTTTGTTACCTTTGCTTGATTGTCTGTATTTAAACGGAATGGAAGTTTTTAAATGCTAGTACATATTGTAAAATATGTAAATTGTAGTCTGTGGACTTTCTGTATCAGGTAAGTGTAGCAATATGTAGGTTGTTTGTTTTTTGTTTTTTTTTTTTTAGTTTATAGCTATTTTTACCAAATTGCTGAACAATGCAGCTAAGCAGCAACAGGGGGAGGACTTAGGTGGGAGGGGGAGATAAGAAAACTTGGAGGAAAGACAAAAGGATGTCTGTAGGTGTCCAGGGAGTCTTCAGACTTTTGCACTATGGCTTCAAACCCTGGGATCACTGGATTCTACCTATTCCAGCAGAAGTTTTGGTCTGGGCAGCAGTTCATGGGAGAATGTCCCATTGCAATTTATGGTTCTCAGTAGTGATGGCACAGTGCCTGTACTTATCTGGTTCCAGGTCATATGTGGTTAGAACATGTTTGATCTCCTCCAGAAGACAAGGAGTATCCCACAGCCACCTTAATTTCATCCCCTCTGGCATCTGCTGGAACATCTGGTGGTGGCTGGCGTTGGAGACGTTACAGTGGACATGTTGGGAAACCCGTCTGGCTCAGGATGAGAGTTTTTCTGCTCCTCTGTGCTGCACAGCATTGGGGGATCTGGAAGTCCTTCACGCTCTGACCTTTAGCAAGTTGAAATGCTCGGTGCAGGGCTGTCATTGAAAAAACAGCATTTCCTGCTTAAAACTTTGTGAGGCATATTTTTAATTTTGTGCTTATAACCACTGGTTAAAAATGGAGTCCTTTTAACTGTTACCTTAGACCTTTGTATTTTAGTATAAAAACCCACCCTTTGTTTCTCAGTGATACTCTTTTGTAGAATGTAGTTATGTGGGGATAGTGTCGACTAGTAATTATTTACTTGGTCAGATGGGTTAGTTTTTCTTCAAACTAAGCATTTCATTTTAGCAGTAGCATCTTTAATAGTTATTTAGAGAAGAACTGCAGAAGATAGAAACTTCACAGAGGAGGGGAAGGAAAAAAAATCCAAAATTAAAAGGAAAACAAAAAAATAAAAACCCCCCACACACAAGTTGGAAGGGCTTAGAATAAATTATTGCATGTCATTCTGTGGGAAAATCTTCCCGTACGGATGCTGTGTTGCTCACAATGTGAGTGCCAGATCCACTCAGCTCTGCTTTGCACTTCTGTCACCCTTATCACTCATGAGACGATCCTCTTCCACTGTAAGTGCTACCCCCAGCGGCATGTACTCATTTATAGGGCTTGCATGCCTGTGCTGAAGTCAGACACCCAAGAGGCACAGGATGAATTGACAGTATAGGCAGATGCTTTCAGCAAAGGAACCAGGATGTTAAAAGAGCTTTAGCGTGGTTATTGTTTTGCCAGGCAAATCCATGTTCTTGTCATCAAGGTGTTCAAGAGTATTTCAGCCTCGTCGTACAAGCTGAATACAAGAGCTGTAATCAAGAGTTACATCATTTGGTGAGACAAGACCTTGAGGAATACAGCAAAGGGAAATGTGCATAATTAGAACAGTTCAGTTACAAGAGAAAGGGGCTTTGATAGTGTTAGAAATGCAGCTGAAACATGCAGCCTCCATTGCCCTGTCATCAGGCATTAGATGGTAGATATCAACGGGCCAGGGGGATCTCAGGATCCAGTGAAGGAGTGTGGGGTTCCCTCTTTGAACCTTTCCAACCCTCAGGAAAACATCTAAGGTGACCATCTGCTGAGCCACAAGGTCTCCTTCTCCATTTGTGGGCAAACACCAAGCCAGACATTAAAAAAAAGAGTCACTAACTAAAAAAAAAAAAATAAAAAATTAAAAAGCAGTTTGTTTTGATAGTTTTTCTCAGAAAAGAATGCTGAGAAATAGGAGCATGACCAATTCCTCTGCCACCTCAAAATTCCTGTAAAGGAAGAAGCTGACATGAAGAGGGGCCAGACGTGGTGACAGGGAACACGTCGGAGGTCGTCAAACGCCTTGGGGCCAATGCGCTTCCCATGGTGATTTCCACACTAACAAACTTGCCAAAATCCTTCCTAGAAATTTCACTCGGGGGAATAAAAAAAAAAACCTTTAGTGACACCCGTTCTAAGTATGCAACATCCAGCCTGCCTTATTTAGATTTTTCACAAAATATTTATCACTGCCATAGTGATATCTATCCTAAAAAAAGAGACGATGTTTCAAAGCAATTTGACCTTCTCTAGACCCTATCCAGAGACATCTCTATTCTTACACGTGTATTATTGGCAAATGTTTTGAATTTTTGAGTTTGTAGAGGAAAATGTTCAACATCTCAGGGATTCTTGAGCCATGGGAGACTGCTTTCCACCCACCAGTGAGTAGGTTTACCAGACAATACTTAATGTTTAGGTATCAAATATGTTGTAACTATCCCGGGATGTGCAGTGAATTTATTACATTGCTCCCCTTTGCCTTTTCATTCTTCTATTTATTATAAGGCAAAGCTTGCTGGTGAGGCAGTGTGTCAGTGGGGCATTTCCAAGGAATACCACTCAGGGAGCACCGGAAGAAGGATTTCAGCACTGATGCTCTTCCAAGACATCAGCACCAACTGGCATCACTGGCACTCATCTTTTGGGTGAGGCTATGACTGGAATCCCGTCTCTCTCAAAGCAATCGCTGCAGCAGGACACTGCAGGTGAGTTCTTCTGAAATTAACTGATTTCATGATGATATAAAACTCTAGGTTAGACGTTTTTTTCCTTGAGGCTGCTGGCTGAGCCCTGCTGGGTGCTGTGGAATGCCAGCAGTGCTATGAATATCAGGAATGCTAATAATGGGGGTCCTACTTCTAACTTGGGAACAAAGGTTTCATTGCGTGCACATAACTTCCACGGGCAAGCATTCCTCTTGTCTTGCTGGATGCGGGGTGTGGCTCTGCGTGAATAACCCCAGTCCTTTAAAAGAGTGCTGGAAGACAGTCAAAGAATTGTTTCTTTGCCAATAATCATAGTGTGGGGAGGCGCCAGGCTCAGGTTTTAATCCTGCAAATGATTCCAGTGCAGGGAAGGAGGTAAATATAGAGTGCAATCTGAGATCTAGGTCTTCGTTGGGTTTGGAGGTCTGTTTACTGGGGGTTTTGTTGCTGTGCTCTTGGGTTCTTCATAAATTTCATTTTTTAGTAGTTTAACTAATTTATCCTAGTTTTCTCTGGACAATTCATAGTGTTGCTTTTTCGTGATTGACTCCAGGGCGTTTAATATGTTTAAGCCAATAGCAGAGGTCAGAGGAACGGTATCTAAAGACCGCACGGAGAGCATCTGCATATTTGATCTTGTTTGCACCAGATTCCTGGCTCTGACTGTCTTAGGGATACCCAAGAGGGTCGCAGTTGTCATTAGCATGTCTTAAGTGGGTGCTTCAGAATTGTCCTGGGATGGTATTGAGCCAATCCAGCAGCTCCCTCGCGTGAAGTATGCGCAGCGGAAGAGGGAGCGAGGGAGGAGGAATGCGTGGCATTCCCCTCCGTCTCTCTGGCACAATTGTCCTGATGGTCCTGTTTCAGCTGGTGGAATCCAGAACAGCCCCGTGGCTGTGCTAGGGCACGTGAAGCTCCTTTTTCTGACCCTTATATGGCACAGGATTGCAGCACGACTGGCAGGGTGGGTTTGCAGCTCCTTTTCCTCTTTGCTCAGCCACAAGGAGCCCAAACGTGACATGTTTAGGAATCTGGCCCTGTATTTCCAAACTCCATGCAAATATGGTAATGATAGCTAAACTGACATTTGCTTTCACTTCTGTATAGTGTGTCTTTAATATGATTACTACCCTTAACATTTAAAGGAACTTTGACAGTTATGTAATCCCTTCAACATTTAAGTACAACAGGAATTTATTATTAAGTGCAGTGGCTGGAAATGGAGAGCTTTTTTTCACTCACACTATAAACAGTTATGTTGGATTAGTAATCCTGCTTGTCAGAGTTGTTCACTGTTTGATATTAATCAGTAGGTTTATGAAAGGTGCAATAGAAGGCAGAAATGAGCAGTGAAGAAGTTGTAAACCTTGATTCCATAAAATCAGACTCTGTATTGCTCAGGTTCACAGCATTTCTTCTTCTTCCTCTTAGACTGAGGAGAAGGGAAGTGCTGCATTATGGTAGTCGTGCCTGTAACTGTCTTTTGGTAAACATATTTTTAGTTTCTCACTATATAAATGCAATAGTTGGTAGTGATGAAAGCCCAGACTTTTGAGCACGTTTTTAGGTTGTTTTGTAAAGAGTGTGTTTTTCAGCTTGTTGTGTAGATTGAGCGTGATACAACCTAGCAAAACACTTAATGATCAAATATTACATGACAAAATGAATACCATCTCCTTTTGGTTCTTATCCACTATTAAAATCATGTGCAAATTACTTCACCTGAATATTTCTACCTAATTTGTGGGTTGTTATCTTTGAGCTACATAATTAATTCTGTATCTTGCAAACACTGTTGCACTGCAGGTTTGTTGTCGATTTTTTTACTTTTTTTTTTTAACACTTTTGAGTCTCTGGTACTTCTTCATGCAGCATGTACAGAGGTGCCAGGTCCTCTGGTTGGAAATGTCATCCTGTGAGATCTTTAGATGATCAAAGTGACAATGACACCATTGTAATGCAACGTGTCTTCAAACAGTGCATAATAAATTACCATGATTGGTTAATGAACCTGCATGATTAATGAAACAAAATATAGACATATAAAAAAGGCTTTTCTTGTAAATGTCAGTCATCTTCCTTGTTCAAATGCTTCTGGATATGTCCCTTATACACCTTGCAGAACAGCTGATGTGTACATGTATGTAGATACACAGTAGTGAAATCAAAATACAATATATAACCTTTCCACTAGAAGTGAAATTAAACTCGAATAGCATATTTGACAAGCTTCAATACCTAGGTTTTTTGCAAGTTAAATTTACCCCCTTATTTCTGAAATCTTGCTTGTTACAGCTTTGTTTTGGCATTGAAAAAAAGAAAAAGAAATCTTCATTTAATAACATTGGACATCATTAAACTGTGTATCTTTCACTGATCACTTTTAAAGCAATGTGGCATTAGCTTTTTAAATTCTTGGGGCTAAATTTAGCATTTGCTTGTGGTAGGATCAAAAGTGTCAAAAATCTTCATCGCTGCCTCATTATCAATCACTGGGATATTTTGGGAGAAGCAGTTTGATTTGCATCGTCGGACCTCCTACCTAGCATCACAGAAGGCTGTGCATCAATAAAATTAACTTTTGTCACTCAAACTAAATCGGGCTGAGGCGCCCCTGCCAGAACAGCTCATGTGCGTGCGAGGAGCGCGGCTGATCCCGGAAACGCTCGAACCTTGTTTGGGAAGGCAGAATAAAAGAATTAATCTACTTCTGGGTGTTGTCCCAGAGCTTTCTGTATGCCTCAAAAGAAATCCAACAGGCAGGCGCTAGATCCCCCTCACACAGAGCCAGAAGAATGAAAGTTCTGGATCCAACCAGTGCAGCGATGTGCTGGACCAGACCCGGCCTGCTCCGTGCCGGTGTGCTGAGCCCTGCCCAGCTGTGCCTCACCTGTGGAGGCCTCAGAGCTGTGATTTACAGTGCAGCTGCCCTTTGCTCAGCTCCCTGTTGCTCTGGAGGAAGTTGCTGCAGCTCTTTGCAGAGCAGAACGTACCTCTCATCTCCTGCCAGCTCTGCAGAGCAGAGCCGTTTCCCGACGGCAGGATCACCACCCTTGTCGCCTCCTCCATCGCTCGCCAGGCGGGAGATGCTGCTCTTCCAACATCTGGAGGTCTGGTCTGCAGCATGGGGTGCCTGGGGTTCACACGCTCCCCTTCTCCATGGATCTAGTTCCAGCCATGCTGGGAGCCTTTCCCAGTGAAGCCCAGCATGGCTGGCTGTCCCTTCTGCCAGCGGGCCACGGCAGCAAGGCAATAAAAAGACAAAAAGTCACAGCCTTCCTACAGCATCTATTATTTTTTGCTGGAGGTTGTACGAGCTGGAGTGGAGGGAGGTGAATGTGTCCTGCCTGACTGCATCCTGCCTTGCAGCCAACCCACACAAGAGACAGAGTTGACTTTTCTTGGGCCTTTTGGCAAAAGGAACAATTCTGTTAAGTCTTACCCATTCTGAAACACTTTGTGTGGTTTTAAGGTAAAAGTGAGTGCATGTTCCTCAGCATCAGTGTCTAAATAGCAGATCATCACCCAATAACTTCTTTTTTCACCCCTCCTCTCCCAAATTTCTTTTAGGTGCTCAGCACTGTGCTGTAATTATAGATGATATCAGCTTCTAAAGATATGTCCGTAGTACATCCAGTCCTCCTGTGAATCCATCCGTAGCTCGCTGATATGGTCCTCATCCATGTTTACTGATAGATTTTGTTATTCTTTGAATTCGTGATGAAGAATGGTATTCTGTGTTTCTGGGGTTTTGGTTGGTTTGTTTGGGATTCAAGCTGTGCCGTAGCTGCAGTTTGCCCTGGGAACCGAAGAAACCACTGAGCTTTTTATCCCCTCAGAAAAAAAGGTAACAACAATTTATGGAGAGACTGCAAAAAGGCAGGATTAGGGGATTTTAGAAAATGTAAACCTTTTCCTTTTCGTGTTGTACAGGCCTTTCCCAAGATGTCATTCCTAACGAAAATGTGCTACTGTAGTGTAGATGGATGAAAAGTTTAAATTTGAGTTTGAACAAAGTCGGTACATGTGCACTCTTCGTCATTTAAATAATTGTTTCAGTATTGCCTGTGAAACAAATATTTAGACTTTGATCTACTTTTAAAGCTAGATGTTCTTGAAATTTTTCCTAAGCGTTTTCCCCATTTCCTGAGCCAAGGAAATGATTTTTCAAAGCCTAAGTCAGCTTTTTTTATCTCAGAGGAAATAATGTTATTTTAGTGTACCTGATTGGGCCAACCATTATTAAGAAAATATTAAGAAACCTCAAATGCTTACTTTTGTCCAAAGATTTCTGAAAAGGGTAAATCCAAACAGGACAAAATAATTTCTTTTAAACCCTTAAGCAAATGAAATGTACAGATTTGCACTGTCTTTTCAATAATATTCTTCAAATTCTAATTAACAAGTAAACCAGGCCACATGCAAATTCAAATGAAATTTTATTAAATTTTATCAAATTAATGTTACAGGACATGAAAGGAAATAATCTTGAAAATATCAGCTGAACACTCACTTGTAATAATGCAAATTGACTTCTCTTTGCTCTGTACTACTGTGGGGGCTTGGACAAATCAGTCAGAAAGAGAGAGGGACTTGTATGAATTTCACTCTGTGCTGGGGGAGAAATAGCTTCAAGAGGCTCAACTATTTCATGGCAAGATCTGAGCCAAAATATTTAGAATGGCAACATTTGGTAAACCAGCTTTCACCTTTTCAATGCTTATAACAATCAAGCTTCAGTTTGAAATTACCAAAAAAACCCCGTATTTTTTCCAAACTTTTTGAAATTTAGAGTTGTTTGTTAAATTAATTGCAGGAAGAAAAGTGGGATGCTGCATTTTAAAAAACTGTTCACCTCTGACATGTGTGGTCCTGGTGTAGGTCATTTTGAGTAATCATGGGATGAATTCTGCTGGTGTTTGGAACCAAGTTCCAAAGACGAATTAGTGGCATCACTTGGAAACAGATTTTACAACTGAAAGTAAATAAACTGCGAAAAATCTAATCCAGAAGACAAAATTAATTAGTATGAGAGCAATCTATCAAAGCATCCATAAAAATAGAAAAGCTACCACTTGTTTTAAGCAAACAGTCCCTTCCTTTCCCTTTACTGTTTACACTTTAAAATAGAAGGTAATTTCTAATATTTGCACATTATCTTTTCTCCTTTAAATTTATTCCTTTGAAACTGACTCTAAGCAATCTCTCTGTCTGAAAGGTATTTATAACACCACCTAATTTCTTTCTAGTTTCCTCAAGGTTAAGAATATCCATAGGTATCCATTCAGGGCACATTTATTCAATGGTTAGAAAGTACACCAAACTGTTGTCTAGTGTAGACTTTATTTTAGGAGCAAACATAAACACGAAGAAACTATAATCCTGGTGTAATGTAGGAATCTAATTAAGACTAATGAGGCAACGTTAAATTTAATGTATGATGCATTTTATATGCCTTACCATTAGAGCTGCAGCAAGCTGTTCGTCAGAGCATCGAACTTTGGTGAATAAGCCCCTCAAGGCATTGTTAAACAATCTGGGCTCAGGCCTTCTCCTGCCCATTAGGTTGTGCTGGGCTTGGAAAAATCCAGATATAAATGGAAATTTGGATGGGGGGGAAGAAAAAAGGAGGGAGAGGCATCAGGAAGCTCTGCCCATCTTTGAATGGCTCAGCAAGCTGATAAAAAGGGAAGATAAATGGATGGCTGCGTTTGACACCCTCGAGGAGGTGCTAGGCGGGACAGAAAGGAGGAGGGCCAAGTGTAATGTGTGAGCTGCTGTTTGAGAGGCACCTATAGCCACAGGAGAGGGGAAAGGCTGGGAATTAAGTGACACAGTTTATCAAAGGGCATGGGTGATCATTGTTTATCAGCTAATTAACAGCACGGTTTATTATTTTCTTTTTTCTTTTTTTTTTAATTTTTATTCTTATTAATTTCAAGAAGTTCAGTAAGTCCTTACATGTATTTAACTGCACAGAAAAATAGGAGTATAGCTCCAGATATAGATTTTGCTCTCCAGAATACTTCCCTCCAGTACAAATGGAAGACTCCTCCAACAATACAAACAAAACTTTTTAAGATTTATCACATAACCCTTCATAGAATCTGTCTAAGTACCCTTTATTTAAGGGATTTAAGTCATAGATGTGGCACTTGGGGACATGGGTTAGTGTTGGGCTTGGCAATGATGGGCTAACAGTTCAACATAATGATCTTAGAGGGCTTTCCCAAACCTAAATGATTTTATATTTGGCTTAACATGCAGGGAAGTATACAGGATAACTTTTACAGGTAAAGATGAGTGTGAATGAAGATTGGGTGCTGAGGAAGGGGGAGATTTTTGGAGGAACACGTAAGGAGTTGACTTCATGGGTTTGCAGTACAAACTGGTACTATGGTGATGGGTCGGAAGCGCAGGCTGAGCTGCAGCTTGGACAAGTTCATAGGCTCTGGTGTTAATTGGTGATTGCCAGCTGCTGTGAGACTGGGCCAACCATGGGAAGAAGGTGAGGTAAGGGGGATTTAGTTGGTGTGGGGAGAGGGGATGGGGAGGGCCGGTGTCAAAGTGCACTTCAACCCTGCTGCTCCAAAAGCTGAGTTCCAGCCTACTACATCCTGGAAATTCATTCCAGTTTATATTATTGCATGTGTTAGTGATGGCTTGAGTGTTTGAGACCTTGAAGTATTTCATCTACACATGAAATTGGAATTTTTTTTTTTTCTTGTGGAATATAGCCATGGAAACCTGTAGTCTGTGCTGGAAAATAAATGACTGGAAATGTTCCTCGGTGACTAACTACAAGACGTTATTGTAAGTGCAAGCAGCAAGTTATACTTTTGACAACAAACAAATGCCATGTGCTGGGTTGGAATTAGGGATTCAGCAGTGAGGCTGGTCTGAGGAAAAAGATGCTGTCAGGATGACTGGCAGTGGTGCTATGGGAAGATTGCAAAGGTACCTATTGCACAGGTTTGGGCTGGGGGAATGAGTTATTCCTTACAGGAACATCAGAGAGCACCATGAAAGCTCAGCTGGGGGCAGAAAAGAAAACAATGCTGCCAGAGGGGCTCCAGGGGGGTGGGAAGGAGCGACGTGTTCACAAGTGTTTGGAGATTGACCTCACTCAGCTGCTATGGAAGTGTGGGTGGGGGGGACGACTTCAAGGCAAGCAGATGTAGGCTGATGCTGAGAGTTTTTACAGCCCCCTGGTGTGTGGGGGCCATGCTGGGACCACCCCATCGTACCTGACCTGGCTGCCCGGGAGATGGAGAGAAAAAGCATATGCAAGGGGGGGTGGTTTTCTCACCACAACCTGCTCCGCGCTTTCCCTTCCCAAAGGGAATGCCTGTGTGCCTCCATACCTGTACAAACCTGAGTGAGGTTTGTGCTGTTGTGTCTGCTCCTGGTTCAGTGCTGAACTGAAGGTAGATGGAGAATGAATTCAAGCAGGGATATGTGAAGGTTTATGGAAGCAGACAACTCCCGTGAGCCCTCCATTCCTCATCTGGTGCTCTGTGCTCATCTATCCATAGGAAAAAAATCCCAGCAAACTCCAGAAAGTGCAAATTTATTCCCAAAGGAGTTACTAATTTATTTTCATTTTATTTTTCCTTCTCCAACATCCTTTTAATTTCATTAATACCAATTCCTGATCTTTCTTGTGACTGAGCTAGAGGTATGCACACTTTTCAAAGCACTGGTATAGGTCATATTTTTTCCCTTTAGGATTTCTTTTCCTTGAACATGTCACACTCTGCTCAGCTTTTGCCAGGTGGGTGCTCTCTTCCTGTGTTTGGATCCTGTGGATCACAGTTCTGGGATGTCCTCCCAGCTTGGTCTCACTGATCTGGCTAACAGGGCAGCCTGTGCCCCAGTGGGGTTTGTAACACACAGGTTTAAACACATATCACAGCCAAAGCAATCAGGGCTAAGACATTTGCAAGGCTCCTTAAATCCCATCACTTTGGTGTTTAACCCAATTCTAGGGAAAATGTGATAGATAAACCTACCTGCCTTTCCTTGTTGTGTATGAGTGTTGTTTGGATTTAGGTCAAATTCCTTGAATGAGATAAACATCCTTTTTATCTCGGCGTCCTGTTGCAAATGGCTTTTCCTTTAGGAATGGATTCTCACCCTCCTCTGCAGCCAACTTCCTTCTGCTTTCCCACTGAAACAAGCAAGGTATTACCATAGCTTGGGATTTGTGTCTGGGATGTTAGGACAAACAAGGATGGTGCAAACCTTGGAAGTGTTTGGTCTGCTAGAAAAGCACTAAGATGAGCTCCAAATAGGATTCCTAAGTTGCACAGGGATCTGGTGGTTGTCAGAAGTCTTTAGTTCTGTTTACTGCCAACGTGGCCACGATGCAGTGGGAACTGCTAGCTTTCCTGCTGCAGTGTTTCTCCTGCTGGGGTGTGGGTTGTGTTCTCAAAATCCATCTGGCCATTACTTGTTTCCCCATCAGAACAAGCAGTCAAGGTGGTTTTTACATAACCAGCCTTCTGATCGAAGAAAAGAGGTGATTCTTGCCCAAAACTGTTACGGGGCTTCCTCTATCCCTGCCTCTTGGGCTGGCTCAGCTCCTGCAGGCACTGGGCTGGCTCAGGGAAGGGTTAGTCTGTGTCTGCTCTCTTGAACCTCTTCCCTCTGTAGGGAGCCTCTTTTTAACAGTAAATTACCAGCGATGATCTGGGAGAGACTGATCCTCCTCACCTCTTCAATAGGTAAATTGCCCTTTTAGAAGAGTGATCCATGCTCCTGTCCTCATTTTTCATATCTCACTTAAAAAAAAAAAAAAGGCAGAAAAGAAAAAATAATCTTCCAGGGACTTTGACTTAAGCAAATGCACTTTAGAGTATTTCTCTAATGTCATTCTAAAGTTAAAAAACAATTTGACTTCAAGGGAGATACAGCCCAATTTTTTAAAAACTTAATAGGATTAGTCATGGGAACTATTTTTAGCAAAAGTTCAACTTTATCCATGTATTTTAATGTGGGAAAAGTGTGTCCTTTTCCCTCTGCTAATGTTTGATGTATTCCAGCCCTCCTGCGAGTGTGTTTGAGTATCTTAGGGGCTCTGGAGTGGAGGAGAACTTCCTCTCGGATTCTCTCTGTTTTCTTTCGTGAAAATGACATTCCTAAGCTGTTTCACTTTCTGACAGGAAATGGAGCCTTGCCAAAAATGATTAAAGTCCAAGAAAGCATAACAGTTCCAAAGCTGCAGCAGTTCTTTAGGAGTCCCGAGTTTGACATTGTGTCAAACAAATGTGAAATATTGTTTAATAAATTTGAATAATACAGGGAAAGGGAAAAATGGTTCTTGGCTTATAATGCTGGTGCTCTTTATTAAGTCTGTAAAGGCCTGCCTAGCTCTAATAAATTGAAATATATACATAAATATACTTGTGCATGGATAACAGTTTAATATTGTAATATATAATGAACGATGCACAGGCACCCCCCACATGCAGACATTGATTTATTTGTGCTATGACCATATATATATTGATATGTGTGTGTAGACTCCCTCACAAGTTTGTATATATTTATACACGGAATTACCATTCTCAAGCAACTCCTGTGCCCTGCTTCATATAAGAAATATCATAAGTGTTATTTATAAGGTGTGCCGTGACATTATGACTTTATAAAAATACTAATCTAATGCTAGATAAAATACAATTGTTCGCGGTTTCTCAATGGTTTTTAATTCAGTGTTTGTTTAAAGGAATTGGTTTGAGGCTTTTGCTTATCCCAAATGACACCTTGTCATGTAATTCCAGCATTATTAGGAGGGCTGTGCTGAGGCTCAGGGAAGCAGTGGGAATTCTGTGGCACCCAAGAGCCTGGCCCTGCCACCTCTTCCCATTTAACAACTCTCTCTGCCAGGAGGGCTTCCAGCCACTGAGAGTTTGACAGTTTTCAATATTAGGGTATTAACACAACAGCTCTACCAAAATGAGCCAGACTTCTAAGAAATTCTTGTGCTGTCGAGCCCAAGTGTGAAAAAGTCCTGCCGGGCTCCAGTAGTCCTAAGGTTACTTCTCAGAATCCACAAACACCCTTCGGCATTTGTAAGTTGGCTTCCAATCTTATTTTGGATTTTGGTTGTGCTGCGTTCACAAAAATCACATTTTTAAGTTGCTCTCTGGCCAAAGGACCAGGAATTTCTTTTCTTCTTTTTCTTCTTGATTTTAATATAAAAGCTGGATTACATCATCACCAGATTCCAGGAGCTCGCAATTTTAAAATTAGTCTAATGACTTAAGGCTCAATAAAATTGGGACATTTGGCAACTTTTCTAGAAAACGTTGCTTTGTTGGTTCTTGCAAGAAAGCTTCACTTGTTTCCCCTCTGTCAGATAGATTACTCCTCCACCAAAATATATCAAATATTCAGGAACTTATAAAATAATAAAAATGTTCTCCTGACACGGTCTTGAAGGCAAAACATTCTTTAAGTGAGGTGCGTTTCAAAGCAAAACTGTGGGAAAGGTTTCTATTTTTCATTCTTTGTGTGGAACTGCCGTGCTAGTTGATTAAAAAGAGTCCTCTTTAATAGTTTTTCTAGTGGCGTTTGAGATTTCACGTGGGTGAAGTGGAGCCGGGACCGTTGGTGCCGTCATTCAACACGGACAGCGATTCACGGCTACTTTTCAGACTAGCTAAATTGATCAGACAAGTCAGTCAATGTCATTGAGCACTATTTGTCACTTCATAAGCAGCTACAATCTGCTGCTCCATAAATGCAGAAGGACCGTCGGATAAATCACGTCAACCAGTGGGAGTAGATAGTATCCCTTCACCCATAATTGGAGCGGCCCTCTCCTGTCACTTTCACTCATTCCCTGCGATTCCGGCGCGGATTGACACTGACAAAGAAAGAGCAGCCACTGTCAGAGGAGCTGGAGTCTGCCTGCTGCTCTGCTCTCCCCACTAATAGATATCTATCATAATATTGCATTAACATCACAAAAAATCAGACTTATAGCTCCGCGATCTGTGCGTATCGATGACATATGTAGGGGTTTCTCCTGGGTTGCGGGGAAGGCTGATTGATGCAAAAGGAAAGCTCCTGATTAAAACCACTTACCAAACCATCAACCACAGGGATATTTACTGCCGTGTGTGCTGCTGATTTTGCAGACAAAAATACGATTAAAAATTAAATAAAATAACGAGAACGCGATTTGTTGTAAACAGACTTCCTAGAAATTTGTTAATTGTTATTTGCTGGTGCAGGGATACATCGTGGAGTTATTCCTGTGGAGTGATTTTATGGTTATATAGTTACCAAAATAATTAAGGAAATGGAACACCTTGAAAAAATATTATTGTCTATTTAGCAAAAAAAAAAAAAAAAAAGCCCCCAAAACTTCTCTTTGACAAATATGTATTTTCTAAGTGAACAGATGAAATCAGAAGAGAGTATTTATTACAAAGGTGTGCCAGGCTAGGAACTTTTTTCCTGGAGAAATGCTGGATGGTTTCTACCAGGAATATGTTAGATTAATCAGCTCTCTCAGTCCTGGAGAGAAATCACAGTGGAATACCCGAACTGCTGTGTAGTCACATGTAAATCTCTCTGACAACCTGGAGGCACGGATCATTTGTTCAGTGTTTGGTTCCAACAACCAGCTCGTGGAGGAAAATACCTTGTTTGCTTATAAAAAGATTGTAGCTGAATATGTAATTGCTGAGAACAGAGCACTGGGATCCCAAGTCTCCAGGATGAGATCTGGATCCTTTCTCTTTATTTTAGGGGAGAAAAAGCCTTAAGTCAATTTGCCTGTGTTCAAACAAAGCTTCACGTTGCATGTCTTGTGGGAAAGTAGTGAAATGCTTTCCTTTTAAAGGTGCTCGGTGTAAATGTCATGTTCCTGGCTGGAGTCTTTGCTGGGCCCACAGGCAAAGCATAATATCAAATGACTGCTACAATTTCCAGTCTGGGACATCTCCTGACCCATGTGCACAGATGATGAACAATTTCTCCTTTCTGGGTTGGCTTCTTTGCCTCTTGGTGCAGAAGTTGTCCTGAAAGCACGCCAGGAAGCTAAGTCATAGGTAAGCAGCAGAAATGATTTTATCTATGAAAGATACAATTTTGTTAATATTCACGTGAATTCCACTAAAAGTACGGTTCAAAAGAAAACTCAAAGCAGTAGATCATAAAAGTATTCGTCATTAAATATAATACTTTGACGGGTTTTTAGATTAAAAGAATAGAAATGTTATGCTTAAAACCAAAATGTGAGACAAATCCACGTGCGTTGGAGAGCTGAACAGCATCCAGAGGAGGCAGCTTACACAGGAGCGCATTCATTGTCAACATCTGATACTGAAAAGGTCAATAGTTAATTAAATAATCCATCACCTTAGGATAGAGAGCCATCCTCACTTCTGACAATCAATGGCAGAAATATTAAAAGGTCAGAAAATGAGTTACTATATATTGTGTTTTCTTACTGTGTGTTATAAAGATGTGGCTTGTGTTGAGTGGTGTGGGCATGAAGACAGGTGGGAAGAAATATTAGCTGTTGCCCAAATATTTTTTTAGATGCTCTTTTACCAGGCTTCTTTATGTGTGGGCTTCTGAATCGATGGACCTCAAAGATGCAGTAAACTTTTACAATGACAATTTAAGACTGTATGACAGAATTTATAACATGCTTGCTTTATTTATCAATGTGTTTTCAGGAGCATTTTTCTCCTGTGCTGCTTGGGGTTATACTGGGATAAACTGGGTGAGCGTGCTGATGTTCAGGTTTTGTTTAGATATGGGGTAGAGTTACTTTGGGAGCCCAGGAGGCAGTTTTTTTGGTGTTTTTCTCCTAGATCTGATGGGTATAGCAGAGTCAACAAAGTCCACTCAATGACTCCTGGTGGTGTCATTCTACCAGGGCATGGTGTGTACCTGGTTCCAGGGTTATCCTAATGAATAATTGCATTGCTTATTATAGGGTAATGTTTTTGAGCACTGAGTGTTTATAAATAGTTTAAATTAATTATAATAACAGTGTGTTGCCATAAATATTTTTTTGCTTTTTCTGGTTTTCTTTCGCTAAAACCTTTCCTTCCCTGGTTGTGGGGCTACTCCTGCGTTGTGTTTGTCAGATGATGAGTGTGGGTGACTTGGTGCATTTTTCCATTCCTTTCTCAGAATAGGCTGAAGTTTTCTTGTTTTCTGAAGGGAAGCTGGGTTTTCCATATGAAGGAAAACAACTGACTGATGTTTCTATGTCCAACACAGCTGGAAGTGGCTCCTTTGAGTGATGCCCTTCTTACCCTCTCCAACAGCCCCTTTATGTTGGGACCCCCCAAAATAAAGGAAGGGCTACAAATGCACCAGCACAGGGCTGTGCTTCCCTTTTCTACCACAGTGTAGGAGCAATATGTATTTATTAATCCTCTCTCTGTTCCTAAATTTTCTTAGTTTTACTTTCCTGGTACGTTTTTTTTACCCTGAGTGTAAAAGTCACAGTGCTGAATTCCGGCCAGCGTTATATGATTATTTTATCTGTTGCTGTAAAGAGTTTTGAAAGACTTTGTATGAGAGGCAATATAAAAATAAATTGAATTGAACTATGGCTTCACCTCCCCACTTTTTTAGTGCAGAAACCTTTAGAGCAATAACTGCAATATAAGGACAAAGGAGGAGATTAAGACTGTGTCATGAAAGAGGTGACGCTGGGTGACAGGTCCGACCCTGCCTGAGCAGTTTGGTGGGTCTGCAGTCAGCTGTGTATTAATTAGATTTTAAGCATGTTCACAACTGGGGAAAAGCCTGTTTGTATTTTTAGTGGGAAGGTTATTTTAAGCCATGAGAAAGGTATTAGATATTATCTGCTGTTGTGCATTTATATAAACAAAGGTCTACCTGATGGCTGTGCAAACATCTGTTCTGTTCTTACCCAACATTGCACGGTTCATTAACACTTACCCTGTTGGCCTCTGAAAGGCCAGTTCTGGAAGCACATAATCTTACTTACAGATCCACAGTTGCAATAATTTGAGTTTTAAAAGAAAATATTACTTGCTTGGGGTAATGAGGGTTTTTTTTGCTATTTTTTGTTTATTTGTTTAGTGTGTGGTGAGGCCCACAGTAAAAATATGATTTTATGTTTTACAATGCCAGCTCAATAAATTACATGAATAAATGACTCCTGGTTCATGAGAAGTGCTGTATTTTGACAATATCAGCCAACCTTACCATTTGTTTAAGCAGGAAAAGTGGGGAGCCAAAATAAAGCTGTTACAGAAGAAATCTTAAGAATGTTTATGAAACTTTGCTCTAGTTACATTTATTAGGAGTAGAAGCTTAGTCTTAATTTGTCATGCAGAATTCCAGGGGAGTGAGTAATTTCTAGAGCTTCTCTAAATGCCAGGACTTAATATTTTTCTGCAGCAATTTGTTTGTAAACATGGAGAAAATTGTATAGGTTGTAATGTGACAAAAAGGTATCTAGGATTTGTCATCCTCTGCTAACAGCTGTTGGGTTTATTTTATAGCATCTCATGGGGTTTTTTGGATAAATGCTCTGCTGATGGCAAGCAAAAGCACCCTGAGGATCTCTGATGGTGGGCATGCACAAACTTTAACTGTAATAAGCTCTTTGTCAGGGATTTGCTCTCCAGTGGATCTGCTCCCCCGGGTCGCAGCAATTCCCACCAGGGTGTCCATGTGTCACCTTCAGAGAAAACCACACTGAACAGGAGGCAAACTCCAGGCAAGATGGTAATCTCCCTTCTGGCAGGGAGAATTTCATGATGTGAAGAGGGGAATCAGAGCTTCCTGAGGAGGATTTTAAAGGGAATGGAGCTCATGAATTTTACTTGCCAGTTACCCTGGTGCTGCAGGAAACCAGGATATTTTTTTTTTTTGTCATCCCTAGCTCTCTTTCTCATCTTGTGACATACTGTAGTTGTGGACTTTGGGCTTTTATTTGGCAGTCTGAGGCAGCATCTTTGTGGTGCAACTGCAGAGCTGGGTTCATGGCTGGACTGAATGACAGGGGTCTTTTCCAGCCTTACTGATCCTAGTGAGCAGTGGAGATGGAGCAGATGCTGAGGGCCTCAAATCAACCACGTTTGTTTTTTGGGGCTAGCTTTGGACTGCCACTGCTGTGGTCCCATGGACTGACTCCCTGGCACTGATGGACCTGCTTTGCGTTTGCCCTTGATGGGCACCAGCATTTTAGTGCCATTCCAAGGGCACTCAGCAGTGGTTTCCAGACACCTCTTTGCAGTGAGATGGGCAGCAGGGACTGGGAGATGTCTTCCAGAAGTTCACTCTGGACTCAAGAGAAAATTCTTGCAGAAACACGCACACCTGAATGTTAGACAATGCTTCGCGGCCTTCCCTTACAAAGCTCAATCAGCTCTGTATTCACAACTCTTCAACATTAGATATTTCTACCTTGTTTAAGGATCATTTCCATGCCCTCACTCAGTCTTTGTGCAGGAGGCAGGTGAATGTCTCCATAGGTGCCATCAGTGCATCCCTAGGCTGGCTGTGAGCACAGCAGAAACCTCAGGAAATTCATGGAAACAACGTTTTAGGCACATTATTACCTCAGGAGGGAGATGAGCCTGTCTGTGCCAGACATGAGCTTTCTCAAATCCTTTCAGAGGTTTTTCATATTTGAGTAATGTGGCAGGGACTGAACCAGCACATCAGTTCTCATGGTCCCCTGCTCCCCAGATCGATTACACCCTGTCACACCAGCACAGCAGAAGTCATCGTCTGAGGGGAAAACCCACTCGTTTCTCACTGCATTCCCAACCGCCTCAGAACCTCTGCCAGCACATGTGAGCTCTGATAACATTTTAAGATACTGCTCTGCTGAAATGAAAGCCTTGCTTGCAAGGCCATGCTGTCTGAAGTTCTCCCATCCCTCATTTAAATCCAGTGTAATTAGCCCAACTACAGACCTTGTTGTTATACATGCTGAAGTATAATGGCTGCTATTATAGCAGCTTGCAGAGCAAAGATATATGATTTTGAACGATATGTCAAGGAAAAATAAACATGTTTCATTTCTTCATTAGATAATGTTTATTTATAGCACAATATATATCTACCTCCACTGTACCATTAAAGTTTTGACTGCTTTTTAACTATAAAATTTGATATTGTTGTGGCAGCTGCACTACTCAAATGATTGCTGTAGTACAGCTGTTATCAAAGAGTAAGATTTATAGCTGCCCTACATGGTGTAAAGATATGTGCATATTTACTTTGTGTTTTACTACTTGTGTCCTATATTTTAATGGCACAAGGTGAGATGAAATAGTGAAATAATAAACTCTTTTTGCTGCCGCAAAAGCAAATGGCACTATTTGTTTAAAGTTTGGTGTTAAATTATCTATTGTGCTATGATAAAATTTTTTCTCTCTGCTATTTTGGTTTGCTTAAGTATATTTTACATGTTAGTAGCAATCTTAGGAGGTTTTTTTTACTGTTTTTACTTTTCAGAGAAGTGCTCTGGAACTGGAGTGAGAACGACAAGCTTGATGAAACATGTCAAGCTACATTATATTGTAGGTAAGGATCAATATTTTAACCCTTGGATAGATGGTTAGAGCACAGTGAGCAGCAGCTTCCCTCATTGGTGCTTTTCTAGGAAAATTAGATGAATGTGTGAATAGGGCACCAATGTCCATTTTTATGGGGCTGCTGTCCCACAAGACCCTATTGCAGCAGGTCCCTGAGGATTACACCACGCATGAAAAGAGGCTCAGAAAACCTCTTGGTGTAAAGGAAGGGGTGAGAAAGTCTGTCCAGCTCAATGGCCAGATCCTGACCATCAGTACAAATCATCTATAGCCAGTGTTGAGCTCTCCTGCCCAAACCCAAGGCTGGTTTCCATGAGATCCAAATTTCCTAACCACAGCATGTGCAGAGTAGGCACCTTTGGCTGCTGGTTTGATCTTGTTAGTGACCAAAGTCTTTGTACATATCCTTTTTTTTTTCCCACTGATTGGATCTCACTCAACAAGGACTGCCTAGTCAAAGGGGCCTGCAAGCAGAATTGGGTTATTTCATGAAGGCTGAGATCCTTCAGCAGAAATGTGACATAGATGAGTGCAGTGGTTAGTCCTGCATATAAGAGGAGAATTTTAAATTCAAACTTTCTCTGAAACTCCAAAACCAGAAAGAAACAAAAGGAGAAATCAAGCTACAGAGCAGAGGTGAGTGACAGACTTTACATTCTTATTTAATTTTTATTACCTGCTTTGTGCACCTTTATTTGGTTGATGTTTAGTCCAGTCCTGTCTGTGTGAAATTCAATTATGTTGCATTTTTTTGCGTGAGGAAGAAGGGACATTGGTTTCCCTTAAGATAATCCATAAAGCAGTGTTCCTCACTCTAGTCTCTGTTCAGTTGAGCCAGTCATGTATTCATCTTTCCTACCAAACTCTTTTATGTATTAAATCTATTATATTTATCTTTTTCTTTATTTTTTCTTTTTTTTTTTTTTGAAACAGGAAAACAAACTACAGCAACTTACTTATCTGCTCTGCTTTGAGCTCATTTCTGCCTGTTGCCTTGAGCATTTCCTATGCCTGTAGTAGGTACTTTTACCTCTGCACCATATTTTTAATATATTTGAATGAAATTAAGAGAGTAATTAAGAGAATGTTTGGGATACCTCCAGCTGGAAGAGCTGAGCACTGGACAACTCAATGTTCACAGGTTCTTGCTGAACCTGCTTGTTCTGGTTTGGTTTTTTTTTGGCGGGGGGGGAGGGTGGTTTTCTGGCACAGATGAAAAGTCTATGACGAATTAAAAAAAAAAAAAAGAAAAAACTGAGAACTTGATGTCTTGTAAAAAATTTGCTCTAGGTTTGAAAAAAGCTCCATGCTTCCTATTATTTTACTCAGCCATCACTACCATGAGATCACTTTGCCTTAGGGTGATGTCTGGTAGGAATTTACTCAAGCATTACTTCTTCTCAAAACTTTGACCAGCAACTTGGTGATCACTTGGGAGTCCCCAAACACAGACTTTACAGGGAACTCACAGGCTTAGTTAAAATGCAAATTACTGTTAATTAGGCAAACAAGCTACCAGTAAAGCAGATATGGCAAGTGAGTTGACATTAGGTAAAGCAGAAGTGATAATTTAATAACCCAACATTTTTGATGGGTCATTGGTTCAGCTCTCCTCGATGAATAGCTGCTGTCTCTGAGCATTTTGGCTGAAGCTGCTCCCAGAAAAAAGGGCACTTTTGTGAAAACCACCCTGCCCAGGCCAGACAGATGTGCTGCACCACATCTGCCCTGCCAATTCCAGCAGCTTTTTGCAGAGGTAGGTATGACGAATTAAAGGGGCCAACTCCATAGGTATGGAGACCAGTATTTTGGATTAATTCCCCTTAAATGGGCTTATATTAGTTTTCACTCCTTTCACTGCTTTAGTCCCTAAAACTCTGCCAGATATTTCTGAAGATCAGATTTTGCAATTACAGAGTAACCACATCCTAATCCTGGGTTTTCCTGCTAATCAGAAACAATTTTTCTCTTGTTGGTTGTGTTCCCTTAATTCATTTTGTCTTAACTCTTTCACAACACTTAACAGAAGATAGATGCCTAAAATTTTCACCTCTGCTCATATGAGGAGCTTTTACACTGACCAGACACCAACAGTAACTTGAATATTATGTTACAAAAATATTCTTTGAGCATCTTAAGCGTGTGATTCCTCGAGGTTCAGGAAACAGGAATGAAAACCAGTAGCTCTGCTATAAAGACCTCTGCATCATATGTTGAGTCCATTTTCCTTATTTAAAGTAGACAAAAAAGAAAAAAAGAGAAAAAGAGAACCATAAAGAAGATAGAAAATAAGTAGCTGAAAAACCCACTGAAATAACACACCCACTAAAATAATGAAGTCATAAACACAAGGAAAATTTGTGTTAAGGCTACAAAAATACTTTACCTCAGTTCCCTTGGGGGTTGTCTTTACAAGACACATGGCCCTTTTCACTTTATGAGAAGAATCCAAGACTCTCAGCTGTATTTCCAAGGCTGGGCAATACTTTAAGAAAATACTGTAAGGCTGCTATGTCTGGTCTGACCCAGGACTCTGTTTGAAAAAGCTTTTCAAATACTCTAGAGCAGAGGTTTGACTTGAAGGATATCTGCCATGAGCTGATGGTGCACCCTGGCCCTTTAGCTGATTAATTATAGAGCTGATCCCTTAATGAGGGACCATCATCCCAGAGCACTTCTTTTAAAACTCAGATGTTGAGTATCTCAACTGGGTGATGCCTTTTTTTTTTTTTTTTTTTTGAGCCTGAACAAAAGCAGAACTCATAGAGCAATAATTTGTTTATCCTTTCTCAGGCATCATGTCACTGTTTTGTTCTTCATAAATATGCTCCTATCAGAGAAAGTTTTGAGTTGGAAAGGACCTTAAAGTTCATCTACAAGAAAAACTCCTACTTTCTCTCTACCATTTCTTTGTTTCTGCATATTTTCCAAGGGATACAGATCTACCTCTTGCTCCCACAAACTGATGAGGTGATGCAGAATTATTTGCAGAACTAAGAGTGACTCTGTTTTGCATTCACTGAAGCTGTAGTGATACAGTCTTAGATGGCTCTGTCTTTGCTATATTTACTCCATGGTTGTCTCCTAGGTCTTAAAAGTCCTTCCCAGTGTCACACAAAATTAGTATTTCCTGTGACTGTGAGTAAATTTATGTGAGTAAATACTGCTGATTATGAAAAGCAATTGTATATTTTAGTGGTTATGGCCATATTTTGACCAGAAGTATTTCGACACTTCAGCAAAGTGCCGGATTTTCAGCAGGGTTTGTAACTCAGTGCCTTTGATTTTAAATCTTGTGGCCAGGCTTTTATTGTGACGGACACCCAAAGAGCTCTGGGAGTGCTGAGCTCTGTGCTAGGGAGGGAAGGGAGGCCTTGGGGAAATCCTGCTCTGCCTTGGGCAGCCTGGCAGTGGCTGCTGGGGTGATTCCTCTCCAGACTCCAGCCCTGCAGGGTGTGAGAGCCACAGGCAGCTCTGTCCTTCTGCAGTAAGGACTGCACGTGTGGGTGGCACAAAGAGGAGTTTGGAATGTTTCTAGGGAAGTTTCCTCTTCCTTCATGTGTCACATTAGACAGGGTTGCAGCATTATCTGATAAAACAAATCTCAGCATCTCTTTGAAGAAAACGCTTCTGTGAGAGGGTTTTTGCAGATGCATAAAGCTGGACTTGTGTTTGAAACCAGAAAGAGGGAGCTGGACACAGCTGTAGAGGTGACACAGAGCTGATTTCACAAGGCCTCCATCTCCCCCTCTATGTGACAGGATGTGTTGCACCAATGTCCCTGTCCCCCTTCCCACTGAAAAGGTTTCCCCTTTTCATGACCTCGTGACAGGAAAAAAACTTTTTGACTAATATTCACTAGGGAAATGGTTCTTAGAGATTCAAAATGAAAATTGTTTTGCCTTTCTAAACACCTTTTAACAATGTAGCAAAGCCATTACTAAATTGAACTGAAATTATTTTCTTATGATCTTATAAAAGCGGAGAAAAGTGTTCATATTGTCTTTGGACACTCTTACTTTAGTGACAGTATTGAATATATACTGTTATGAAAAGACATTTATAATCTCTTAAACTGACTCTTTCTCTATCTGATCTGGCATTTGCTGCCTCTATGCTGGTGACCATATGTGTGTGCTATTGATCAGTGTGCATGTGTTGCATGGCAGGAGGAAGAGGGCTGACCAACTAAATCCATCAGAAACAAATATGATACTGCACCAATCTGCTGCAATGCTTTCCTCAGTGTCCAGAAACTCTCCTTTCCATGAGGGCCTCTCAGTTCTGCATTTTTCCAGAGCTCCGTTTCCACCCTGAAAGAGGGGTAGATCTTACAATAAATGTACTTTTTCAGGCCGGTTTCAGAAATATTTTGGGGGTTGAGTTCAATTTTCTGCAAAGTTTCTCTTTGTTCTGTTTTTTGTTCTGTTTTATTTGTTTAGCTGGTTTTGTTTGTGGGGTTTATTTGTGGTTTCTGTTTTGTTATCATTTTCTTCCATAGGTGAAGCAGGGCAGGAATTGTCCCAGACATGGACAGTGTCCTTTCCAAGCACATGAGGAAGTCTGTTTTGCAGCAGCAGGTAAGATGATCCATTGGTTGACACTGCAGAGGGTTATCCAGTATCACACAGGTCAAGGGGCCGTGTGTGCAACTTGTAAAATTTCTCATCTGCTCCTTTTGCACTGGAGGGGGAGGGAGTTGGTGTTCATTGCCCCTTCTACTCTGTAGGGTTTCTGCTAGAGATTTAAAATATGTAACTTCTCTACTCCTGCAGCAAAGTCCAGTGCAAGTCCTATATCAGAGATGTCTTCTGCAAAAAATAAATGAGTAAAAACCCCTGCTATAAATGGGAGTCCCTTCCTAATACATAGTGTTGGCTGTATTTTTTTTACTGTTCCACTCTGATATTTTTCTGTCTGAAGTGGCCACTCAAGCTAATGCATAAAACCTCCAAGAAATCACATTTGTGTCAGTTTTCTGACTTCCTGTTCAGTGGTCTGCAGCTTTTTCATAGCACCTGGAGATAATTTAAGATGTTGGTAATTTTCAGTAGGTGCAGGAAGTGTGTGTCAGTTGTCAGCATCTGTTGCTCTGTTATGTACAAATACCTCATTTCTGGGCATATAAAATTCCCAGCAGTGTTTTTAGGTGAGACACAGGTGAAATTGTGGAATCATTTAGGCTGAAAAATACCTTTAAGACCCTTAAGTCCAACCATCAACCCAGCACCACCACCATGTAAGTCCAACCATCAACCCAGCACCACCACCATGTTCTCCACTAAACCATTTCCCCTAGTGCAATACTCACATTATTTTTGAAAACTCCAAGGATGGTGATTCCATCACTTCTCTGGGAAACCTGTTCCAATACTTTTCAACCATTCCCATGAAAAACATTTTCCTAAGACCTAACCTAAACCTCACCTGGTGCAATTTAAGGCTGTTTTGTCCTGTCTCCTTTGCTACCTTGAAGAGGAAACTGAGCCCACCTCACCAAAACCTTCTTTCACAGAATTATAAAGAGTTATAAATGTCCCCCTGAGCATCCTTTTCTGCAACCTAAACCCCAGCTCCCTCAGCCACTCCTCATCAGACTTGTGCTCCTGCCCCAAACCCTACTGTCTTAAATTACATGAAAAAAAAAAAAAGGAATTATACACTTTTTCACAATAGGTATCATTTATTAAAAAGCACACAATTTTCTCAATATTTCATGTGATTTCTCATTCCAAATTTACTGTTAATCTACTGTGAGATGGAATTTAAAACAGTTTCTTGTTGTTGCTGGGTTGTTTTAATGGTCATGTGAGTTGCAGGGAATATGTATACTGGAATTTGAAGCAAGGATGGCATAATACGTTTCAGGATACACCTTGACAGAGGCATTAATTCACTGCAGGCTCACTCCACATGGAATCTCTGTATTTTTATGACATGTACAGTTGATTGTAATGCCATACTGGATATCATGTATAACATCAAAGAGCCAAGTAAGTATAAAGGTATGTTGTATTTCTTCAGTTCATGTCAACAAAATCCTTTTCAACCTTGGATACCTCTTGCTTGAAATCTTTAGCTCATCTTGCACTTTTATGTGCAGTATTTCTGTCCAAAAATAATATTTGTAACAGGAAAATGGAACGAGAATGTATTCTTTTTTGTTGTTTTTGTTATAGTCTTAAGCTATTTAACTCTTAGGTGTCTTTGGAAAGAGGACAAAAGTCTACCAAATAAAGTTAAGTTCTTGGAGAATCATCAGCTTACTTTCCATGCTGTCACGAAATTGTTTTCTTAAATTGGGCTGCTTCCCAAATGAAATTTTCCTCTACTGAGATAACGTCCCACAGCAGATTTTCTGAAGCCTTCAGAGATCATTCCTGGGCCAGGAGTGCAGGCTTTGCTGAGAGAATTGGCAGAGGGTTTTTTGAAGATGGGACCAAGCAAGGCAGAGGAAAGCCAGGTGTGATCTGGGAGCTGTGGAGATGCTTTCACATGGTACATGAACCCAGTGAGAGATCATCCTGAGGAGGAGGGATTGCCCTCAGTGGCATCCTCTGAGCAGTTTGTAACATGGGTAGAATCATGTAATCATAGAGTGGTTTGGGTTGGAAAGGAACTAAAATCTCATCTTGTTCCAATCCCTGCATGGGCAGGGACACCTTCCGCCAGACCAAGCTACTCCAAACCCTGTCCTACCTGGCCTGGGCAGACTGAGGATCTGAATCCTTTAGGAAGGTTGCCTAAGAAAAGAAGTCTGGATGGGAAAGCTCTAGTGAGCTGATGTTTGCTGAGCTGAGGTGTACATTTATGGGAAAGGTGTGGACAGGCCTGGATCAAGCCCCTGTATTCTCTGCTTCCTTTGGAGGTGACCCTGAAATTCCCCAGACAGAGGCTGCCCTTCCCAAAAGAAGACAAAGGGAATGATTGTCCAACCTTTGCCCATGCTGATGAGTAGTTACCATTAGCTGGCAAAGTGTGTCAGGAGCTGGAAGAGATTTTGTTTGACCAAATAGTTTAAAATAGTGGTTGGAATTGAAACCAGCTGCTGCAGATACTGGCCCTTGCAGTAATGTAATTACAGCAATCTTTACACTTTCTATATTGCTGCTTTTAGCAAGGCAAATGACTTTCAGAAATGTATTTTTGTACAGTGTATCTGAAGGGTGCCCATCTCTGAGGTGGACAGATGCCAGTGGGGACATCACGTATCGTGTAACATATTTCAGCTCGAGGCTCAGAAATGTCACAGGATCCACAGAATCCTTGAAGAACAGAGAGGACCTGAGCTTCTGATGTGTCACTCAAAGGAGAGGTTGTACATGACACATAGGTTGCTTTATACCACTCTGTAACTTGGTGTGCTTATGCAAAGAAGTGCATGTGGGATCGATGGCATATGGTATATTAAGAAAGAATAACACCAGATTTTAAAAAAATGTATTCACCCATTAAATGGTGTAAATTAAAGTAAGCTGTCAAAATGACAGCACAATAATGCCATCTTTGCAATAGCACATACTGCAGCACGGTTAAATCATATCACTTTTGGGGAAGAATTACAGATGAGATCCAAGAAAAAATTGCTTTTGAAATGCACTTCTTTGGTAGTTAAGAATCATCGTTGCTAGCCAGGATCCCCTATAAACACATAAAGCACCAAGTCACCGTAATAAATCATGATAATTTATATCCCAGCTAATTCTGGGGAAGTAGCATCAGGGGTTATACTTCAGATACACTTCATATTACTCAAACTGTAATTATTTTCATTAAAATATAAAATTGCTTACAGCCAAGTTACTTGAAACACACAGCATTGCACATTTAACCATGTACACAACAGGGCCACAAGAGTTCAAAATAAGTAAAGTCAAGTGTTAAATAACAGCACTTATACTTTTTAATTGCATATCTTTGCAGACACAATCAATGCACTTTTAATATTCCTTTTTAGTGAAATGTTGGACTGGCTTTTTCAATCATCGTCATGTTGATTAAAAGTCAAAGTCAAAATAAACTTGAGAAAATACTGTTAGGTGCTTGTAAGCACAGCCTCTCTAATGGTTTGTGCATGTCAAGAGGGCAAATTTCATTCCAGGAGGAGAAAGGGAAATGCTTCAAGTTTGTGCGAAGGCGAGCAGTGGAAGGCTGAAGAGTTTGAATGTTTTCAAGTGTAATAATTTATAAAACCACTCGCTCTCTAGTGCCTTTCTCTAACAATCTCAATGGGTTCTACAAACAGTAATTAATTACAGCCTCCAACACCTCTGAGAGGTAAATACAGGCAGTATGATGTGCTCTTCATCCATCTGTGGAGTAGAGCAGCCCTACAAATCTCTGGAATATACAGGGGCTGCAGGAGCCCTTCCCCCTTGGCAGAACCCAGACACCTCAGATATACCTATCTTTATTAAATTGAGAGTCAGAGCATGAGTAATAAAATGCATCCTAAAACTTGGGGTTTTTTTTCCTTAAAGGTCATCCCCCATTCTCTGCAAAGGATGCGTTTTACTTCAGGGGAGAATCAATGCTGAGAGCTAAAAATGTCCTCACCCTTTTGCTTCAAAAGCTAGGTGGCAACGGTGAATGATGCACAGAATTCCAGAAAAAGAAAGGAAGAGTGGGTTTCCAGGTGTGCAAATGGCCCTTGAAGTCAGTGTGAGTGTACAGGACTTGACTCTAGCCCCAGTTTTCAATAATTTCTTTAGAAAATAACTGTATGAATCTCCTGGTGAACATTTCTTGGTGCAGGTCTGGTCCATTGCTGCAGATACCATCAAGAACCTGAAAACCCATGGCACAGCTGAACCTCTTGTGTCTGTAAGAAAACTCTGTATTCAGACTGGATGAAGGCCCAGGCAGGTTGACCAAGAACTCTTGGAGGAGTTTTTCCAGATGGCTTTTCCAGCAACTGTTTCCCATGGCAATTCCAGGTGAGTTTAGGGTTCATTTTGAACCTGAGCCTGCTTCCTAAATTTCATGATGCTTTTGCTGTCTTTGACATATTGAACCTCTAATTTTAATTTAGGCTAAACCATCTCCATCTTTTCTAAGTCAGGCAGTAGTGAGTCCTCAGTTTGCTCGATATCGTAATCCTCATTTCTCCTGAGTGGAAGAGACCAGGTTATTCCTATGACTGAAAAAATGGAGGAGCTGGTTTTCTCAGTCTTTATTGTGTATTCTCACAAACTGGGGAGCACTAGGAGTGTTGGAATTAAGGAACTAAGACACTGAGATTAGGGCTAAATCTCAGCACCAAACTTTTTGACGTCTAACTGATATCAGCAAAACTGTTTTTCCCAGCTTTCCCATGCCTGTTGTGCAACATTGCAGGGAGCTGAGGATGACATTCAGCAGTCTTCATAGGAATTTCAGAGGAAAAGTGATCATTAGGAAAGAAAGATCATGACAGCACTGGCGTTATGGATTAAGATGTTTTTATGGAAGTGAAAAATGCATATAAATTCAGCAGTGAGGGAAGGGATTTGAACTCTGGCATTAAGGCAGGACAGTTGGTTGCCATCTCTGTTTCCTGACTATGTGAATGGATTTCCCAAGCACAAGATCTCTGGACAGAGCAAAGCAGACCTGCACCTCATGTTGTTTTGTACATTTAGATTGGATATTATGAAGAAATTAAGTGGTGAGGCCCTGGCAAAAATTTTCCAGAGAAGCTGTGGTTGCCCCTCGATCCTTGGAAGTGTCCAAGGCCAGGTTGGATGGAGTTTGGAGCAACCTGGGACAGTGGGATATGAACCTGCGCATGGCAGGGGGTGGAGTTGGATGATGTTTAAGGTCTCTTCCAACCCAAATCATTCAATAATTCTAGGATCTGTCCTGTCACTTATATGTAAACAAAAATACATTTTTCCATCCCTTCCACCATTTGTTAATTTTAGAACTTTCACAATGAGAGACTAAAATAGGAGAAAACAGGTAAAATAGTAGAAAGCAGTATAATTATTTCAGATTATATGAGATACCAGCAATCTCCCCAGGAATGTAACTTTTTTAGTTCAAGTTGACATTTAAATTGCATTTTGTGCTGGAAAGAAAAGTCAGTGGGAGAAGAAGGATATCAAATGAAATAGTGGCACATGTGGTGAGTCACATTTGCTATTATTTTGTAAGTATTATAAAAATATATCTGATTTTATCGGAATTGACAGAAAATTATTAAAAATTTGAGATAAAGTTTTCCTTTGATAAACTGTGCCTTACAGATGGCACATCAGAGAAAATTCTCTTCTTGTTAAGAAATCAAAACAGTTCAGGGAACACGGCAGCATCAGGATAATAATAGTTGACAGGTACAGTGGCTGTGAACAAACACCCATATCATGGTATCTGAGATACCATATTTTCCCCACTAAAATTAAACCATGAGCTCTCTTTGACAATGCTGTGTTAATTATATGCCAGCATTTGCTTCAGTTTGGCTTAATACTGCTTTAATTCCCTCACTAGAAGGCCCTTTTGGAGTTCACCAGGGATGTTTAGTCAGAAACCTCTTTCCACTCCTCAAATCTATCCCAAGCAGAGCTCCAGGAATTGCTGAGGGTAGGCTGTACACGGATAGGAGAACCAAATCAAACACAGCCCTGAGGTAACCCTGATGCCTGACCCTTGTGTTTGTGTGGAGCTGTGAAATTTTCACTTCATCTAAACTCAAATTATGTTTTATGCCTAATTTGGCAATGGCTGGCGTGGCTTAAACATCTTTTAAAATGCATGGATTAGGACAAGAGTATTTTTATGATGATAATTTCCCACGAATGAAATCAAACCAATAGTAAAATTGACAAAGTCCTGACATAGACTACTGACAAAAAAAAGGTAATCAGTCTATTGTTACATTTGTCAAATCCCTTGATTAAATTGGTGTTTAAAGCAATAACAGCTATAATTTATATTACAATATATTGCATTTTTATGCACAGTAGAGAATTAGACAAAATATCATGTGTCAATGAGTGCCACTTCAAGTAAGGTAATTAATTGCTTCAAGCAAGGTAATTAATTCTATAGTAAATAAATCTGTGGTATTAGACAATCTCAAAGTTAATACACTGTTTTTTTCTCCACATAAGGCTTGAATTATACAGGAGTCTGTTCTCCTGCTGACTCGCAGTGTCCCCACCTCCCACAGGTGTTTTTAGGGGAAATAACTCCCTAGTTATGGTTTGACCCAAAAATATGTATCAAAGTTATAGACACTACCTGGTTCATTCAGGGAAGGATTTTGCATCTTGATGGGACCAGCCACTAAGGGTTAGGACTTGGATGTTACTTTTAGGCTTTCCAGTAATGCCAGAACTGCCGTGGCTTTCAGAGCAAAACAGTCATTCCAAAAATAAAGGGAGTGCTCTTCTACCCCCTCTTCTCCTTCTCTTGCCAGCCATTACAGGGGGAAACCTGCATTCGTTCTGCACAGCAGAGATAATTGCAGGCTGATAGTCTTAATGAATGAGTTTATATAGAAATGTTATCACTGTGACAGTCGGGAACAGGCTGAAGCACATGTGTGGTGAGGAGACCAAAAGCTGTGCTTGAATATATATGAGAGCACGAGCAGCATTGAGCCTAATTCTTCTTAAACTCCTTAAATTGTAGCCTGGGATGCACAGGAAGCCTTGTAGTTGCTCTCTGCTTGCAAACCTGAGGGGGAAGTGAAATTAGCATAGAATAAAGTAAATCTAAAAGATATGTATCTGTGCTGGCTTGCAGAATGGCAGGGTCAGTGAAATCACTCCAAGCACTGGGCTTGGATTCAGCATATGCAGAAGGTAAAACACCAAAACTGGGGAGAAACACACAACTGAGAAGTGGGGCAGTAGGAAGAAAACAGAAATTCTGAATAAACCCTGAAGCTTTTCAGAATTACTACTTCCAGTGAGGAGGAGTGTCATGAGAGCACGGGGAAAAAAAGGCCTGCAGAGCCCTATTTGTGGTGGTGCTGATCACGACTGTGTTATCTCCCTGAGCTGCCTCCTTGGCAGAGCTCCCACAAGATTTCTCTCATCCTTTTGGCATAAAAAAGGGCCCCAGAGCAACCAAGGGTGTCAGGACACTGCCGCTGACAGCAGCAGCTTCTGCTCCAGGCAGGACCAATGGTTGAGGAACCATCAACCCTTCTCAGCCCCTTCCTCTCCAATATCATCTTTCTGCCTTGGAAAACAAGATGCCACAAGTGAAAGAAAACACCAAACAAAGTAAGTTCTGTGAATGGCCCAGATGTAATTGTTGTCTTTACCAGTGATAATGTTTCTTCAGTGAGATTTTCTCCATTACTGCGAAAATGGCACCAGAGAAATCAGAAAGCTCTATTTTCTCACTGATTTATCGAATATAAATTGGGCATTAGTGATCAGGTGGAAAGAAGGTGCCAGACCCAAAGTCTGTTCCAGGCAATGAGATTCTTTCCACGGACTGGAGTGAATTTTGGATCAAACATTTGGAAGTATGGGCTGAAATGCAGCACAATATAGAGAATATTGTCAAGTTTAATTGCTGCTGGAAGCATAAGAAGCATAAGAAAGCAGTGCTGCTGCTCCAGAATCCGAGGCAGGAGCTAAGAAGGTTAGCATGGAGTTGACAAGCTACCCTGGCTCAGGGAGTCCACTGTAGGTTTCTCCTTGTGGCATTCCCCGATCCCAATCTCCTCTGTTACGCTGCCTCTGTAGAACCTGGAAATTTCTGAAAGAAAAAAGCATTATTGTGGTTTTCTGCAGCAAATGGAAAGGAAGGGAAACTGAAGAAAAATAAGGAGAGGGAAAGTCCACGGAAAAGCAACCCCAATCACTATTTTCCTAGCCACCTGTGGTGTGTCCATGCTCCAGTGCAGAGCTCGTGTAGATCAGAGATGGACCAAATCCAGAAAGGTTTGCTAAAGCCCGAATAAAACGGGATAAGGATCTGACTCACCACTTCCTCTGGCTTTTGAAAAGCCTAAGCTACATGGCCATGGCTTTTCAAATCCAATCCAACCCTTCCTTCCCACCCGGTGTCTGCTCCGCCGCGCGCTCCGAAGCGAGCTGTTCTCATGACTCACGGGGACGGTTGACCACCATCCTCAACTGTGTTCCTTCTCACACATTTGGTACAAAGAAGGCGAAGAAAGAGATCCATATTCCAGTTTTATGGAGACACAAGCACATACACAGCAATGCTTGATCTGGAGCCAGCTAATGGAGAGGATATGTTGAAACCACCAGGCATATTGTTATGAGGAGAACAATAGATATTGGCAACATTGTTTGATCCCTGTGCCAAGGGTAAAATTAAAGCCGTATGTTCACCCCACCAGACACAGATTGTGGATGGATGTTTACGTAAACAAAGGGTTTGTTAAACTGTGTTATCATTTTCTTCCTTTGGCTCTCCAGCTTCTAGGCCAGGTACATCAATAAACCCTTTTCTGGAAGAGTCTGGAAGAACCACATCAAGAGCAACAGTTACACAAAACCTTGCTTGATTACCATATGGGTATATAATATTTTCTTTTCTTCCCTTAACCTCTTAGAATAGCAGCAATCAGAGCCAACCCCTTTATTCTTGCAGGGAGGAAAAATCTCCTCCTTAAAGACCCTAGAGATTTTGCAAGAGAGCTTGGGGACCGAATCAAAAATAACCTGTAGCCAAAGTTTTCCTATTTCCTACCTGTGCTACCCGGCATCCCAACCTCCTCAGCATGGCTTGTGGCGTTGTTAAAGCAATTGGTAGAAAATGAATCTGGAAAATTTCCCAGAGTGTACAGCTGCCCTTTTAACTTACACCTCACCAACCCACCCCAAGTCAAGGAACCGACATGTGGTGTGCTCTCCTCCGGGAGCCGTGGGAGCACAAATACAGCTGTGCAGATCTGGCACACAGGGTTTTTGATTTCATATTTGCTTGCTGGCCAGGCAGCAGTGAGCTTTCAGGGAAGAATTACCCATTGCTGTCTCGTACAGAAAGAATAAGGCAGGGGGGAAAAAAAAAAATCTTTCAGTGGTTTATCAAACATTGTTGTCCAAAGCTCTCAGTTGGAATGTGCTAAAAGTTGCTTGTGCATTACTGAGCTGTGCACACAGAGCTCTTTTGGGCTGTGTGATTATTGCTAGTTTTCATGGAATTTTTAAAAAATTCCTGATAGATCTGGGTACATTGAAAATCTTTCCGTTTTTTTTGGCTTGACTTTGGTTGTCTATCTGTAAAATTACCAACATTTCTCAATTTAAGAAGTTACAGGGAAAGCCTGATGTATTTGCTTTTTTCATTATTTTAATTTTTTTTTAAGAATGAGTACTATATTTTAACACCTTTATTAATTTATAATTACTTTTAAAAAATAATAAAAACTATAATAAGGCTGTTGCCATCTGGTTCAGAGCATGAGCCTGGGACAATATGCATCTCTAGATACATCAACACAAAAATTCCTAGTTGCTGTAAACCAGAATTAGATATTTATAAATGCCCACATCTTCGATTTCTTTGTGGAAAACACCCAAGTCAAAGGAACTTTATTAAAAAACTTGTAGTGACAAATTTTCTCCCTTCCTGCATGATATCAGCAGCTGCTCTGCTTTAGAAAATGCATACAGCAATTTTCAGGGTTATCTCTGTATTTCTGGCTGGCACTGACGCTTTTGGCAGAGATTACTTGCAAGGAAGAGTCTGCTACATCTTATAGGTCCTACTTTGAAAGCAGGCAGTCACAGGTACTGAAAAGATGGATCATCTTGATTTTACCCTGGCAGTTAGCAGGAGGACTGATCACTAAACTGGTCTAATTCAGCTCTTCTCAATCACTTGCAGAGATGAGAAAGTTGTTGGAGAGATATCACCTGGAGGCTCTGGGATTTTCTTCTGAAGTCATTCTGAATTAGCTGCTAATGGGGAGCTTTCTTTGATAGCTCTTTTATAATTAAATGCAGCTGGATGGAAATCAACCACAAAGGGAACTCAAGTTTGTTTATCATTACTTCTGACTTTGTTAGCAGATGTTTTCTGAGCACCGTGGTAGCTTGTTTAATTTGTCTCCGTGTAATGTGAAGCAGGTAAACTTTGATTAATAAACTGACAAGTACATTCCTTAATTTATTTTAGAAGTTTTCATCTATGTCTGTTATAGCACATGTGCCAAATCCCAAAAGGAAGAAAATAACTGTTTGTATTTGATTTTTACTGTTATTTCTAAGTCTAAGGCCAGATGAAAACGTGCTTGTTGGTAACACAGCCTTCACCTTTAATGGACACAACCACCAGCAAACTTCTGCCATGTGTGAAAACTGCACGTTGCATTTCCCACTGGGCTATTCTGTGTTAATTTATGAACAAGAATTCACCTTGGTTTACAGGTTGTTTATTTTTCTATTAATTCCATTGGAAATACCCTCTAGTTTTGGGCTTACTATGTGCCCACCCTCACTAATTGTGGTAGGCGACTGTATGCCCTCAGTCACGCACGTAGAGTTTATACTTGATGTTGTCAGTAAACAGTTATCTTAAATGCAAGTATAAACAACTGAACTTGAATGCTTAAATGCATTTTTTCTCGAGTAAGACATCTACATCTATGTATGAAATTCAAAATCCTGGCCAGAGCCTTTTTGCTGTGCAGATTGAGTGTCCAATGCTTTAACTGAATTATCTGAAAACCCTGCAGTGTTCCAAGCAACATTTTAAATTAAATAGATGGTCCACTTCCTGCAAAGTGTTTCAGATTAACATCTTGGGGATAGTTGCTAAAACTGCATAGGAAATACATATGCAGCAGTTGGTTCCCATACATAAGATGAACAGCTTCTTTCTTATCTTCCTTTCTGTACTGCATGTTTTCCTTCTTTCTCTCTCTAATTTATCTGCTTCTAATCTGCAAGAAAATTATTTCTGCCTCTGTCTAGCCTGATCTCCTACATTGCAAAGCTGACCCTACCTCAATTTGTAGCATTTATTCACTGCTTTTTTTTTTTTTTTTTTTTTTTTAAATCTGCCCTTTCTAGCAGCGAGGACTCGGACATCTGCTTCACATCACGGTGTGAAGTGTGAAGCATCAGGTTTTTGTAGCTGTCCCGCTATTAAGTGAAGGCTGCCCTCCTCACCCTGGCCCGTGTCAAGGCCACTTCCCTGGGCTCTGCACACCTGATTTGGGCACTGCTGGAGTTGTGGAAATGAGAGGTTTAAAAATGGAAGGATTGAGGGAAAACCAGCATTTGCTTCAGAGACACAGGACTGCCAGGGGGTTGGGCAGAGCTGCGACCACCTCATGTTCAGGTGAGATAAAGTTGCAGTACCTCAACCCAGCTACCAGTTTGTGCTGTCATTCCTACTGAATATTTCTAGTCTTCAGAGATAACCAGGATATTTTCTGAATACTTGGTGTTCCTCTCAATTTTTTGGTACTTAAAACTCTACAGGTTTAAATTTACAACAGTTCTTTGTATTTGTTATAAACAGTGTGTTTGTTGTTTCTTATTCTGCAGCTTAAGAAGTTGCTTTTCAATAATTGCTTTGTAATTTGTTTTAACTAGCCGTAATGAGTCAGAAATAGAATTGACAATAATTCTTATTTTTTAGAGCAAATATGATGAAATGAACCCTCCACAAGAGGAAAAAAAAATCCCTGTTACCTCACCTGCTAACAAAAATATAATTTCTTGTGAGATTCTTTGCACTTCTGAGGGCTTTTGAGGTTCTTTTATAACAAAGTGAAATACAAATTGCAGCAAATTAATAGGGGAGCCTTTTTGAAAGGACAATCAAATCTAATTCAGTGGACCTTGTCCTGATTTGTGGCTCTTTGGTGCAGTCAGCTGTGAACCAGCACTGCTTGTGTGCCTCCTGCCAACAACAAGGCCCAAAAGTCAGGAATTCATTGCTGGGTTTCAGGGATTTGGATACCTGAACTCACAGCCCCAAAACCTGGTCACGGGGACATTGGCATGCGGGGCTGTCTTGCTGCAATAACCGGACCTATAGGCCTGAGCTAATATTTTAACTACAGGGACATGTAGGATATGCAGATGATCTGTAGAAAAAAGAAAAACATTCCTGAGTCATCCTTTTTTTAGTGCAGAACGAGGCATGAGGCAGTAAATACTGGATATTTTACTCTGCCTTTACGTTTCCAAGACGGGGTAACTTTGTAAGCTCTGGTTACAAACCCCAGAGTTAAGGGATTAGCAGAACCACAAGTTTTCCTCTGTATTCACGATCCAAGAAGCAGATTAAAAAAGGATATACCATTTGATCAGCAGCTTCCTGCATATGGAAATCCTAGGTCACCTTGCTGTTCCTTGATGTCTAAAGCCCGCTCTTGGGTTTCTGCGAGGAAAACGTGTGTTTTGCTACAGTTTTCAGGACAAAGACAGTGGAATTTAGCAGTGCTGGGATATGCCAAGAAGTCGAGTGCTGAGCCCACGCAGGTCACCAGGGAGGGTCACCCCAGCCTGGTCAGGTGGTGGCTGCTGAGATGGTTTTGTTTGCAGCGTTTTCACACATATTTATTCAATAAGGCTTTTGTTTTACTGAAACTGAGAAGCACTATACAGCATTATCCTGATTTTGAAGTGACAGTGCCAAGGGGACTTCAGTAAAGGATTTGAAGGCAATTGAATCTGAAAAGTAAAGCTTTGTGATTGCTTAGTTATTTTTTGAAGCCGTGCTTACATTTAAGATTTATGTACAGAAACAGACTATATCAATAGTAGTGAAGTGGTTTCAGGCCAAGCCTTTTTCAAAGAAACTTATGAACAGAAGGTCATTTCAGAGTTCTTTATTCTCTTGCAAAGAGACAAACACAAATCCCACCTCGCTGTATTTGTATAATATATAATACATTATTATGCTGCTGCGTTTTAGTAAGTGCTTGTACTTCCACAAAAATATCTAGAGCTTTATTCTTGATTATATTGCACTGCCAACTGCAAGTAAATGCAATTGTTATCCTCAGAGTTTCAGTGACCTGTTAGGAAGATATAAATTGTGACAAGATTTTTTTTCCCCCTCTGTAGACTTCTGAAGCCTCATCTTACGCCATCTAAACCCCGTCTTAAAAATACATAACACAGAGACTTTTCTGAATCCTCTGATGATACTACAATATTGAATCATCTTTATATAATTATCCTGGTGAATATAAAGTATCATTGTTTTCAGTATCTTTCATGAAAGCTGTTTTGACCTTCAGATTAAAGGATCCATATGGATTTCCAAATGCAAAAGTTGGAGCTCCTGTTTTAAAAACTAGAGCTCCAGTTCGGCATGCAGACATCAGATGTGCTTCCACTTGAAAAAACGCAATTGTAGCAACCCATATCCCGTCTGAATTTTTCTCCTGGGTAAACTCTTATAAATGAGTGCATCGTGCATAATGAGGATTGGAGGTTAGCTGCTTCCAGTGCTTCCTTTTCAAAGTGCAAGAAAGAAGCAGAGCAGCAAGGAGGAGAAATCCATTGGTATTTGAGCTCTGTAGGATGAAGAGGTTTGCTGCTGGGGGAAGATCAAGAGGAGGCAGTAGGAATATTTTGGGCACTTCTGAAGGAGAGATGGAGACCATCTGGTAGAGAGGATGCTTAAAGGAAGAATGCCAGGACAGAGATAAAAGTAAAGGGAAAGGAAATAGTGACTGAGTAACATCAAAGAGCCAGGCTGACTATAGAGCAGGAATGAAGGAGTAGCAGTGACCCAACATAGGCAAATCATGATACAAATGGCGACACTGGGCAATGGATCCATAGGACTCTGAGAAGGCCCAGGGGAAAAGCTCAGTGTTTTAATTTCAGGAAAGTCTCCAGGAAAGTGGTGTTGACATCTTTGGAAGGCTTATAATTTAAAACTGATGCAGTAAGCAGGGTTCCTGCTGTTTCAGAAATACTGTCCTGGAGTCTAATCCAGATACTGTCACTGCAGCAGAATTTCAAATGGAGAGACGCCAGGAAGAATGTTTCTCCCCTCTTCAGCATCAGCATCTTTTCATTTGAATGATGTGAAGGGTATTAGAAGTTTCCGTTGAATTGCCTCCTAAGGCTCATGTCCTGAAGCCATGGTTGGTGTGTGGTCCTTCACTGTGTTGAGCTGGAGCTGATCTCATGTGAAAAAGGGAGATGCTGGTTTTGCTTTGCCTCTGCTGAAGCAGAATAGCTGTTGGCCAGCCCTTTTCTCTCGCCAAAGCCTGGAAAACCTTCCTGTCACTGGAATTCCATACAGAGGGAAACTATGACAATCCCCATGGTTTCTTTGGGTAAAACAATACAGAGTAAAGTAAGTCTGGTATTCCCTTGTGTCTTGGCTCTCTTTAGCATTGCTTCTCGCCAGCCCTAAAGGTAGAGAGTCAGGGCAGGTGATAATTATAAAGGCTGTGCTCCTGTCTCTCTCCACTTTCCTTCTTCCCATCTGCCTTTAGGAGGAAACTTTTACATCCTAGAGAAACTGTGCTTTTTGAGGCTAAATACTGCTGTGGATTCAAGCTCAAGGCCTGAAATAATCTCTTGGGAGTTTTTTTTCCCTTTTTTTTCCCTTTGTTAACAAAACTTGTGTGCTGCTTTTTTTTCTGAAGTCAGTCCAAGGGAAGAAAAAGAAGAAAGAACTTCCACAGAGTGATTAATCCCATCTTAAAACAAGTGTGTAAGACAGGTAGGATAAGTCTCTCTCTGAAAATGCCAATCTGTCACCACTATCTATAGAAGGAGCCTTCACGAGTAGCTTGGAGTAGGTGTTTGACTTTTACACAGTTAAATTTAGACAAGATGATTGCCACTTTATAAGTCAAAGTGTTTGTTTATCAATGATTAACCATAATAGAATGAAAAGTTATGAGAGATAACAAAAGTAAAAATAAAATGCCATTGATGGAGATATCACATCATAAGAAATAGCAGTGGCAAATGCAGATGGTTAACATTTACATCCCCATTGTTTTTACTTTACCGTTAAATCTTCCCAGATTTTAGATCTTGTTTGATCTGAAGAAGGAAAAATTCGCCTCTGCTTTGGCATAAGCAAAAACTGCTGAAATACCAGTAGGATAAAGAAGTGATTTGTCCTGGAAATGTCAATTCTTATGTGTAGGGTCATTAATCCATAAAAAAGAATTTGCAAACATTTATAAGTTTCCTTTAGTGTTGTTGGTGTCTCACTTGTCATGCCTCTGACTGGGCTCTAAATGAAGATTGTGCTCAGAAGATCCTGCAAGGCATGTGCTGGCAGGACTCGGTTTTGCATGTCTTGACCCAATGTATACAGTCAGTTACACTGAAATAAACACTCTTGTCATTTAGGAGAATTAATCCTATTTCAGGCTGTTACCCAAGGGCTCCACCGGATAGGATGCCTTCACCATTCATTACCATATTGCAGAAATAAATAGATAAAATTCATTTCTCCTATACAAAAATTATTTCTTGACTACAGTGTAGTTTGCAAAGTTGATAAAGCTTGCAAAAAAATCCTGCGACACCTCAGTAGTGCTCAGAAGCTTCAGCATATTGGGATACTAAGAATTTTAAACAAAGTTGGAAAAGCATATGGTATATATGGACGGGAAATCCTGTGGTAGTTTTGATTTTACAAAGAAAGAAAGTAACTGCTTAAGTTCATAAATCTGTTGTATGCAGTATTCAAATAGAAATATTCATGATCTGAGCTTTCCTCTTTTTTTTTTTTTTCTAAAATGTTGCTTTCAAGTACAGATGGGCCCACACCACAAGTTTGGGATCCAGATTTGGATTTGGACCTGACATTTATCAGAGTTTAGGAACAGCTGAACCTAGCGTTTAAGGGCAGGATCTGGAGGAATTAACAGCCTGCTGCAAAGATCTGGATGTAGCAGTTCTCCCCCACATTTCAAGGCATAGGTGTGGAAAATGCAAGGACTTGATTTGACCTTTCTCTAAGGTATTTCAGTTTTAAAATTAAAGACTTTTAGTGAAACACAAGGCTGTGATTATTGTTGTGCCTAAAGGATGAAATTGCAGATGGGGATCCAATTGACTGAGCACTGTTGGAGATTGTAACAGGAGACAGGAACTACCTAAAATGGTTTCCAGCTTAAATACTTGTCCAAGGTCAATAAGAGTATCTGTGAGAAAGTATTGAGATCCCTGATTTATTATCCAGTACTTCTACCACAATAGGGTTGCCTCAGTATAATTCTTGATTTGTCCTAGAAGAGGATAAAATACCTTAATTGCACCATACACCTAGGTGCAGGAAGAGACTTAGACTGCAAATGCTCTGAGTTCCTCTTCAGGCTACAAATCCTTCATATTTCCAAGATTAATGGCTTCTAATCCGTTTTTAAATGTTCCATGTGGATAGTGAAGGCGTAACTATCAAAACACTGTAAAATCATAATGTCTGTGTAGCTATAAATTACTGTTTTCAAAATGAGCTGGAGGTCTCCAACTTATTCCTAAGTGCAAATTCTTAGATGGTATAAAATTGCTCCAAAAAATGACTAGGAGCAAGTTTCCTGACTTTTGCCAAGAGAAGCCAATTGTGGTTCTGCCTATTAACTCCACAGCAGTGTCTGTCTTGGTGACACTGAAATTGCCCTAAACAGCATAGATTAGATAGATCAAAATCATTTCAGATCAGAGATTGATTGAAAGGCATGAGGCTTTTTGCATATTTCTCTGATATGTCTTGTGCTTTTCATTTGTCAAGTTCTGAACTACTTTGAATGAGGCTGATGATGAATTCAACTCATGCAAAAGTACAAGTTCCATGACAGATTGTTTTTAAAAAAATGTTATATTGGCTTAGAGTGTTTTGTTAAGACAAATTATTGCGTGGCATTCCAGAACACAGGTAAAGGAGACCTTCCAACTCATTATTATTTGAGTTAAATGCATATGCAATGATTACTTCTAAAGAAAAAAAAAAAAGGGCATGATTTAAAAGATCATTAAGATAGTCTTTTGTGGGGCACAGAAAAAACCTTTACAGATGTTATGGGCTCTTTGGGGTTATGCTTAAATAAAAATTTGGAGAAGTGCCTCATTTGAATTTATACTCCCTTTGTGGTCCATCAAAAAGGATTCATTCTCCTATTCAAATGACGAGTCAATATGTTAGTCAGATCAAATACCACTAATAAGATGCTAAAAATGCTTCTGAGGAACAAGGGGATTTCTTTAACAAGCCATAAAGTGCTTTTTAATCCATTTTTGACTTGTTAAGTTCTTTGTGGTTCTCACAACTGTTCCATCATGACGCAGTTTCAATCCTTTGTGCAGATGGAAAAAAATCGAGGTGTAAATCAAGGGCAGTGCATGGATGTTGCCTTTCCTCTCCAACATTTCCCAAAACCACTGTGGTCCTCCTTGTACTTTCCTATCTCATGTCTATTTAAGACTCTGGTGCTGGTGGGTGTTTTTGGGTTGATAAAGCTGTATTTGATGAGATTGCTAAATCACAGATTTGCTAAAGAATCGAAACAACATAAAAGAATGAAACTCTGTCTTTTCCCTACAACCGAGGTAGGAGACCTTGAAGAGAAGAGATGCTCCTGGTGTCCTGAGAGAGGGAAAACCTGGCTTCTCAGCTTTGCAACCAGTGCTCTCTCCTCTGTTCTGCAGAGCCATGTGCTGAGTTATCAGTCTGTGGGAAGTGGCCCAATATTGCAGTTTTGCTGCAGACACAGCTGCAGGGGCCCAGAGACGTAGGAGTTCTCAAGATGTATCTCTCTATCAGTGGCAAGAAACGCTGAATAGATGCAGATATTATGAAGAGGCTGATGAGGGGGTGCTTTTTTTGCATATCTTCCTGGTCACATCAGCAGAGAAGAATTCTCCTGTGCCTTAGCTCTGAGTTCAAAGAATGATCCTTAACATTTGTCTGATATCCAGGATGTATTTCCCAATCTGCTAATGGCAGTGGCAAAACCCCTCAGCCTGTTTTGCTTCAGTTGAAGTTTCGTACCATTCACTTTAATTTTTTTCCTTTAGTTAAACATATTTAAGTTTGAGGATGTGGACTACAATTAGAAATTTAATAGCTACTTTAAAAAAAAAAAAAAAAAGGACAAAAGTAGGGGTGTTTTCTATTAACATTGTTATCCTTCCTGACTTTGCTCACCTCTGAAGAGACCAGAAAAAGTCAAAATTCAAAATTTACTACCAAATCTTTGCAGATAATCCTGAAAATGCTTATGAAACTCCCCTCATGACTTTTTTATTTGTTGAAAGTGCAATCCATCTGACCATCCTTATAACTTCTGATTGGATTTGTAGCTGACAACAAAGAGCATTGTGACAAGTTTATCTCTAAATTTTGTGTGGAACAGGGGCACCAGCCCACAACGTACTTGATTCCATAAACGTAAATTGGTTCCTTCATTAAAATAAGTTTTTCCAGATTAGGTCTGTGAGTATCAACCATTTGGGATGAAGAAAATAAATAGCAATGTTTAATAAATACACAATGCACTAAGATTGTATTTATTAGTCTTTTGACATTTTTATCTGGCTCCTATAAAGAAGTCTTTGGAGCTGGACAACAACTGGTGCAGGTAAATTTCCTACATTGTGAAAGGATCTGGTATTTAGTTTATGGGAAGTAGGCCTGAGCAGATGTGAAAAGTTCAAATAAAGGAAGGCCAGATAAAATGCACTTTTGTGGCTGGAAAATCAAAACAGATGTTATTATTCAACCACAAAAAAATCTATTTGCACTTAAGTAGCATTAGGTGTCTGACTAGTTACATTTTTTTTCTTAGTGAAAACAACAAAATGATTATAAAATTATATAGGCTGATAAAGTGCTTTAAAATGTTACCAATGGACTGAATAGTCAGCTAGTAGAAAAAACCAAAGCAGATCTTACAAGACCAATAGAAATATGGGTAAATCTATTTCTGAAGGGAAAATCAAGAAAGATACACTGGAGGAGCAACAAAATTGAATGGACTCTCCTCTCTGAACCCCTGATGTAGATCAGAGAAATGGTGATTTAAGATGAGTGGATTTTACACTGCCCATAATCTTTTCTGGAGACCTGCCCATATGCAAAGGTTGATGCTGGCAGAGGATGACAGGTGCTGGAGATCCTCAGGAGCCCTTGACAACAAGAAAACACTTGGAGGGTGTGAATGCTGCCAAATAGCCTTGCAAATTATTTCTGATTAAAAGAAAATTCAATTTGGTTTCGGAAATGTACATGTCAAAGAAACACCTAAAATAGATGGGATAGTACAGGAGAACCAAAATGGGTATTTTTGTTTGCGAAAACCTGCTCAGGTGGCCAATGGAAATAATAATTTTTTTTCTGGAAAAGCTGATCTGATTTGTAGGTACTTTGTTGGCCTGACTGGTTTCTGCTCTTCATATAGAACTTTTCTGCTCTTGCTTGCTGGGAGTCAGAGGTAAATTAGGAGTAGATCCTGCTGGCTTGCTGGAGTTGGTAAAACTTGTCGGTAAATTGGGGACTTGCTGGATGTTGCTTCCCTCTTCAGTGGGAAATGGAGTCTAAGACATTTTTATCTCAAGAGTGGCTGAAGAGAGGAGAGAGCTGCTTTTTGTTGTGGTTGTTTGAGTTACTGCAGGAACACTGAGGGTTTGCATGGTCAGGAGGATGTTGTGTAACAGCAGAGCTTTTTCCTGTTGGCCCTGTTACTCAATATTTGATCATTGCTCCTCTTCTTCCCTGTCTCCAGCACCACCAGGTGTGATCCCCATTAACCTCCCATCTTACATCCAGGCCGCCCTTTCAATTCTGCTTCTTCTCCTGAGGTGGAACTGCCCTGCACTGGAAGATGGAGAACTGCGATGTCTGGGACATGAGGGCTCTCCAAACCCTCCTGTTTTCCTGCTGCATTTCTGCGGAAAATTCACACAGATCTGCTCTGAAGAACTGGACTTTTCAATGCAGAGATGAGTGGTATAACCAAAGGTTGTCTGTCCCACCCCATATTCAGGGTTAGGAGCCTTGCTCAGTGAATCTGTAGCTCATTTATTCTCTGCCTGAATGTCCTTAGAACCCATTATTGCTGTGCAGTCTCCTCTCTCACATTAAGATTATGGGAAGTTACCTCTTAGTTTAAGTTAAAGATTACTGCAGCTGATTTGGGCTCTTCCCTGGTCTTGAAGCTCTGTGGTTAAGAGTTATCAGTGATAATCCCTCTCAGTATCTGGGATTTTAGGAAAAAAAAAAAGTTGTAGCTCCTCAAGCACACAGGTCTTCTCTACTTTTCCCTTATTTAAAAATGCAGTGATGCCAGAGGCCACACCTGGTGGAGAGGTGAGTGCTTAGCCATGATTCATATGTTTATGAGCCTGTTGTTCTTGGGAAGAGTTCAAAACTGAAAGAAAACCACTCAGAAGTGAAAAAAACCCCACTCAAAACATGATTAAATATTAATTCTAAAGGTGAATGCCTGGTTGGCTTTCAGGCAATGTCAGGGTCCTAAAGTCAAAAATCAAAAGGTTTTTAAAGATCTGAAATTCCTATTAAAATCTGTGGTTTAGTAGCCTAAACCCAATTGAAATGCGGTGTAATTAAAACTTCCAAGACGCTTGGGATTTGTTTCTAAGAAATGATGACCTGTAGGCAACTTGCAGCATTTTCAAGGACTGTGTAATTTTAAAGCTATGAAAACTGGTCATTTCTGTCAGAGACCTTAGAAAACCTCTGTAAAAATGCATATTCCTTAAGAAAAACTTATTTTTTGTGGCACCAAGGCCCAGGTAATACAGCTTCTCACTTGAACAGGTCCTTCACATTGTCACTGGGATTGTTGTTGAGCTATTCCTGTGAAGGTGGGGAAAATATTATGTGGGAAAATGTGGTGGGTCCATTTGTCTTTGCCTTCTGTCCCTATGGAGATGATAAGCATCCCACTGATGCAAAAGGGTCAGAGAGAGCAAAATGTGTAAATAATTTAATAAGAAAAAGAATTGTATGACAGAAACTCACCAGAGTAAGGACAATAGAGTACAAAATGCCATAAAAGATAATAGGCTTAGATGAATTGGCATGTGTTAGTGATTATGCAATCATTCATTTCCCACAGGCTTCTTTTTATAGGAAACCTTGGAAAATCCCTTAAGAACTGACCGAGTCATTTAACCACAACAGGTTTCTTTTCAACATGGCTGGGAGTGGGCGAGGAATATTTTCACATATTTGTGCACTGTTGGCTTGTTTGGAGTGCTGGAAGACGACGGAGGCTGGTGACTCAGCCCCAACGCCAAGTGGGTCCTCCTGCCACCCTCCGTGTGGGACCAGGCGGCTCAGACCCAAGTGGGAACACTCTCATGTGATCAGGAGCTCTGAGGTTTGGTCCATGGCTGATGAGAGAGGCTCTGTAGAGGCTGGGGAGAGGGATTTTTGCTCCAGAGAGTGTTCCCAGATCCAGGCTGGATGTGTATCCCTCTGGCTCACAGGGAGCAGCTGAGCTCTCCTCGGTCACTGGCAGGAGGAGTCATTTGCTTCCTTGCTGTCATAGGCTGTTTAAATACTTGTACTTCTGACAACAGTTTTCCTTCACCACTGGGCTAAGGAAAACAAGACCTTGAGCTGCTCTTCTGAGCTTCTTAAAAATTTGGTTTTCCCC
>VXBQ01006036.1:869697-896152 GCA_013400175.1 Phainopepla nitens | reverse complement strand
TTTTTTTTTTTTTTTGCTCTTTAAAAACAAAACGTTTTCCTTGCATTCTTCAGAGCAGCTGCTCACAGCCTCAAAATGTCCCTGCTGCTTCGAGATGTGTCACTGGAGGAATCAAGGAATCACCTTTCACCTGGCTGCCTCAATCCCAGCACCCTCATGTATGTAACACCTCTCTCAGATTCTCCGTCTGCTAAAGCTTCCTGGTGCTGGACTGGATGATCCTTGTGGGTCCTTTCTAGCTTGAGATACTCTGTGACTCCACAACTCACTCTGCTCAGCCCTGTGGAACAAACATGCCCAAGCCACAACGGTGAGGGGAGGAAATGAGCAGATTTGTAGGGTTTCATGGAGATTTGTGGCCCCAAAAAACAGCACTCTGGATCAGGGAAGGTAAAATGGGTTTAATCACACCTATCTCATAAGAACCTTCAAGCATAAACTTGCTGGTGTCCCTTAAATGATCTTAGTTAGGTGCAAGGTGTTATTCTTTTTTCCATATAAGTAGCAATATGAAATTGTGAAAGGTTTTGAACTCCAAGTCATTTTAAAAGACTGAAAAATAAAATCATTTAGAGGATCTGGATCTCCCTCAAGTTTCAGCTTCCAAATCCAGAATTCTGATGTCTGAAACATGTCATAAATCAAAACCATTCACCAGGTTACAGGCATTTCTGAATATGAAATAGTTTATTATTAGGGAAAAAAAAAAAAAACAAAACAAAAGAAAGCTGCCCACTAAATCCTGCAAGTGATTAAAAATGGTCATTAAGAGCATTTGTAAATATTTATCTTAGCTTAAGTTTGATGGGTGCAATTTCGACTAAGCCGTGGCTTTTTTTTTCCGTTTAGCTACATTACTAAGTCAACTATGAATAGCAATATTTTCATTTTTAAGATACGTTGTCTCTCTTCTCAGTTTCAGCTCTCTCCTGCTAGAGTTTGGATAAGAAAAGTAAAACAGGGTGAGGGGCTGTACTAGAAAGAGAGTTTGATCAAGCCCTTCTCCAAACACCAGTACCTCACTAAATCCTTCTCTTCCTTCAAAATATCAGCAAACAACATCCAAACCAGCTTGCTGTCCTCTGCAGCAGGGAAGGCCCCTGATGGCACAGCTCACCTGATGGCTTCAGGTCACCAACAATGGTCCAGAGTTGAGAGTTGTGCCTGAGTTTGTTTCTCCCACAGTATCTGAGAGGATCATGGTTGCATGAAATAAGAAAAGCAGTCAGCTCCAGTTGGCTCGGGGCAGAGCTTCTAAAAGAGAAAATTTCTTGACAGTCACACAATAAATTTTAAAAAGTTGTCATCAGTGAAAGCTGTGCGTGATGATTCTCACCTACGTTTAACAAAAATGGCTCATGATTTCAGGTTCCTTTGAATTGGTCACTGAAAATGATGCTGCTCTGTTCCTGTTTCAGTTTTCCTAGAATCACAGAATGCTTTGGCTTGGAAAGGACCTTAAAGTTCATCTTATTCCAGCTTCCCTGCCAGGGACACCTTCCACCATCCCAGGTTGCTCCAAGCCCCAATGTCCAACTTGGCCTTGGGCACTTCCAGGGATCCAGGGGCAGCCACAGCTTCTCTGGGGACCCTATGCCAGGGCCTCCCCACCCTCCCAGGGAAAAATTTACTCCTAAAATCTAATCTAAATCTACTCTTCTACAGCTTAAAGCCATTCCCCCTTGCCCAAAGCCTCTTTCTAGTTCTCCTGGAGCCCCTTTAGGCACTTGAAGTGGCTTCAAGGTCTTCCCAAAATCTTCTCTGGGCTGAGCAACGCCAACTATCTCAGTCTGTTGCCACCCTTCAACCTTCCCACGGTTTTTACCTGTCATTACAGTCTCTGTGTGTGCCCTCAGTGGCCAAGAGGCCAAGTTTTAAAGTCTTTTGTAAATATTTCTGAAACATTTTTGCAGTTAAGAAATACAAATGCAAGGTAAACTCCGAGCTGCCCATCATGTTTCCTTCCACAGGGCATGGATACTAGCTGGAGTTCCTCTCGCAGCAGTGCACTGAACCAATCAATGTCTGTGATTTCAAAGCAGTGTTAATCTAAAGCAATGAGTTTTGAATAATGTTTATTAACTATATTTTAATGACTTGTCAGTTTTCTAAAACACATGCTGAAGTATTTTAGAAATCACTTAGTAAATGCAGTTTTAATTCTGTTCCCATATTCATGGGCTGCTACTTACTTTAAAAAAAAAAAAGAGAGATTAGAAGGTTCAGATTTAGAGCAGCAAATTGCTCTGCTAATCTGCAGGTATTTCTCTTCTTGATACAGCCACTAATGTCTAATCTTAGCAATGCAGGCTCAATCATTGTGCTTTTTCATTAGAGCTGCAATGAACTGTGTGCCAGGGACTTGAACTCTGGTGACAAGCTGCTCCCAGCCTGCGAGCTTTCACAGGAAAATGTTGTGTGCGAGTCTAAAATGATCCTGTTAAGTTTGTGCAAAAGATGGGGAGTTCACCGTACGAGCTCTGGTCGGAGCAGAGTGCCTGTGAACCTCTGGGCAGTGTGGGGTTAGGGCTGGCCACGGACAAGAGTCTATGCCATGAAAAATTTTCAAGCCTTTTAATTTGTTTCCATTTCTCATGAGACAGAAAAAAGAAAACCTTAAGACTTTTTTCTTTTTTTTTTCCCTGCAAATGTCATGGAGTAAGGCTGTGGAGCACATCTTTCCTTCTGGATGCTGTCTGCAATGTTGGGAATGTCTTCAGAGTTGGGATTTGGACCTGGACCTCCCACCACCCCTGGGCGTGTAACCATCAGGCTATGGGTGAGTCTGGATTGGCTTCCTCTGTCTTTCCTCTGGCTATCCAAGCCCCTCATCCCAGACTTAAAATCCTGTCAATGACATTTTTTTGAGAAAAAGCAAAGTCTCTGTGAAAGTTTCAGTGCTATAATAATTTTTTGATCCACTGGAGTGTTGGTGAACTCTTTTTGCTGGAGGTTTTAATGTCTGTGACTGGTCTGTGACCTCAGTGTTATGATGTGCCCTTGTGTGACTTGCTGTCCCCCTTCTTGGAGCATGAAACAGACTGGCTTTGGTACAGAGCTCAGGAATGAGAGATGGTCATTGATATTTATTTCCTTATGAGTTGGGCTGTTGCTCTTGAAAGGGAGTTGTTTGGAAATCCTCACCTAGAGGTGAGAAGTACCTTCAGGGAGTTATTTCCCAGGTGTCGCTGAGCATGGGATTCTTATAACTGCCTGTTTTCCAGTTTTTCCTGTTCTTTGAGCTTTGCCTTCCTATAATCCTGCATTGTTTCCAGTATTTCTGTGTTTCTGCAGCCAAGTGACCATGCAGATTGCTCCCAACATGCTCAGAGCTTATCTACTTCCCTGTAGAAAAATCTGCTCTATCTTTGTTGTTTTCCTCTGTCTCTAGAGTCTCCTAACTTTTTTCATAATCTTTCATCTTACTCATTCCAAGTATGTACTAGTTTTGATCCTCCCCTAGAAACTTATTTCTCAGTTATTTTGCTCCTCAGACAAAGGGATTAAAGATATCCTTTGAAACCAGTGGTCATTTGACCATGGACTTTAAAGACAGTAAAGCTCTTGAGGAACAAAATGGTGAATTCAGCCCAAAATCAGCCTTGATTTACTACTGTGAACTTTATAAGTCTAAACGTTCTCTTTCTGTTTTTCTACTTGGACCTATGGCCCACTGTGTAAAGAATTCAGGGTGTAGGGGGGCATTGAAAGAAATCACCTTCACTTTCCAGAGCAGACTTCAAAAGAAAGCTCACTTTCCCCATTGCTTTTTATCTTTTATCTCTTCCTAGTGCTTACTCCTTTTTTTTTTTTTCATGCTGCTGTTCTAATTTTTTCCCCACTTTTAATTTCTCTGCTAACTTTAATTAGACTCATGAGCCTGATCACCAGGTGGGTTTTCCCCAAGCTTCCACAGCAATGCTTTCCAATCAGCAGCAGGCTTGCAAGGGAATTTTGTTAAGCTGCAGATAGGAGATAGAAGCCTAATGTGGTCGGATCCGGTGTGCTCCATTGCTAAGTGTTTGTTATATCTGGTGAATTTGCCAAGAAGTGCTATATATTTAATTATTTTTAAGCAGGCAAGCTCAAAAGCCCCTGATCAGGGGGGTACCAGAGGGTGAGTAAGAGAAGAGGGATGTGGTGTTAGCCAGGGGAATGATTCATACCTCTGAAGTAAACTAAATGCTCCTGTATCTCGGGGAAGTAGCTCTGCATCTTCCAATTGCCTTTTTCTGGGGAAAATGCAGTGTAGGGAAAAAAAAAAGGGGGGGAGAAAAAAAATTATATAAAAAAATTGCGTTAGAAAATCCCTGGATTCAATTCTGGAGGATCACAGCAGATGTGAAGTTCACTGCTAGAAAGGAAGATTGGCACACACCTTTTGGGAGTCTTGTGTATGGTTTTCCTGGGCAGATTCTTACAGGGTAAGCTTTGCCTGTCTCAAATGCTAAGTAGCATAAAATATGAGCTATCGGGGTAAATTGCAGTTTTTGCAGCCTTTGCTTGGCGTATTTGCATATTCAGAATCTGCCTTGGGTTTTCTTGTTTTTATTCTCATTCTTTTAAAAGTACATTTACCTGGAGAAGGGCTTAGTTCTGAGTGCACAAAATAAGCATTTTCTCTGCAGTTGACTTTAATCCTACCAAAAGAATTAACACTCAGAGCAGAAAACCTTCTTTGGGTCCTACGGGGCATTAGAACATCTCAGGTACTGGCTGCTGGTTTAATAAAAGGATAGGATTTCCATTTACTTCAGGCAGGCTTAATGTATTGTTCTTGTAGTGAGACAGTCAGAATGAGTCAGGAGCCAAAGAATACACTTTATAGACACAAATAATCGTAAATTCAGAATGTCACCTTTAGGCAGAGGCATTTTTATTATTGTTAGTGGAGCTGCTGAGTAGGTTTGATGTTTTATTCTCTTGAGTACTAAATGTTCCAGAGTACCACAGCCCTATCTTTATCAGGCTCACAAGGAGGGAGCACAGCCAAACTTGCTTCCTATACTTCTCTATGATTGATAGCAGATGGCACGCTTTAAAATAAACCTATCCATTAGCAGTCCTCAGTGTTTTTACTCAAAGCATTTACAACTGTCTCAACCAGAAAACACATTCTCTCCACAAGCTCGTTTCAGTCTGCAACAGCTGTACAGGTGCAAATCTTTCATTAACTCTTAAACCATGGTGAAATAAACGCTGCACTGTATTTTATTTTTAGTGGAGGAGGTTGTTCTTCAGAGGCAGAGTGGATTCTGTTCTCCCTTGGCATGTGGCAGAGCTTCATGTTAATAAACTGATATTGAAATATGGGAGATTTCAATTTAATTTTTTTCTTTTAAATCTTTCTTTTTTTCCTAGTCCTCTCTAAACCTTTAGAATGCTCTGTTGCCAGGACATAAGTATGGCTCTCTGTAGGCATATAGAAGAAACTGGTGAAGCATCAATACTGAAGGAATTGTAATTCAGGGCTGGAATTCGTGGGGGACAGCAGCCACCTCCTCCCCTCTCCCTGCATCATCACCTGGAGTGGCAGCACTGGCTGGAACCCAGTGGAGGAGAGGCTGCAGGTGTCCCCCACCCCTGCCTCACAGTGGGGTTATTTTTCTCTATCCTGGTTTATTGGAGAGATGCAGAGAGGCACACACTCACATGCCCACACACACGTACATTTTCAACCTGATTCTGAGCTCACTGCTGGCAGGATACTCCATAAATAAATTGCTAAAACCTGTCCCTCTATCCCAGTTATTTTGCCTAGATTTCTATGCAATGCTCATAGAGGCTGTAAAAATTTATCCAGAGGTCTTTCCAATACAATGAACTCCCAAGCATCTCCCCAAACATTAGTACACTACCAGCAAGAGCTTAAAATATTAGTAGCAAATCTTTAATATTAGCATTTAGCATTAATATTAGACAAGATCTTAAAATACTAGAGCCAGATAAAAGAGTATTAACAGGGGTATAGGAGTCATTAGGCAGAATAACCATCACTGACTAAATGGATGCTGAAACTTTAACACGCAAACCAGTGCAGATGATAAGAACTTCACAGAGACAAGAGGATCCTTTCATTTAAAAGGAAGTTGGAGAGAGGAAGGTTAGGGATTTGAAAGCTGGTAAATAAAACAACACAGCAGGAGAAGTTATATAGAATGTGCTGTCTTGTTAGTGGTGATCGTGTCCTATGTTATTTTTCTTAAGCTGAAAAGATAAAACAAGAAGACAGGCAATATTCTGTCACAAATAAATGGAAATTGGGGCATTTTTTGTATAAATCCAAAGTAGCAGGAGAAAAATACAAATGTGCTCTCAGCGCTGTAAGTCTATGTAGGGTAAAGGAGGTGCTAAAGTGATTTAGCATGATGGACTGCAGCTACCATGTTCTTTTTATGGCACAGCAAACAAAATCCAAGGAATTTGAACTTGATAGCATCGAGGTGGGGCAATTGTGCCAACGTCTGAGGGGAGCAGAGCTGCAGTGGGGCAGCCCCTGAGCAGGACTGAGCTCTGGGGTGGCAGTGGGGACCAACCCCTGGTGCAGCTCTGCCCTGTAAGCACCTGGAGAATTCGGTGCTAAATGAAACAGGAGGGAAAAAAACAAGGCCAGCTGTAGACATAAGAAGTTTAAGAGCATCAGCACTTGCTTCCAGCTAATCTCTCTTGATGACTCCTGTAAGCAGCCACGGCTGGTCGTTCCTGTTAATTATTCAAAGCCCCACACCAGTTTTGCAGCTGAGTGGTGTAAGAGGATGTGCAGTGTCCCCATTTCTCAATCTGACTGGGGGAAAGGCAGGAGACATCACTGCGTGCCGTCCTGTTTTCCACACAGGAAAGGTGAGACAGGGAGAGGCAGCAGCTGACCCCATTCCACAGCCACATTGTCACCCTGAAACCTCACCTCTTCCTGGAGTGTCTGATGAGCTGGAAGCATACAGGATTCCTCGGGGTCATGTTGTATCTTACAACTATGAGTATGATGGCTTTTTCTGAAGGTTCAGGACTGCATTCTTGCTGTAGATTAATAATCCAAAAGATACATGATTGCATTCGTTAGAGGTCCATCAGAGGAGGAAACAGAGGGAAGAGCAGGCACCTCAGGATGTACACTACCTCAGGATCCAGCATATCCTCAGGCTGCCAGACACCAAAAGGGTTAAGCCTGTGCATATTTTACCCTGTAAGAAAGATGGGCACAAATTTTTAGCAGGGTCTTTTGTGATAGGACAAAGGATAAACTTTCAGTTTCAGAAACTTTCAGTTTCTCTTTCAGAGGGTTGGTTTAGCTTGGAAGTAAGGAAGGTTTTAATAAGGGAGATAAAATAGTGAAGAAGGTTGTCCTGAGAAGTGGTGGCTGCCCTGTTCCTGGTCAGACTGGGTGGGACTCTGAGCAATGTGGTCTAGGTGAAATGTCCTGTTTGTTGGAAGGAGTTTGGACTAGATGGTCTTTAAAGGTCCCTGTCAGAAGATATAGAAAACTATTCCCAGAAAACAATCTATTCCAAAGGGATCTGTTCTAGAGACAACCCTTGAGACAGCATTGGTATGTGGGATGGGTGTCTGCTGATGCCCAGACTATGTGGATATATATATATATATATATATACACACATATATACACACATTCATCATTATATAATTTTTCCATTTCATTATACCAAATAGAATTTATTTCATTATAGCTTTTGGATCTGCTGCTGGGGTTTTTTTGTGTGATACTGGATTTTTGGTTGGTGTCCAGGACTGCTCCTAACCATACAGACATGTCCTTTAGCCTGAAGGAGAAAGTCTAGAACACTTGTCAAAGATGACTGCTCTTTTTGGTCCACCAGTGTTTTGGGGGAAGATATCTCAAATCCATTCCTGATGTGATTAGGAGCTTTCTGAAGAAAGCTTTGCACAAAATATCTTCTTCAATATGCCGAATCTGGTACTTTTGGTTGTCACTGACCTCACTGTGGTTGTTTCCAGGACTCAAGGTGCACCGGTGGCCAAATATCTAAATATTGGCACATATGTTATTCCTGCAAGGCAAGGAAATATCTCTTTTTATTTTTCTAAATGGGAGTCACATTCATTCCTTCAGTTAAACATATTCTTAAGCACTGTATGTGCTTGGGGCCAAAGAACACAGTTTATTGTGATACCACAGGTTACTGCGAATTATGTAGGGCCTTTAAAGCAATAGTTTCATTTAGTAAAGGAAAAAAGAACAATCCTTTTCTTACCCCTCCAAACCTTTTATTTATTAATGACCTAGAAGGATGCAATGTTGTTATTATTAAGAAATGAACAAATTTTGCCTGGACGGGATCCAGCACACTCAGAGCTGTTGTTGCCTTCTAATATCTCCTTTTTCTGAATCAAGAAATAAGTCTCAGTTCCATATCTGAGCTGGCAAATGGAGGGTAGCCAAGGGGGACAGGGTGGAGAGGGGCTACACTTAATCCTCAGTGGATTTGCCCTTTTTGTGAATAAGGTGGATTTCTGATGCTGGTCTTCATGCCATTCATAGCAGTGTTGCCAGTAGTAAATGTGTGCTTGAAGAACCCCCCATGCCCCCTGCTTTCTTGCCAAAATTTAACTCAACTAAAATAAATCATATTTTGGAAAGCCAATTATACAGTCAAATAACAGAAAGGTATTGAAAAACTGTTGTGTGCCTAACATTAAATTAATTTAAATTGGCAGTAAGGAACACAGGCGCTAAAAATAAATGCAGTAATATGGGCAAGCGGAAGTAATGGAATTTAAACAAAAATGTAATGCCAAACATTGGGATTGCTATTCAGGCCCATTGCAGAACTAACACTGTGTATCCATTTCACACAAACTTTTACAATTTAAATGTTCTGAGTTAAATTTGCTGGTTTATCATTTTATTGTATTTCTTGGAAAACTAGAATATCAGGGGAATGTAATATTCCCGCCTTCAATTGTGTTACAAAATGTGCATGTAAGTCCTCTTTAGGGGGAGAACAGCTTGAGGCTGGGGGGTTTAAAAGCACCTAAGAAATAAGATGCAGCCTAAACAGAAGCAAACCATTAAAGAGAAGAGAGAAGCAAAGGGGAAAAAAACCCAACAAAACCCCCAACTTAAGGAGAAGATTAAAAAAGTTTCCCAAAGGATCAGCATCCTTGAGATTAAACACTCCCATATGTAGGCTGACATTTTAAAATGTGAGTCTTATGAAGGATAAGGAGGAAATGGTGAGAAATGCAACCTTAAATATTTTGAAGCACGACTTCCTGTATTATGTGGCAGTTGGCAAAACTTTCTGGGGAAAGATGCACACTGCAAAATCCAAGTGGCAAGGTGCATGAGTTTTTCCTGAAAGTTCCCTCCTGGTGCTTACTAGTTTGGTGTTCAAAAGCTTCCACACCTTTGGAGTAGTGTCGCAGTATCCCTTCAACGTTGCTTTTAATCTCAAAGACAGATGTTTTAGATCAATCGCTCAAAACGGAACAGTTTAGCAGTCAGAAAACACTGTCAGAAAAGATTTGTTGTAAGAAAGACAAAACCGTGAAATAAAATTGAACTTTTATCCCCATTTGGATGGGAACTGCGCTTGGCTGGGAATCCCAAGGGGATGAAGGCAGTGGCCTATCATGTGTTGAAAAAACAAACAGATGACAGTGCTCTGCAGTAATCGAGCAGACGCTGCTTCTGGGAAATGGTGTGATCACCATTGTTCAGTGCTGCGGGACCCAAAAGAAGGAATATTATTGAGGAAAGGAAGGTGGCTTCATGACTGGGGTGAGGGAAGGCAGGACAAGCTGCTGCCAATGGGCCTGAGTTCCTGCTGGCCCTGGAGAGCCTGTGTTTTCCTTGTGGTTAAGGTGTGACATAGCAAGTCTTGGCAGAGTGTCCAGGCTTTGTTTTCCAGTGTTGCTCAGAATCAGGAATGATGAACAGCAGTGGAGGGTGTCAGTATTTCCTGGATGCAAGAGCTCTCCTAATGGCACATCTTCCCTGTGAGGGTGGGGAGGCCCCGGCACAGGGTGCCCAGAGAAGCTGTGGCTGCCCCTGAATCCTTGGAAGTGTCCAAGGCCAGGTTGGATGCAGCTTGGAGCAATCTGGGATAGTGGGAGCTGTTCCTGCCCATGGCAGGGGTGGGAACAGATGAGCTTTAAGGTCCCATCCAGCTCAAATCATTCTAAGATTTGAAGATCTTTTTACTTCTGAAAATCCAACGCAGATGGGGCAGTGCTGCTCAAGTAAATAGCCACAAATTCTGTGCATCCAGCCAGTAAAACAGGAGTGGCTTTTTCGTGACAGCCCCAACCTCCTGGACAAAATCAGTATCTTCCTGCCTATGGCTAGATATTTTACAGCAGAAATATAAAAATGTACTCTTTCCCAGAAGGCCTTGTTTTGTTTTGTGTCCCATGGTGGCCTGTTCGTATGCTGAGCTGGAGCTCTGCTTGGCAGCGTGTTTTGGTCTAACCATATTGCAGCATGGTACCTGCTTGGAAACGGCAAATGTTCCTACCAAGGATGGTGGCTTGGAACCAGTTCCACCCCTCTGTGCCCCCTGATCCATGCCCGAGTGCACCACGTGTATTTCTCTTGCCCTGTACTTCGCTTTGGGAGGTTTTTGCAGAGTGGTGCCTTTCCCTGCCCGCCTCCCTCCGTATCCTCTGTGCTGGATGAGTTTGCATTGTGTGGTGTTTTCCTCTTCATTTATTGCAAACAAATCTGGTCTCTGCCATTTGTTTACTCTTATACTCTGTCTTTATGCCTTGGTATGCATTTTTAATTAGATGCGCTTCAGTTCTTTCACTGCTTGTTAACACTTTCTGTGGTAAGTATCGTCTCCACCAGTCCTGTGAGCCTTCTCCATGCTTAGGAAATTCGGATTTCCTTCTCCTAGCCACGATTGTCATTTGATACAGAGGCTTGTTCCTTGGCTGGCCTGTCTGCTGAGTGCTTACACCCTCATCGTGGACTTTTAACGTTGTTCCCCTACACAGCCGGCATAATCCAAGTACCCTTATTCTGCTTAAAAATATTCTGCATACAGAGAAATAGTGTTTTTGCTATTTGTCTGGGCTGTTTCCGGACTTCAGCAGCTACGGTTTGGATGCCTGACATGGAGAAGTCCTGGACAAAGCCTGCAGTGTGTGCAGATCAACTGCCTGCATTGTGAGAAGTTCTTCTGCACACGCAGAGCGGGTCCCAGGGATCAGGAATGCGCCGAATTAGCCCTGAATGTGTTGGCCATCAGTCCTGTGAATGGAGGATGGATGTGTCTGGAGGGGAATACTGGAGTCCCAAACACATGACAGCTTTCAAGAACTGCATCTTTCCTGAGTGCCAGTATTGTTAAAGCATAAAATTAATCCTTTTTTTTCCTTTTTTTTTTATTTTTTTTGCAATAGTGTGAGCCCATTCGTGCTTCCACTGCTCTCTTTTGCCTCTGCATCTGACTCATGCCACAGGCAAAGGACTTCACCCTTTCTAATTTCCCTCCATGCCATCAGCTTTCTGGAGATGATCTGGGAACTGGGATGGAAAAACTTGACCTCACTCCCCCCTGTCCTTCCAATTTACCCACCCTGCTGCAGCACTTGACTTGTGCTGCAGAACCTGCACGATCTCCAGGATATCATCCCCTGTTGAGGGACTGCAAGGTTAAAAAGTGACTAAAATGGCTATTTCCATCTCAGACAGTCTTCCCTGACCCTGCTCTCTGGCTGGGGGTGAGGTTGCCAAAGGTCACAATTCACTTCAGAGTGCACAGAGATCGATATCTGCAGAAGCCAGTGGCTGGATTTGCTCCCTTTCCCTTGCCACTGCTGCATTTCACAGTGAGGAGCCAAGAAACATTTCCCCTCCCTTCCAAGAAGAAGGGGGAGAGTGAAAAAAAAAAAAAGGAAAAAGTCTTGTCTCCACACTTCCTCTCACCAGGAGGGCATTGTGTTTGGCCTCTGCTCCACTTTTTGTTATAAATTTGCATGGTGTGATGTTTGCTTTGGCCGGTGCGGTGGCAGGGCAGCAGCTGGCATGCCAACACCACAACCGGCTCCTTCACTGGAGGACAGGCCAGGGCAGGGTCCTCCCAGCCCCCCGTGGCATTGGAGAGGAGATGCTCGATCTCTGGGAGGCTTCAGGAGGTGGAGCCACCCTCTCTGAGGGTTTGAGATGTCGAGGGCGATGTTTTGCTCTCAGATGTCGCGATTTTGGTGGTGGATTGGGGAGCTCGGTGCTGAGCCTGTGGAAAGGCATCGCTCCGTGGAGCACCCTCACATTGGCAGGGACACGCAGCACATGGGCTAATGGGTCTTTTCCACTTTAATTTCTACTCTAAAATGAGTCTTTGTTACTGTTCTCAGACTCGGCGCCAACCGTCACGCCACACACCAGATCTTTCTTTCTTTTCTGCCCTTAGCTTTGCAGAGGAGCCTTTAAAACAAACAAACACAAAACTGTGAGAAACCGAGGGAAGATATGGACTGGCCCACTCGTTAGTGCTGGAATGTGGAAACTATGAAGACATCTTTTTTTATTACCAATGCTGGAAAGCACAGTCACTGAGTGGGCTGGGATACAATTTATACTACATGCAGTAGTTAAAAAAAACTGCAAAAATGGGTGTAACCCTGGGCTGTGGTTCAACTGGCCTTTCAGCCCCCACTTGAGATCGGGCCATCCCAGGGGGAAACTGTGGTTTGGAATAAGAGCGTGCATTTAATTTCGCTCGGAGAACTTATTGGAGTTGGCACTTCAAGAAAGAAGCTGAAGTATATTTTTTGTCATGATTAGTGGCCCCCCTCACCACTACATTTGATTATGTTGGAAGATGAAAAGTTAAATTCTTATAAAATGATGATTTACAGTCTGTGATTATCCAGGTAGGGTGCGTGGATTGCGCCAGCCTGGTCATGGGACTCCAATCTTATCCTATTTCATTGCTGTGAGAAAATAAAGCTAGAATGTAAAAAAGCTGAAAACACATCCTCTGATTGCTCAGGGAATTTTCTTAGTCATACGTTATCTTTCCTAGTAGTTTCAGTTATTTTGTCTCCACTAAAACCCAAAGCAAAACACTGCCCTGACACTTTCCCCTTGATTTTGGATCCACTATGGCCGCATTTATTTTTATCTCGTGTCGTCTTTCCCCCTATGGTTATGCAAATCCGTGGAATAGGGGGCAAAGGGAAGAGGTAATTTTAAAGCCAGTAAATTCTAGTGGAAGGTTTTCTCAGTCGCTCTGAGCAGGACCATCCTGGGTGCTGGTGTGGAGATGGGGCTGCCTCCAAATAGCACAGGGGTAGGTGCCAAGTGGGGAGGTTGAATTTTTTCCTGGTAGACGCATAACTTTGCCCACAGGATTGAAGTCTCTTGCCTTAATGCTCTGCTGAGCTTCTTGGGAGTACAAAGCTGTGCCTAAGGAAGCACACGTTGGGGAAATGTGTCTCCTTATGATCAGCTGCCGGATAAAACCTTGCTGTGGAAAGGGTTTGGTGGTGGGTGAAGTGTGAGGCTCATGAAAAGGATCTTGGAGAAAATAAGGGGCATCAGCATTTCATTGCTTTTCCAAGCAATCTTTTGCTGTTCCAGTTAGAACTTGCTGTATTTTGATATGTTGCTTGCTTTTTTTTTTTTTTTCATCATTCTCCCCTTTTCCCCTGTCCAGGGAATTATTTTGAAATAGTCAAATTTATTTTATTTCAAATTGATCCAGTTTCTTTCCCCTCCCACCACCTCTGCCCTAATACAACAATATTTCCTTAAGCCTGTATTTAACTGTTTTGTACAGTACTAGATACTCAATGAGTTCCCTGGCCAAAAATCCAACAGGAGTAACACTGGGATGTGCTTTGTGAGCAAATATGAGTGTGCCAGTGTACATGTGTGGATGTCAGACCTGTAGAATCATAGAACATAAGATCATTAAGATTGGAAAAGTCCTCCAGAATCACTGAATCCAACCCTTGACTGATCTCCACCTCTTCAATTAAACCAGGGCACTGAGTGCCATGCTCCAGGGATGGTGACTCCACCACCTCCTGGGCAGCTTGACCACCCTTTCAATGAAGAAATTCTTCCCAATGTCCAATTTGAACCTCCTCTGGCACATCCTGAGGCAGTTTCCTCTTGTCCTGTAGTTTCAGCCTGCTTTGCAAGTTTTACAGAAAAAGTTGGAGGTATCCAGAGTGTATGGTACATGTCAGAGCCTCCTGCCAGGGCTATGCTTTATCCAGTGCTGGATTAGTCAATGCAATTTGTGGTCAATGTCTGGAATCACATTCAATGCTTGTTTGCTCTTCCTTTGAGTGCCATTGCTCTGCTCTGCTCATTACTGCAACAAATTAACCACAGTCTCTAATCTTCTGTGGGGCCTAAAGTTTCTGCATCCAGCAACACGCAGAACCCTCTCTTTTCATGATGTGTCAAGGGGCTCTAAATGCATCCTTAAATGCTGCTTAAACTAGGACGAGTTTAAATATCCATTTAAGCTTTTCTCTGTTTTGGAATGGGGATATGAGGGTGTGAATATTTATGAAAAAAAAGTCATTTAGGTGCAAGGTCCCAGGTTTGGAAAACTTGGCCCATGAAATATATGCAGTGAGGGTGCTTGTGGTTATATAAGATAACAAAATTCATAACTCATTTGGATTAATCTCTCAAGTTACTGCAGGGGAATATTGTGCTCACATTCATGTTGCCTGATTATGAATTTATATTCCAGTTTTTCAACCTAATAGACATATATGGTTGAAAATGTCTGACAAGGGCTATAGGGTTTGGAGCATAAACTCTGCCCTCTACTTTCCTGAAGCACCATATGAATGCCTGACCCTCCTTAGAAAGAGCCAAGTCTCTCCCATGTCAGTCTGAAAAGGAACTGCCCATCTCAATGCCAAAATAAGTAGAATAAATTATTTCCTTGAGATTCACATTCAAATGTGCTCAACCTCAGTGCTCTTTTACACATGTTCAGTTCATTTGTGAATTCTCTGCAAGTTGAGTTTTTTGTTCAAACTTTTGGACTCCTTGTGATCTGGCTGGAAACTGGAGCACATGGAGCCTCGGACGTAATCAGAAAATGCCGTGTGAAAACGAGGACTGCTGGGAGCAGCATCCTTGTTAAATTCCAGCTACTCCAAACTTGTTCCTTGCTGCTTCAGCCCTGAGCTCGCTGGTCGTAGGACTCTGTGCAGTCTGAATTGATTTCTGAGCCCAGCTAAGGGAAAGAGTTAAGCTTGCTCTCCCCTTCTCGTTGGCAGAAAGTTTGCAGTTTAAAATTACATACTGACTCTGGTGTAGAGACACAAGAAATTATAGAGCAGACACTGTCCAGGACAACGTATAATTTAAAATGTACTAAAGAATGTATACCACATGGCAAAGTAAGTGAAGTGCTTCTTCAAATATAAGTGTTTTGCATAGAAAGGCTGTAATTATCCACTCCTAGGGAAATGTTTGCATTCATTCTAAATCAATATTTACTATTCATCTCTTGTGTTCAACAAAACAAGGATTTAACATTTTTTTGTTTTAATGAGGTACTAAGACTACAATAATACTACAATGTAATTGTCTTGATACAAAATATTGCTAAATTGTGTTGCTATTTCGGGAGCAAACAGTTTTTAAGAGGAGGGGTGTCCCTGTTTGTGAGATGTTACTGCAGTAACACACAATTCAAACCCAGCCAAGCAGGGAGACTCAGCAGTTCCAAAGAGCTGCTAAAGCTGCCTCTCTGTTAAGGCCCTTAACTGGGATCATTCGGGTGAGTCCTCTGCCTCCCCATGAAAGTATCAGCCTCTTTATAATGATTCCTGTTCAGCTGGCATCTCAACAACCACAACAACGATGCGATTTCTTTCTCCGGTTTTAAGCTTGGGTGGTTTTTTTTTCTCTTTCCCCCCCCTCCCAGCATCTTTCAGCCAGGCAGCAGCAGCTGAGGGCTGTAATTGGGCTGCAGCCGTCTCTGCACTCTGGTTCAAACCTGTTGATGCAAATGGAGCTTCCTAAACTTCACCCTCCTGGGAAAATCTGGTGAGGGGTGAGGAAGTTTGCAGGATGATATCAGAGCTCCATCCTTTATCTTTTTCAAAAAGCTGATCTACCTTGAAAAAGTTTGATGTGGTACTTGGGGAGGACATGGCAAAGGAAAAAAGTCCTGAAATTGCATGGGAAAGTCACTGCCCGTGGTGAGGGGGGGTTGGAACCAGATGATTTTAAGGTCCCTTCCAACCCAAACCATTCTGTGATTCCTGCACCAGGATTCGGGTGGAATGAGAGCATCTGAGAAGGATCAGAGGCTCTGGGAGGAACAGCACATTTAATCACAGCCTGTGGCACTGCTATTCTGTGGTTAGGAGGATGTCCTTGCACCAAGCATCCCTCTCTTTGAATTTACCTGGCATGTCTTAAGAAGTAATTCTCAAACTTCTCCAACTTCAAAAAAACCCAACAAGCATGCATTTTTGGCTCTGCTGTGGCTCCATGTGAATCAAATCAGATAACTGGAAACACTTTAGTTGGAAAATCCTTTAAAATCCTTTTCTTTAATCTCTATTTTTTTATTCTTGCACACTGCCCACCATGTTCCAGGCTCTGGCCTGGCCTACACTTCCCAACACTAAATGCTTCCACTTCTACTGCTAAAATTCACAGTACAAGCATAGGCTCTTGAGTGGATTTCAATCTTGTGCTCAAGCAGACCTTCCTGTATTTTTTCCCTGAGTCTGAAGTCATTCTTGTCCTCTTAGAAAATCATGCACATAAATGGGGTCAATAGCCCAGAGAGAAGAACAGTCTCTTTCCCCAGCAAATGTTATTGTAACTGGTGTTTTAATTCTCCAGATATCGCTCTCAGTGTGCTGGGTAACAAAGGGCTGTGCAGTGCCTAATCATTCAGCAGTGATCCAGGGAAAAAGCAGAAGGTTAAGAGCAAGATCCTAAAGTCTGTAAAATCAATGGGACACTAGAAAGGGAACTGAAGTGTACCAGAAGGGACCTCTTGAGGGTCATTAAAAAAAGCAGAAACTGATTATGAACAAAGCTTTTACCCGAAGAACTGGAGGGGGCCTGCAAAATCATTCTGCTGCACTCCAGTTAAATGTCTAATAGTGGAGACATTTTCTACACAGCCCATAAAGGATAATGAGGATGCCTTTGATAGCTTTCAAGAAAGTTGTTCTTGTCAGTGTTGACAAAGACACGATCTGGGCAAGCACTCTCTGCACATGCAGCCCGTGGTGATTGTACACAGACGGTGGAAGGGAAGATGGAAGCCCAAAACTCTGCATTCTACCCCTGAAATGCATCCTGTCCATCCCACGTGGGACAGAGTCAACCTGACAATATGATGTGAACTGCAGCAGTGATGAAGCTTGGTGTTGCCTGCTGGCTTTTGGTGGTTCACCTTGCTGTGCTGGGGGATGTAAGGAGAGGTGTCAAAATTGTGTGACTGCCTCCAGAATGAGTGAGAAATAGTGGCTCATCCTAGAACTTATCGAAACCAATTGCCAACAGCAAAGTTTGGACTAGAATCTTATTGCTTTCTGCTCAGTTTCTGTGTTGGGAAAGCAACCCAGGGCAGTGGGAATTGGAATGTTTGTTCTCCTCCTGTCTCTGACCCTGATCCTCTGTGTGGTTCTGGGCGAGTCGCAACTTTGCTGTGATTCATTTTCCCAATGAAGCAAATTAGTGTGATCCAACTTGCAGATCTTAGCGGTGTACTCTAAGAATGATTTGTAAAAAAAAAAGTCAAATTATTTTTTAGAAGTTAAAGGACACCTTAAAGTAGAGATCTAGCTCATAGAGAGCAGACTCTGCTCTGCTTTTAGACTATAGAGCAATTCTGTTGGGAAAAAAATACCGGAAACCTTTCTAGTAAAAATGAACTTTGAGTTCTTCGTACTTCAGACGAAACAAACCTTTTCTCCAGAAACAGGCGTTCACAGGGATGAACTGACTATGAGTCAGTCCAACAGTTCTGCAGCCAAATTGTGAAACTTTTGTGTCATTGCCCTGTGATTCCAGCTATCTTCAATTACTAGAAAAAAATGCAGGAAATTCAGGTGGAAGGAATGCATGGAAATTGAAGTTAAAGAAAAATATTCGTCGTGGCCTTGGCAAAGTGAGTTTTCTAAGCTGAAGGAGCTTTTAAGCAATTAGCATCTGCTGTGTGCAATTACTGAGTGACACGCAGCCCCAGATGGAGGGCTCAGCAGCCAGTGGCCATCTGGATTTCAGTCTCTATCAAGGGCACACCCTGTTCTGGGCTTCACCTGGCCCAGGAGACACAGCCCTCCCTTTGCCCCACGTTGCACAGTCAACCTTGAGTCATTGGTTGGGGAAATAGTGAGACAATTCTTCCAGGTCTCTCAGGTCCAAAGCTTTCTGAAGTCACCGGAAAGATTATGACTGGAGATGCTGACCTCTGAATTGATGCATTGCCCCCAGTTTTCCAAGATGAGGTAAGTTACTCGGCTAAAATCCACCTCTCAGCTGTAAAAGTGGCTTGATGTGCACCAGCCACTGTAGGGACATATGGCTTCGGAGCCTCAGCATCTGAAATTGCACAAAGAAAATCAGCTCTTACAGGGAGCATTTTTGTCAACAGGCTTTTTTTATTTACAAAAAAATGCAATTAAATGTTTTTTAGAAGTGCTGAGAGGTATCAGACACAGCCACAGAGACTAATTCTCTGAAGTAATGAAGTTCTAAAAGTGAAACTATAGTTCAGCTTGTGAAATTCAAAGAATAAAAATCAAAACCAACTGACAAACAGTTTCTGACTACTCTGTATCTAAAAATGGGCCAACCTCATTTGGTCTGTTTAAAAATTGTGTACCCGTAATGCTCATATGCCAAGTTCAGCATGATGAAAATGAAAACGGTTGAGGTACAAACCCTTGGAAAACAGGGTTTATAATGGAAACAGTAATTGACTCTCAAATACCGCATCAAAAATACAATGCTATGATACAAAGCCTCGTTCTTGGGATCCCAGCTCTGCTTCTGACCTCAGGTTGGCAGGCAAACACCTCACCACAGAGCTAACTAATGGTTATAGGTTTGGTGTTTTTTTTGTTGTTAGTTGTTTCTTCTTCTTTTTTTCTTGTTTTTTTCATGCATGCAGAACATGGCAAGTGAAGAAAATTTATGGGAGCAAAGCAAAATTGGCCAACAGTTCAAAAGTTCTCTCTTGTAAGCTTTTGATATTTTTCCCAATCACTGATTCTCTCTCAACTCCTAAGACTGAAAAGATGCCATGATTCTGCTCTGGGTGAACGTTTTACTTTGGCTGATGATTTTATCCACTTCAGCTTTACAAATAGTTTAACTGTTCCTTCAAAGGTCACAAATTTGGTTATGCTGAACAGAGAAGACCAAAAAAGACCAATATCTTTGCAACTGCTGACTTTCCCTGTTCTGTATGACTCTAACAGAGAGGAGAGGCAAAGCAAATATTCCATTGATCTCATTGAGAGAGATCCCTGAGCCTTTGCCTGGGCTGAGCAAGGGTGCTACTTTTGCTGCTCTTTAGGGCTCCTGAGACATCTTGTCATTTTGGGCCACAGTACCAGTTCTAGCTGAAAGTATCATTAAAAGTGGTGAAATGGGGAAAATCAGGAATTTCAACAGGGGAGAACCACCAGCCGACTGTGGTTTGTAAATGCATGTGTGGGCATATTAAATGAAAATACTCTGAGATCTGCATGCATTAAAAAAAAGAAAGGAAAAAAAAAGGAAAATTCTACCAAGGTGATTGAGCTTGAAGTACTTTAAAAATTACTGCAGTTCTGTGCATCAATAGGTTATCAAATTCATATTTTCTGAGGTATTGAAGAACACACAGCAGAAGCATTTTCTGTCCATAAATGGTCTTCTCTCAGCTACAGATTAAAAATAAAAGTAATTGCTTTGGTTTCTTTAGGCACTGAAGATGACCCAGAGCCATAAGCTTTGATCTTGGTGGAGCTAACCTTCACCTGTGCCAGCTCTACTGTGGCTGTGGCAGTGTTTGCAGCTGGACCGGGTGGGTGCACAGGCAGAGCAACTCACAGCGTTGTTGGTGATCACTATTGGCACTTTTGAAATCCAAGGAAATAGGTCATGGACATTCCAGAAATATAATTTACCTCCTCTTAGGCAAGCTTCCCAGTGATGGTCCCATGAGCCCTCTTTTTTCTTACTTTTAGCCATTGGGCACCTTTCATTACAAACCATCCTGTTGATGTCAGTGCAGAGAATCTGGAACTTAACCCAGAACATTGTTGTTAAAGCTTTTTTTTCCTGGAATAGAGAAAATTTACCTTTACTGGTAACTATGTCTTTATTCAAATGCTGCTCTAGTGAAAATGATTGGGAAATTGCCAGTGCAAACAACAAATAAAGACTCCAAGAATTGGCCCTTCATGACGAGTGATTTATGATTTATGCTCTAAACCATATAAACTACGTATTTCTATTTGGATTTTGAAAAATAAGCCAGGAAAAAACAACAACAGCTCAACAAAAAAAAAAAAGTGTACAGTTGTGGAATGTTAGTACAGTCTTTGGCAAAGCATCAAATAGAGATAAGGCTCAATTCTATAGGGATATTAAATATTTTTAAAGCAATCAATGTGAAATAAATCCAAGAATGTGTGTTTAAATTATAAAAAAAACCCACAACATGAATATGCATTTTGTAGTTAACTGCTCCCTGTTGTTTTGGGCTCTTTTCCTGCTTTAGTACAATTTTTGAGGAGGAAAATCCTGACTGGAGCACAAGTAACATTTCCAGTCCTATTTTAGGTGGTTTGCAGCAGTGGATTTCCCTATTTTCCTTATCATTTTTTCTTTGATTTGCTTTTTTAAGGGTATTATCCAACTCGGCTTGGCACGGCTCAAGTGCACAACTGCAACCTTTTCCATGACCCAAAAGTTAGTGCCACTCTGTGGGTTGGCAGTTTGCAAATAAAACATATCCTTAATGAAGTGTGGAAGCTCCTGTTCTTTTCCTTCCTCAGGAGACGTGCCTTAATCTCTGGCTCAGAGCCTTGTCAAATGCTGCAGTACTGAACTGGCAAGCTCAGTGCTGCTAATGGATTGAAACCTCCACCAGGTTGTTCATTTCTAGAGGGTTTTTTTTTTGTTTGCTTTCTTTCTCTTTTTTATTTTTTTTAAATTTTTTTCCCTAAATACTGCAGCAACCAAAGCATCGCTCCAGCCCTCAGTCTTCCATAATGATTGGTTAGAGACTTCAGTGACAACTCTACAGTACACGTAAGAGAAATTTAAATTATGCCACTAAAATGTACCAAGGATTTGGTTGCTTATGTAGGTCAATTATTAAGGGAAAAAATAAGATTAAACCAGGGGGCTGTTCTGTGTATTTGAAGTTGTTCCCAAAGATATAAAACTATGCTATTTATGCTTATAACTTGTGACAGGTTCTCTAAGTCACAGGCATTTTGTCTCTTCTGCAGCAGAAGCTGGAAATGTTTGGATTTTTCTCTTCTATTTTTTTTTTTATTTTCACTTTTCCCAGAAAGTGACAATAATCGCGAAAAAGATTTGAATGAGATGACTAAATTTACTAAAAATGCAGCATTGATAAATATTACAGGTCTTTTTTTTTAAATTTTGTTTTTTCTGGATATGTCTGGCTAATATTGGCACAAGGGTAATTTTCACTCTCTGTGGCATAAATTGAGATAAATTAATAAATTAAGAAATCTGTATTTCTTTTCAAAATTTGGATTTTTTTTCTTATAATAGAGGTATGCTATGTGATCTCAGATTATCTTGTCTAAAAATGCTTATGCATTTTATAATGTGAAAACATTTACGTTGTAAATGTTTTATAATTTATTTTGGGGTATATACAGCTGAAGAAAATTATACCTCAGAATTTACCTCTTTGCTGAGTCATTTTGAGAGGGGTCCAGGCTACCTGATCAGGGTGCAAAATGCAAAGCACATTTTCAGCATGGTGGGCAACAACCTGTATTGCAACCTGTTGTTGTCCAGAGCTTGAGAACTTTAACGTCAGGAAAAAAAAAAAAAAAAAAGAGGCAGAAGGGGGGAAGAAATCAATTATTCAATCCCTCCTGCTAGGGGCAGGAATTTGTGGTGTTCCTTTAGTCTCTGTTAACCTGGTTCTGTCAATGTCAATAGCTCTGTGACATCCTGGGAGGAAGGGGAAGCCGTGTGATGCCGGGTACTCGGGTGCTAAAATGTTATCCAACAACATGTGTGAGGTAGCGCCGCGCGCTCCGTGGCATTGTCAGGGACTCCTGGGGGAAAGTAGGTTACCCTCAGTTCTGCTGGTGGATGGAAGGGGTGAAAAGGAGGTTTTTCACATTCCTGCCTTGTTAGATCCACGCTCCTGCACGTTCCTTGGGGGGGCCTTGCTGTGATTTCTCTGCCGAGCAGATGGGAAGTCAGGTTTTCACAGCAGTGCTTTGGCAAATCAAGGGGTTTATTGCTATATAAAGGTTGGAAAAGCCCTCAAAGGTCATGGATTCCAACCACTCCCCAGCACTGCCAAGGCCACCACTAACCCATGTCCCCAGGGGCCCCATCCACGCAGCTTTTAGATCCCTACAGGGATGGGGACTCCTCCACTGTCCTGAGCAGGCTGTTCCAATGTCCAGGACTGTATCTATGGAAGTTGAAAAGTTCTTCTTTGTAGAGAATTTCTCTTGAAGTTCTCCACAAAGGTTCTCTGTATCTTTGAGAACTATTATTTTTGGATATATTTCCATCAGTAAGGAGTTTATACAGCCTGTGATGACCCCCATTATTTCCTCTCTAGAGGATTTTATTAAGGAATGAGTGGGAACATCCATGCACTATCTCACATAGATGATCTAGAACCCCTCCAACAGCTCAGCAGCTGCAGGTTACTTGAAAATACTTTTGAGCTGCCTGCTGGAAAAAAGTGGTTTGCAGTCTGTAAAGGCAACAGATTTAGGAAAGGGAATAGGATATGATATAGGAATTGACCCAGCTGTGAAGCGTTATGTCAGTTCAGGGAGTTTCTGGAAGAGGAAATAAAAAAAGAAAGGAGCAATGTTTGGCTATATTTTCTTAGAAGGTGAGTTTTATATTAAACATTGTGTGTCTATAATGCCTTGAAAGAAGACTGAAAGGATACCAGAGTCCTAGGGAACAAAAGGAAATTTGTGGAGATCAGATGCTGCAGAAAAGCTGAAGCTTAGAGGCAGAAAGAGTGGGAGCTGTCTGGAGTGGGGAAAAGAATGAGTAGAGAGATTAAAAAACCTGTTTGTTAAACTTGTGCAAGGATGGACTAAAGAGTTTAACAAGAAGTGAGGGGAGAGGACTTGAGGAGCTGCTGGGATGTGGCTGCTGGATTTGGGATGAATGACTCTGGACTTTGAAGTGCAATGTGTGGATCACGTCCCAGTGAAGGGGATCCTCACTGGAAGTGAGGAGTTATTCTCCTCTGCCTGCACAGACCTCGATTAGTGGTAAAGGCCCAAAGTGGCTCAGACACGTATTAATGCAAGGCTTCCGCTTGTAAATCAATATTTGAGGTGAATGGTCTTAACTGCTCATTATGGAAACTTCACTCTGAGAACAACTACAAGTTTAAAAGGGAAAGTGAGATTTGGCAAGGAGCATCCATACTCAATCAGTCACACGGTGGCTTCCGTGCTTAAGATGGAGGTTGCAGCCTGTTTGTTCTGACAAATGCAGTTCATTCATTCATCATATTTATTCAAATTAGGGCTTCTGAGGAGCAATGGCAACGATATTGTGCAGAACTACCTGCTGTGGTTTAAAAAAGGCACTTGCCAATATGAAATACAGGAATCTGGTGATGGCAGGTTTAAAAAGAGTTCAGCGGCCCAGTGATACCCTGTGAAAAACAACAGAGCACAAGCTCCTGTGACTACCTTGACAACAGCAACCTGTGTTTGCAACTTTACATTTCTTCTTTATGTTGATAAACTTATGTTTATGTCACTAAATGTGAACTTTTATTGTCAGCACAGGATATGTGGGCTGTATCACAGCTACATTCGGAAGCACCTTGCTAATTGCTGCAGAATTAATTCAGGCATTACTTTTTATTTTCCCGAGGAAAAACAAAGATTCGTTATTATCTTTGCTTTTGTAGAGCAAAATATTTCCTTGATGACTTAGAGCTGCATAAATCTCTTCCTTACTGAATTTCTTTACATTTTATTAAGGCACTTTACCTCTTACAAGGCATGGTTATTATTGAGAAGCACCTACACTGTCTGTAGGAATAGTTATTGGGTTTTGTCTCTGTTCTTATAGAGGTCCCATTGCCAGTTTCCCCTCCGCCTCCTCAGAATTAAAAAAAAATAGAAATAACAATAAGTCTTGCTGTTTTCTCCCTTCCAAGTAGGTAGAAGAAAATTACTTGATTAGATTATAGGGTTTGTATATGTGTTTAAAGAGTTTATTGTGGGAAATCTATACTAGAGCCAAAACGATTAATGGTAATTAATGTTCCCACATTTAATAACAAAAGAATTAATAGAGAGCAGCCACTTACCATAAAGTGTTTCTGTTTCCTTGACACTTCTCACTAAAAATTATATTTCTGAGCATGCCACGTAGATTTTTGGGAAAGAAGAAAGAGAAAGATTAGGCAAGGAAACATCTCACTGTAATTTAAACCATTATTTCTCTGTCAGCTCTTTATCTCCTGTCTGGAAGAAATAAACATATTAAATTTTTTATTAAAATAGTTAGGCTTTGTGAGAGTACTTTTTTCCCCAGTGCAATAATAAATATTTATTTGTGCCAGAAACAAAGAAGTTTCTCTATGAGGCTTTTACTGATGCTTAGCCAAAGGTAGGATTCTCTTAACCTCATAAATAGAGCTCTTGTGCACTTGCTTTCTCTTCTTCAGTAGAAATTTTTGATGTATAAGTAACATGACTATAGAGACTGGGTCATCCACGGGTATTGATCACCTGCCTCACTGTCCTGCTTTGATTGTTGTTTATGGAGGATGAAGTGCCCAATATCAATTAAAGAGAGGCTCCAAAACACAGAGTTAAGCCACAGCCACAGCAAATTTCCAAATAAATAACAAAGGCTTTCCAGCAAAGATCTTCAGACATACGGGCTGGACACTGGATGTGGCCAGAGAAGGAGTTTAACGTGACCTAGTGAGCTCTTGCAAAATCCCCCTTCTGTTGCTGGTGCTCTGCCTATCCCCTGTTGTGTTCCTTTGGCATGGCTTTAAATATCACCTCCTAGCCGGCAGCGCCGCAGGGGCAGCGTGTCTGGATGCAGTGGTAGGAGACTGGTGTTAGGCACTCACATCAGAAAGGGGATTGCATCCATTTGGGAAAAAGCTCTTGGCCAAACTGTCCGGTACAGAGTGAAATTCCATCCTTTTGAAGAAAAAAAAAAAAAAAGAAGAAGAAGAGCACAAAAAGAAAAATACTGTCAGATGTCCATGTACTATTAGCACAGAATAATTTATACTGAATTCTGCTCTTACTGTTTTGGTAGATCTGGATGTGCCTATGATCTGGATGTGGCTGGGGTTTCTCTGTCTGTGCTTCTGGCAAATGTGGTCAGTATTTAACCCAGACTGTATTTTTGTGCTTGCCATCTGCTTAATTCTGAATGTCAAATCCACAACTGGCCTAGTAGTTATTGCTATTCAGCTATTTTGAACCCAGCTCAGTGCAGCAGATAGGAGAGGATGTACTGGTTATGTGAAAATGTCATTTGAGCTGAGTCTCCTCCTGAGAGTTAAACCCAAATCTTCCTGTGAAAATAATAAGAAAGTATGAGACTCCTATTCTTTTTTTTTTTTTTATTGCATTGTTTTCTCCAATTTTTGTGCCTTCTTGGCTTTGTTGCAATTAAGAAAAAAAGAAAAAAATTAAATCTAGTAAAGGCTGAGCATGTAAGAATTTTCCATCTGGTTGGAATACCAAGTGAATGGGCATGCCACACTAATTCTTTGCTAAATAGTTTTCAGAAAGATTCTATGTTTTCAGGTGTGGAAAAACTTCAATATGTGACTTAACTGGAAATGTTTAAATAAAGTGAGCTGTTAAGTTCCCTACTTTAACCCCTTCAGCCTTTCTTATATGGTCAGGCTGCTCAGATTCATGTTTGGAGCATCTAATGAAACAATTGGAAATGGTTTTGATGACTCATTATAACTTAGAAATTTGGATGTAATGCAAGAATGCTGGGAAAACTGCTTACAGTTATTTCATGTTAGGGAAATTATTTAACACTCACAGTTATTTGTATTCTTCACAGGTCTGATTCAGTCTTACAGTTTTGATGTCTCAAACAAACGTCAGCACCTTTACCAGGAGCACATTGACAAGTGGATGAGACAAGCAAGTGGGCTGGAGAAGACATCTGCCTCCAATATTCTGATGTACCTCGAGGTCCTATGTCTGGAGGTAGGAGAACTGCTGCAGGATGGCAGGGAGAGCTCAGGAAGGATTTTTTTTTTTTTTTTTT
>VXBQ01006036.1:849225-869683 GCA_013400175.1 Phainopepla nitens | reverse complement strand
TTTTTTGGTGCCTGAAACCTGGGTCACATTGGGGTGCAGTTTGCCCATCTCTTGGGGCAGCAGTACCCATAGAGGTCAGAGGTAGTTTGTGGCTGCAGAAATTCCTCCAGATCAAAAAATGGCCATTTTATATTGGAGGCTGGGGGAAAGATGTGGGAAGGAAGGCTTGTAAGGGCATGATCTGTCTCCTAGGCTACAGGGCATTTCCAAGATATGGCCCCCACTGCAGGAGGCTGAGGTCAAAAAGTGTTGTGGTGGGGTTAGAAAGAGATTTTTCCTTACTCTTATTGGATGATGTGCCTGGTGCCTCCTTTGAAAATGGTTTTGCATGTGTCCCAGTGCTCCGGCTTGCTGAAAGGAAGTTCTGCCTGCCATGCCAGCAGTGGGAGAGTGCAGGTGGCCACCCTTGGAGGAGACTTTTTGCTTCCTCATCCCCACACGATCCTTCTGCTCAGAAATGGTCAAGTAAAATACATATACAGCTGAATAAATCCATTACACAGAGCTACCCAAAACCACTTATCCAAACCCTATCTTCCAGAGATTAAAATGTTAAGGTATGTCTGGTTGTAATCCATTTATTGTTTATGAATTCACAATCCTCTTGGACGTCCCCGGGTGTGCCAGGTTTTGCTTATGGATCTCTGAACCGGCCGAAGGAAATGTAAAATCAAATGTAGGCAGACAGCTCCCTCTCGAATACACATCCACAGAGGCTGAGGAACACTTGTTATGCTAGCAAGGGTGTGGAATAAATTACTCTGAGGAAATTTGCTCTGGACCCACCTATTTCAGACGAGAGGCTTTGTGTGCCACGCCAGAGCCGCTCCTGCGGGAGCGGCCATCACCGCGGAGCAGACAGGTGGATCTGGAGATGCTCGGGCTCGCAGCGTGGCACAGGACCAGGGGATCAATATTTAATGTGAAGGCTGTTGCAGCCCCTTACATGCATAATTTATCCCTGCTTTTGGGTACAGCTGGGCTGGAGTCAAGCCGCGCTTCCAGACTGTGGGGGGATTTAGAAGTGGGGCCAAGCGTTCCGGAGGGTCCTCACCTTCCAAACGGGGGCAATTCCAAAGCCAGCATCCAACTCTTTCCCTTCCCTCTCCTTTGCCCAACACACAAACAACGCTTTGGGGAGGTCTTTGAAATTTGTGTCGAATTACACTGACTTTCCCTCGTTGAGGGCACACAGCAATGTTTGTATAGAACAGAGTTAGGGCCCCAGAAAGAATTAAGCGTTTTTAGAGTTTAATTAAGTGTGCTAACAACACATGAGCAAAGTCAGTCTCATAAAAGAGAACTTTATTGTACGTATTGACACAAAATAAAAGCCCTTTGGGGTTAAGTTAAAAAAAAATCCTAAAATACCCCCACATTATGGGGAGTAACCTGGCCACCCTGGCTCATTTCAGTGAGCAAATATCTCTGCTTGGGATTTTTTTACCCTGACAAATGATTAAATTCCAGAGATACGATAACACGCAATGCCAGCCTAACAAGGTATGAGCAAGAGGGATTTGCTTTCGACTAGTTAAGAAATAAGCTTACTAATTCACAAATTTATTATAAGATTAGCCTTTAATACCTGATAATCACCTTCGTCAAGGAAAATTTTGTCTCTTCAAAAGGCAAATGAAATTTATAGATGGGTCTTGAGCCAGGCTCGTGGGTGGTAGACAACTTTCAGGAGAGGTCCAGCCTTTCTCTCAGAGCAAGAGAAACAGAAACAAGACAGGCATGGCAAAATCTTAGATGCCACAAGATTATTAATCTCTTTGCAGAAAACGAGTTTGATCTCTGTCAGGGCTGTCCATTAATTTTGATGGAGGTACTTTTAAGATCTTATGTTTGTGCTTCAGTGTGGCTGTTACAGCTAAATATGCAAGTAAAAATGTTTTCTCATAACGTATAGAGACAAGTGTTCCCATTTCAAAGGTGATGTTGTCATACAGATATAAGAACATCAGTATTTGCTAGTCTTGTTATTATCTTCTTTGCAATAGCCCATCTGGACCTGAGCTAAGAAATGCTCCCAATGTGCTAGGCTCATGCAAACATCTGGTGCAAAAAGAGGCCTTTTTGCTCAAGGACTTTTAGCTCCAACTAATGAAAAAGGCAAAGTGTGGGAGAGAAAAAGAGGACAGAGAAGGAAAAAAAAAGAAAAGATAACTTTTTGCAGTCCCACAACCTTTTGCTAACAGATGGAAGTCTGTCTCCTGACTCCCAGCCGAGTCCTTCTGCCAATAAAGGATATTGTGCAACTGTTGAGCACAAGTTTATACCCAAGTCACCCATGCAATGATGCTATGAACAGGTATGACAGCAGCACAAGCTATGTCCTGCACCAGAAGTGGTTGTAAAGACAAATAACAATACAAATACTCACTGTTTTGCTGTCATTAGCTTTCAGGTTCAAAAACTACAGGCTGAGGACATTTTATGCAGAGATGCTGAATCTGGAATTAGATTCCCCTCCCTGGGTACCAGGCATCACATCAGTTCTTACACACTTCTGCAGAAACTAGGTGAAGCTAGGACTTGAGAATCAGCACTTGTGGAAAGGAGGAGCAAAGTTAACATTGTACCCGGAGACGCAGAATTCCTGAAGTCTCATTGCCACAGCAGATTCAGTATTTGGATCCTTCAGCTTTTGATATGAAGGATCTGAACATGGCCATCTTTTGCCATTGTGTCTCAGTTTCCCCCAGGTGCTGTGTCTCACATTAATCTCTTGGCTGAGCCCAGGCCAGCACAAATGTGTTCCTGTAGGGCCTCCTAGAAATGCTTAGGTTGGAAAATCTCTCTGAGGTGACTGAGCCCAACCATTCCCCAGGCCTGCCACCACAAAGCCATGTCCTCAAGTGCCACATCCACATGGCTGTTAAATCCCTTGGGGGGGATGGGGACTCCACCACTGCCCTGGACAATCCTTTGGGTGAAAAAGTTTTTTCTAATAACCAAGCTAAACCTGTGACTGCAGTTTTTGCTGTAGCAGAGGCTCTCTTTTCAATCCTCTACCTGTCTCCAGCTGCCAATGTTTGCAGAAGTTACAGGAATTTAATTATCTTCAGGGCTTCTACCTCTCTATTAAATTGGATTGAAATAAGCCAATGAATTGGCAAATGGTTGAGGAAGAAAAGGTCTGGCAGACAGGGCCAGTGTGAAAGCTTCATTTCTTCAGGAGAGTTGCCCAAAAAGAATTGAACCCAGAAAAGTGTGAGATTTTGAAAAGTATAGCAGCATTTGAACTGTAACACAGATTGTCTGGTTAGGGACTGAGGGAAGGAGAGCAAATAAAGGAATTAAGTAGAGAAGAAAGCAAAGGTCAGAGGTGAGTCCTCTCCTTGGATGACATGGGGAAAGAGATTAGAAGTTTCCATGGATTGGGAATATATTCTTCCCCAAATTAAAAACCAGTTCCAAAGTCCAAACATTAGACAAAAGCTTGTTTATTCAATTTATTAGAGAGATCTCAGGCTTAGGGTTCCCATTCCTTCACTTCTTATGGGTTTCTACACACTGGAGCAGGACACAGAAAGTCTGCCCCAGAACATTTGAGTATGGAGCACCCAGTGCTGAAGGTCCCTGTGGTGCTGGGACCTGCCTGGGCTCCTCCTGGAGAAGGGACAGCAGAAATCCACAGGCTTCCCTGCACCAGAGATGGCAGAGGAGCAAATGGCTTCTCTCGTATTTAAGGCGGCAATTTCAAAGCTAAATGTGTTCCTGAGCAAAGGCACAGGCAAAGGGCTTTTGGAAATGACTCAACAAAGTTATAGAGCTTCCTGTACTTGAGCCAGGCAAAAATACTAGTATCTGAATCAAAAGGAGATATTTTATAGCTTGAATTTCTTTTGCCTATCAATTTTTCTTTTCTGTTTGAAATGCTTTTTTCCTCTTGTGGTTGAGATGAAAAGATTGAAGTATGATAATGACATAGTGGAAGGTGGTAACTGAGCATTTTCGATAGCCTGGTATTGGCTTTCATGGGTTTGCACATCCCTGGGAGTGTTCAAGGCCAGGCTGGATGGGGCTTGGAGAAACCTGGTCTAGTGGAAGATGTCCCTGCCTGTGGCAGGGGGTGGGACTGGATGGTTTTTAACCCAAACCATGGGTGATTCTGTGTGTAACACCTATAGTTCCGCATGTAAGCACATCCTCTTTCTCTCTTTTTGTGCTATTTTTGTGTGTATGTGTAAATATTTGTGGTGGAATTGATAAACTAAATGAGAATCCCACTCCCCATAGGCACACAGGCAATGCTGGATCAAAGACAGGCAGCCAAGGTGAGAATTGATTTCTCAACACACTAATTTTAAAACTCGGGAAGCTTAACTCTTACTAGATGTATTTCAATTTAAATTTATACTTTTCTGGGTGCTTTCATCCCTCTTCTGTGCATGAGGCTGGGATAAGCAGGATTTTGAGGAGGGCTGATGCCCCCACCTCCCACTCTTTGACTGAGAGCTGCAGCTCCACAGCACTTTTCATGCAGCCCACAGGTTGTAACAAGTGTTCAGTCACACCAGCCCTCTGTGAGATTGTACCTGCATTATTTATTAGCCAACAGACAGAACTCTGTCCCTTTTTTCAACCCAGCTTTAGTGACTGTGCATTCAGGGTCAATTCACTCACTCCTCTGCATGCTGTGGGGGGTGAGGAGAGGCAGGGATTTTCTGTGCCTGTTCCTTGGCTGACTCTCAGCACACTTCCCTTTCAGATTTGGGGGTTTACATGGATCCTTAGGCATTTGTGAGTTAAATTCCTTGCACAAAGGGAGATGAACTTGTGTGGAGCATCAAAGCAGGTGGGCTGATCTGAGCAGAGGGGTATTCCCACAAAACTGGTCATTCAAACTAATCATCATTTTACAGTTTTGATATATAAAAACTACTAAATGAGGAACACAGCACAGAAAACTGCAAGGCAAGCTTGCAAAGCAGTTCATATACTTTGACAATGGAGTTAATTTTCTTTTTAATAGTTGCAACAGCAATTCCTAATAATTAGCTGATCTAATTTAGATTTGCATTTTGTCTTTTCAAAGCTATCCTATTATAAATAGGATACCTTGAGGAACCTTGCCCTTAAAAAACGATGATATTATCCTGACAGCTTGGGACTGCTGTTGGAGAAAAGATTTTGCCTGAAAGCATTTCAGGAAGTTACAAAACTCCTTTACATGTCCTGTTGGATCTGTGTGTGATTTCCAACATTACACAAAATAAATACCAGGAGACTGGTGTGGTTTATACAAGAGTTTATAGAGAAAAAAATCCACCCACCAGCTCCCTTGCTGAGGATTACAACCAGGTCTCTGCTGCCAAGTTCTCTGTTTAGGTAAAGCATGAGAAAATCTACCATTTTTTTTAAGTTACAAAAGGGGTGCTACAGGGGGGCAGTGAGAAGTTGACAGCTCTTGCTGCTTAAAAGGCAGCTGTTCCTTCTCAGGTACCATTATTAATAAACCTTAAGGTAATGTTTGCTCTGAAATATGTCTAATTGAAATAATTTACCCTAACCCTTAGAGAATTATGAAACTGTTTTCATCATGTTCACACACAGCAAAATAATTATGAGATGCCATATGGAAAAGACATCATGTGGTATATGTATTTCTGAATGTATACTTTTTGAAATGGTTCCCACAGATAAATCATACAGCTAATTTACAAAGAGGAGGTGGATAGTAGTTCTTAAGTATGCAGTTTAAGTTCAAAATGGTTTCAGGCTGGGTAAATTTACAGTGGTGATGACATGCAGTAATTGCACTGATCACAGGATGTATATCACAGAAGATGTCGATAATGCCATTAAGTTAAACTGCACAAAATGGAGCGAGAAAATTCTGCTGGTGACTTTCTGCTATTGCCATAAACCACCCCACAAAGCCTCTGCAGGTCCTGTGTGGTCCTGAGCTCATTTTGCATCTGATGTGTACCTGACCAATGCACTGGGAATGGTGTTCCATCCTCTGTGAGTCTCTGAGATGCTCCTGGTTTACCCTTGGAAAGCTCTAAGCAAAGGGAAGTATCTCCTTAATATATAAATTAATGCACTTAAATACAGAAATTTATTTTGAATGAAGCTCTCAAGAGAATATCTGTTAAAATCCTGTTCCTTTCTGTCCATCCTTTGGAGGTTTTCCGAAAGGTTTTATTTCTAATCTCTTGTTGCCTGCATTATCTTCTATATGGATGATATGTCTCTATGATTTGATGTATGTAGGTTTGACTACGTACAGACATTCACAGGTTTGGTAGCAGGAGAATTCTGCAGGGCACTTCTTGGTCTTTTTCCAGGAGTAATTGTGGTGGCTGATGAGACATCTGAAGTTCTCTTCCTGGTAGTTAAGAAGTTTTGAAGGTGCTTTCTGAATAAGGAGTTCTTATTAACATTTCTAGAAATCTGGCTGGAAATCAGGCTGTCTTGTCAGACTTCTGGTAGTTCTCGGTTCCAGATGGATGGAAGTAAAATCAGAGAATATGTCATTGCACCCTCGCTGTTTCATGTCCCATTGGAAACCAGCAAGGGACAACAAAGCTATTTCTATCTGTCCACTCCTCTCTCTTTACCTTTAAGGATCCTTCAAAAAAAAAAAAAAAGATCATTTCAAACTTGAGCACTTCAGATTTGCCTGTGTCTGAATTAGCTCACCAATCACTCCTGCAATTATTTCTATGGTGATTAGTGAAATATTTGAGAGATGTGGAGTACACAAACTAATTCACCCTCAGCTCTATTTTGCAAGAACTACAGGCACGCACAGTAGCTGCGATGTTTATCCCCCAGTAATGACATCATTACCCTGCATTACTGCTCTAGGTAGTGTGTTTGTCAACAGCCAGGAACTGATGAGCACAAGAAAAATATTTACCCAACTTCTGTGCTGTGGCATTACCCCAGTAATGCCATTTCAGGAAGATCACACTGCATTCCCGAGATTCGTGCTGCAGAAACCAAAAAAGCTTTGACATTTCCATGCGTGTAACACCAGTCTTCAAATAACCACCTTTTAGAGAAAGTAATTACAGTAATTCTGGTTTCAAAGGACAAATAAAAAATAAAAAAGAAGAGGAAAAGCGATATTCCCCACAAACATCTAAAGGTGGGAGTTTTCCAATAGCCTCCCTGTGATGGAGCGCTGGGGACATCCATATTTGATGTCTCCCTAATCTTCCCGGGAGTGACTCCATAAGCCAATATTTACTCTCTCTGCCTGTACAGATACAGTATCTGAATGCTGCTGCTGCTGCATTAATGTGTGAGTATTTAAACTGAGCTTTTCTGGCTCATCCCTGGGAGCTGCCTGCACAGGAGAGGTCTCGCCTCGCACCTTCCCCCTCTCTGTCATTGCTGCTCTTGGATGAGAAATGTGAGCCTCTTTCTCCATTTCTAACGTTGCACAGATGAAAAGGCAGGTTCCCCTTTTAGCAACTTCCAGTCATTTGTTTTTATGCTCACCGAAGGTGTATCGCGGTCGGTGTTATTGCAGTGCCCTAAACCAAAAGTCACATTTTTTTTTTTTCCCGGTGATTTACAGTAGATTATTATTTCACTACAGTATCTGAAAGCATGAAATAGAGATTTATGAGACTCCTGTGTTTTCCACTTCAATTCGTGTAATGTGTGGAAGGTAAAGTGTCTCTAGCTGCACAGTATCCCTTTTTCTTTCTCTTTGGAGCAGTGTGTGCTATGTGATTAGAGGATAGTGAGAAGGTCACTGACCAAACTTTATCTTCCACACAGTTTCCCACAGAATGTATTCCTCTTAGGGAACATATTCTCAGCTCAGGTTATTTCCAGAAATGTTCTCAAACCATAAGAGCAGTCCTTGCAGTAAAACATTTCATTCCCACTTTTTATCCTTTATCTAGCAGCTCAGTGTTGACAGCATTTATGTTTCTTCTATTGACTGGGCCAAGAACAACAGGATTAATGAGGTTGTCTCTTCATGAGTGCATTATGTTTTTTTCCTCTGACCTTTCAAACATGGGAATCTTCTGTTTGAAATATTTCTTAAGGAAGGAAAACCCCTTTTTGCCGAAGCTGGTTCTGATGGTCCCTGCACCTCTCGCCGACCTGTGGGCTGGAAGGGAACCGGGAAAAAGCCAAAGAGGGAATATCTTTATTTCCTCATTTTTTTGCAAAAGCTGTCTGGGGGGATGTGGGATATTTTAAGGGCTTTCTCAAGCCTTGAAATTCTGATGATAAATCTTGCATGGCTGCCTAAGGGCTATCATGTTACGGGAGCCGCTCAGAAGACGAGTGGACATTGCCCTGCTGGTTTAATTATTTATTTATTGTTTCCAAAGGATTGCGTGTGTTTAGACTGGACAAGGAGGGGAAGGAGGAGCCACTGGATTCATAGCCTTCCACAGAGCACTCTTGTGCTTTTTCTTGCCTGTGCCTGATTTTTTGACACTGGGTTGCTGGAACACAATCAAGATAGGATCACTGCTAAGTGCAGCAGGACAGGGAACGTGAGGAATTTTCCCAAGGATGGGAGCACAAATATCTTTAAACACAACAAATAGCTTTGCACATATGACATCTTTCAGCCAAGCTCCTCAAAATACATCAATTAGATAAGATAAAGATAATTAAAGCTTTGAATAAGATCATTAGGGGTGGCTTATTCCCATTTTTCATCTGGGCAAACGGAGGGACAGAGAGCTGGAAAAACTCCCAGTAGCCCAAAAGTTATATAGACAGGTCTCAAAGCTGTTAAATTCCCTTCTAAGTTGTTTATTTGCCCTTTTGGTGGGAGAAGAGGCACCACAAATTTGTGCATTCACATTTTCAGTCTTAGGGGACAGAAAACCTCTTTATGGAGGTAGAGGTGGTTTAGTATCAGTCCTTTAATCTCTTCTTTCCAGCCCATGGTGAATGATGGAGAAATCTGCTGTTAACTGTTATTCTGGGTAGGGAGAAGTAGAAGAGGTTCTAAGGGATGTGTACATAGAGAGTTGTGTATGTGTATAAAAAATACAAAATTTATGGAAATATATAAAATACATAAATATAGAGATGTGTAAGACTCAAAATGCAACCTAAAAATGACTATAAAAAGAAGTGGAAACATGAATTCTTGCAAACACTTGCAGAATATGTTTCCCAAAGGTGTGTAAGTGCTGCTGCAAATAAGAAAACCCTTTGCCAAGTAGGGAAAACAGCTCTTACCTGCTGACTGATGGGAAAATACATTGACAAGGGAACTTGCTGAGCACTCCGTGCTGGCTATACTTCATGGCCAGGGTGTAGAGGGCCAGGACTCTGGGCTGGGATCCAGAAGGGCCAGAGCTCAAGCTCTGCACTCTGGCTTTAAGCAAACTCAGGATCTCTATGTGTGGATTCAGGTCATCCTGGGACTGTGAGATCGAGCTGAACTAGACATATAGCACAGCCAAATTCATCCATGTCAAGCCCAAGAAGGCAGCAGAAGCAAATATTCCTGCTTGCTTTAATGATTTAAATAATCCTAGATATTAGGGACAGGCTGCTTTTGCAGGGTTTAGATTGAAAAAAGTGATCAGAGAAGCTAAGAAATTTCTAAGCAACTCTTCGGAGTTATATTTCATGAGATCTTGAAATATTTGCTCCTGAGAATAATACTTATGTAGTTAAAAAAAGTAATTCAAATGTGGATTGTCCTCACAGGAGAGAGTTTCTAATTTTTGAGCATGATTATATTACATGTCTTAAATTTGGGGTTCCTGGTTCATTTGAGTTTGATGCTTGAACTCTTACGTGTTTCATTTTGGATTTCTGGTTTAGCTGCACTTAAATAACCAGGGAGAGCATTTAGGGAAGTTGAACATAACTGTGATTCTATGAAATTCTTGTATTCTACTTTTTTTCCTCATAATAGTATATGCAGAGGCATAAATCTGCTGAGTGTGACTGTTGTTTAGCAGGAATAATGTGGGTAAAAGCTAAAGAATCTGCAGTTTGCCTTCTCCTCTCTTAAGCAGACGAGCTCCCTGTCATACACTATTAAGATATTCTCATCAAGCCCCAAATGAAAAGAATTTTTGGGTTGTAACCCTCAAGACTTTGAGATTTTTAAATCCTGACACTTCAGAATAAAAAAAAACCCCACCCACGTATCTATCAGGGAGCGGTGAATACATGTTTGTGTAGTTTGCCTTATTTGCATTTGTTGGTAATTAATTAAAAAACATGAGTTTAATTAAACTTGGAGTTAGGGGATTCATTAAAATAAAAACAAAAAGCATTTCAGTTAAAAATGTAAAATAACGTGCTGGGCTGAGTTTGCTGGTGCAGCTTAAGGATTTGCAGGGAAATGCCGGCAGTAGGAAAACTTCAGGGACTGTCACACTGCACACAGTTAGAGAGGAGTTAGTGAACAAAGAGAGTCTTTGTCAGCAGATAAATTTCACCTTGCAGATACTCAAATTGGAATAGCAATGATTACCCTCTGTTTCTTTCTGGGCTGAGTCTGGGGCTACGAAAAAATGACAACCATAGAAGCCCAAAGGAAAGGGTTGCAGCATGACTGGAAGGAAGGTTATTAAATAAGAGCTAGAGGAAAAAAAAAAAGATTAAAAAGCTTAAAGGGAAGAATTATAACTCATCAAAGACTCAAGACTAAATTACATCTACCTGTTTGTACTACCATGAAAATTATTTCTTTTTTCACTCTCTTAGTCACAACTCACTGCCTTTAGATTTTTTTTCCCTTTGAGAACCATGGAAGGGGCTTTTAAGGATTTCTAAGAAAAGACATTGTTAGCATGTTGAAAGAAAGAATAGGGGGAAAAAAATCATCTTGATTGAGAATTAAATGTTAAGTACTTTTCTCTGCTGCCTTTGATTTTGTTCCTCTTGCAGGACCGGACTCATTCCTCCAGCAGGGAGGGATGAACAGCATGAACAGCAGAAATCTTGACATTTTGTAGTCTGTGTCATGAAAATTGCCGCCTAGAACAGAAGTGAAATCTCTTGACCCTCTCAGGCTGAAGGGCTTTAGTGAAGATCTCCTGAAGCAGTCACGCAGGTGGGGTTGTTGCCTACAAGGACCTACACATGCTGCTGGCTCCAGAGCCTTGGCTCAGACACAGATGGCAATATCACTGCCACTTCTGTTCTCCTGGGATGGGGGAGCTGGTGAAAAATCACTGGCTTTCATCAAACTGCCTCAAAAATCAAGAATTTCTACTTTATTCTTCCCCTGAAGTATTTAATTTGGGGAGGAAACAATTATAATAATGGAATATAATACTCCCTAAAAAATTCCAAGCTGCATTCATTAGACTCATTTTCCTATGAAATTAATTTAAAACACCTCAGCAATGAATATGAAATGCATACAAAAAGAAACCAATTCAATGAATTTGCCTGGAGGTGTGTCATGACAGTGGCTTGGCACTCCCTTGCAGGATGTCGGAGGACAACTTTGGTGTGCAAAGGTTTAAAAGGGAAAAAAACCCACAACAGAGAAATATTTTGTGTCTCTTTGAGATGAGAAACCATCTGTGGGTGCCCATTTCCTGCAGGGCTGGGCAGGAAGAACCCACTTTAGCAGAACACCTGCGCCCGCCAGGGAAGGTGGCCCTGGCAGGCAGCAGATGCTACACAGCTGAAGCCTTTCAAAGGAGACACCTTTAGAGCTCCTGCCCTTCTGGGATAACTGAATCATCCATAAATAGTCTTTAAAGGCAGCATTGTCTGCCCCCCCAAAAAAAAAAAAAGAAACCAAAAGGAAAATGAAGTAGGGGTTTTGTGTGTGGGTAAAGTAAATATGGTTGGAAATACATGACTTGTTAAAAGCTTTCTGAGGACCCCACACTCACAAAATCTTTTAGGTCATGTGTTTGCTTTCTGAAACATTTGGTAAGTAACAAGTGCCAAGGGACTATATGCACTCCATCTGGAATTAGCAGATTCCTCTTTGTTCAATTGTTCCTAAATTTGGAACCAGCTGACTTGCTTAAAAGTATTTTGATTTGCTTTTAAATAAATATGGGAGATAAACATAGCCTAGGACCAGGAAAGGTACCTTATTAGTCCTCTCCTCTCCACACAACTCTTAAATGGCCAATTCTGATGTTTGCTGTTGGTTTATGGTAACAATTCATTTGGAGTGGTCCATAATTTTTCTTCTTTTTTTCTAAATAGCACCAAAGAAATCAGAGCTGGAAAAAGAGCTATTAGATCACTGAATCCACTCTGCTGCCAGCACAGTCCTGTTCCTTACAGAGTATTTTTTTCCATTTCTTTCTCCAGGTTAAACTTGGAATTAAGTTTAGAGCCTGTAGGTCTAAGGAAAGGTACAAGAGTAAGTGGAGATTTCGCTCTTTTCTCCTTTCCTAACAAGAAAAATACCTCATTTTCACCTCCACCATCCTTACATGAGGAAATGGCATGTCAAAAGATCAAGTAGATGCTTGCTTTTTGCAGGTGTTGTAGATTACTACCTCATCCCTGTAAAACTTTAATTTTTGCTTGGGGGAAGCAGAAAAGGAAGAGAAAAGCAGCACTTCTCTTATCTTCCCTTATGTCCTATAACATGTGAGAGTCTGAGACCAGAACACCTGCTTGTCCTGTAGGCGTATGAAACGAAACTGCACTTCCTTTAGGGCCTTTAAAACTTTTTTAGACACAGGTCTTTATGAACATGTTTGGGAAAACACTTTAAAGAATTGAAAAAGCCAACTGGAATAACCCAAAATCGCACTGAATTCAAGATATGGAATTCAGCTGGAGGAAAAAATTTGACCCTGAAAATGTTTTCAATGAAAAGCTTGTAAAGCAGGGCTCAGGAAGGTTGTCCAGCTTTGTTACATTTGGCGTGAGAATAATTATTAAGAGGTGCAGATCTGTAGATTTGGGATCCCAGCCTAAGATGTTCATCCTGTATGTGTTGGTGTGCTTCCATGGATTGGGATGGAGCAGTGCCTCCTTACTCCAGCCCGGGATGGATGATCCTGCTCTCCACCGGCTGTGCAGGAGGCTTAGGGAGACTCTCCTTCCTAAGCCAGAGCTGGCCTTCCTGAGCTGGGTCTTACCAAGCATTACAGAGCAGGATCAAGGTCTTTATCCAGTTCACGGCTGCTCAGAATTTCTTTTCATCCAACGTTTATTCAGAATATAAGCAAACATTTTATTTCTGCTTCAAGCTTTCCTAGGACTGCAAGCAGCGCGGCGCAAGATACACATTTTCCTGTCTCTACAAGGCCTTTTTATTTGGTCTAGATACACATCTGTAAGTATTTTACCCTCTTATATATTCATATATACTGTAAGTCAAAGGAGCTTAAGTTTTCACTTCTTGGATTGCATTGCAATCACTCTGTTTCATGGGGTGCTTCCGATGTGTTGCATCTCAGCAGCCTCAGGCCTTCTCTAAGTCACTGTTCTGACCTTCTCAGCAAGCAGGAACTGAAACTATAGTGAAAGATTAGTGTGGGATGCTCAAAACCTAACAGTAATCTCTTCTACCTCTTTTCCTATTCCAGTCAATCCTTGTTTTAAGGATCAAATCTGTATTTCCTGCATGCTTGAGGCAAGTCTGTCAGCGTGCTGAGGTACCGGCATAACTCAGCAGGACCTGTTGTGGAGCCAGTGTTTGGGCTTGGCCCATCACAGTACTGGTTTATCCTTTTTAAATCTAATCCTGTGAGTATGAGCTCAGGAGCTGAGTCAAAACTTTGTGGAGACTCTGTGGTGTGCACACACCTTAGGTTGGGGCACTTCAGCACTGTTAGGGTAATGGTTGGAATTGACGAACTCAGAGGTTGCTTCTGACCTTAAGGATTTTGTGATTCCAGAACTTTCTATTCTTAAAGAGAATGAGCTCTCAGCTTTAAGAAATATAGTGCCACAGGTTGCTGGCTGCAGTTAATGTATTTAAATATATATGTGTGTGTGTGTGTATGTGTTTATGTTAGGAAATATTTAGTAGAATCTGATCATTTGAAAAGGGAAAGATTTCAAAACAGTGCTTGAAGGGGCTCCTGAAGAGCTGGAGAGGGACTTGGGACAAAGGATGGAGGGACAGGACACAGAGAATGGCTTCCCACTGCCAGAGGGCAGGGTTAGGTGGGATACTGGGAAGAAATCCTTCCCTATGAGGGTGGGGAGGCCCTGGCAGAGCTTTCCCAGAGAAGCTGTGGCTGGCCCTGGACCCCTGGAAGTGTCCAAGGCCAGGTTGGCCAGGGCTTGGAGCAGCCTGGGACAGTGGAAGGTGTCCTGCCCATGGCAGGGGGTGGAACTTGTTGATTTTCTTGGTTCCTTCCAACCCAAATCATTCTATGATTCCAGGAAAATACAGCAGCCTGTTTCCTTCAGTACCTGCAACGTGAGTAAATACACCTGCTAAGAAAATTTGTAGTAATTGTAATAATTTTCTGAAAATGTGTCCTCCTCAAGGATTTTTGTAGAGCAAGAAAAGAAGAAATATTCATTCTTGCTCCATAGAACTGAATTAAAACCTTGTCATTACCACCTGTGAGAGGACAGAACCTCAGTTGCTCTGTAAGTGAGAGACCAGTGGTTTCTTTTTGTTTCTAGTTATTATTTATAAATTCTGAGCAAGCAACTTTGTTATGAGACTAAACCCATTTGCAGCTTGTGAATTTTTTTGACAATGCATATGTTCGTGCTTCACATTTTGTCATCTCCTTTTAGGAGACTACACGAATTTCCATCATTTCACTTGGAAAAATTTCTGAGAGTTGGGCAAAACTGTCTTAGAGAAAGATGAAGAAACTCAGAGAACAAACAGAAATATTGGATGGTAGATGAGACAGATCTAAATTTTACAACAAAGGAGGAAGTTATCAAAGTTTCACTCTCACAAACTGTGGGGTTTTTTTAAGGGGTTGAAGGCAAGTGGTTGTGGCAGGTCAGGTTATCACATTGTGCTATAGTTAGAAGTCTGGACTGGTTCTGTGCTGTTGTTTGTTGAGATGACTAAGTTGTCATTTTTAATTAGCTTTATGCTTCTCTCAAAGGCTAATTACTTTACTTTTTATCAAGAACACTTGATTGGTAATGACAAGGGTGCCATGGTTACGTATTTTTAGTGAATTCCCCAACCTGCACCATTATGTGATTTCCTGTTCCCCCTGGATTCTTTGTGCAGTAAAGCCTTCAATAAAAATAATAGTTAAGAAAAATGGAAGTTTGCTGAAGATATTGGTGGAAAAAAGTATCTCTTGATTTCTTTCTGGCCACTGCTAATATATTTAATCAGTATAAAAACCATTATGCTTCATTTCCCTGTCAGTGACATTCATGTTGCTCTATTACCTTCACTGAAGTTACCTCGGACAACCTGAATTTGCGACCTTCCTTTTTCCCCTCCTCTCATTTGTCTGTAGCTGTACATCTCCCCTGGTCATCATGGAAATCTGAACTGACTGAATGCATCCTTATTTCCAAGTGTGGATATTGCACAACCAGACACTGACTTTCAGAGAGGGTTCACCATCTATTTTTTTACCAATACTGGGTTGGAGAGCCCTTGAGATAAACCTGAGAGGTGCAGTCACAGGTGGAATCTCTCTTTTCTTTATCAACCTATAAACTGCTGTAATCTGTCCTGGTTTGAAACAGCAGCAGCCCAAAAAGTGATGTTTCTGTGAAGGCTCCCTCAATGAGGGGAGACAGTAATGGGAGACATAAATACTCCCCTGACATTTTTTATAAATACAGTTATACCCAGAGAATGACTGCTTTTCTCTTTTTCATAAATACACGTCAGATGTGTGGTAAACCAAATTCTCCCAGGAGCTTGTCCTGAAGGAGGGAAAGACAGTGATTCAGAGTCTACATCTGCAGTCTAAGCTGCCTTGGGGAGAATTCCTACCTGCTGCTGGGGAGAATTCCCTGAACAGCCTCCCCAGGCTGGGTTTAGAGCTCTTCCCAAGGCAGACACCCAGGGGAGTCTAATGCTGTTCCTAACCCACTGGAAAGGCAAAGAGGGGACAGACACCACCTTCCATTGCAGGTGGAAAAGCGGCTCCCTGGTGACAGCAACTCTTGTCTCATTCTCCAAAATGTACTGAGAGCAGGATCAGAGGAGAGATCTTCCTGAACTGCAGGGAAGGCTGGCATGGTGGGATGCTGGTTTGGCACATGTGTGTACCCAAGCTGCCAGGAGGAGCTCCTGAAGGGTGTGTTTGGCTGGGGAGGCCTGCTGGAATGCCTTCAGTGGCAGGAGCCACGTGAGGGACAGCTCTGTACCAGGCAGCTGGAGATGTGGAGATGCTCTGGAGCGAAGGCTCACACGTTTTGATGTTCTCCTTCTCAGAGCCAGCCTGGGAATGTAGCAGCTCCAGCCACTGCAGTAGTGCAGTGTGAATCCCTGTAGTCTACATGCAAAAAAACACCCCCTTCACTGAGCATCTTGTCTCCTTAATGAGCCACTAACACATCTAGGACTTCGGTAATTAAAATAAGGTTTAATTGCTTCTTACTGATGTCAGCACCAAGGAGGAAGGAGAGAGAGATGGGTAAGGTAGGCTGGAAACCTCTCTGGGAAACAGGTGTCTGGCTCTCTGCTTCCTCTGCTGCCAGAAAAATAGACACGGCTGGATCCTAAAGGTATCGCATGTCTAAATCCCATGGAATTCAAAGTGAGTGGCTAAATTTTGTGGGGATCTGGGTTTAATCTCTGTATGCCTTCATCTGTCCTGTAAGTATATTAATTCTTTCCCATTCCCAGTAAAGAAAAATATTATATATATTATGGAAAACAAGGTGTATATTGCTATCTTTAAATATATATATATAAAATATCTAAGCAACACATATTTATTTACCTTTTTTTGAGTGATGATTATGTTATAGTTTTCAGTTTTAGAGAGAAGTGCTTGTTGATGAACACATTGTTGTATTCCCCAGCTGTAATCAACATACAGTTTCTTCTCCAGAAGTTCACCAACAGCAAGGATCAAAAAGAAGGTAAGGTAAAGGTTCACCTTCTAGAAGTCAGATGAATAATATTCTTTCCCCAATGCAAAGCTGAGCCTGTTTCACTTTCAGGCTAACTTTCAGCATCTCTGATTTCTATGTGGTGCCTTGCTTCCAGTATAAATAAATGATCCCACATTCCATCATGATAACATATGCTCATGCAGAGCTCAAAATTAGAAGGAATATGAAGTGTTCTATTAATTGCATGAATGTTGATTGTTAAAATCATGTGCTAATTGGTAATATCTGTGTGCAGTAGGTTCCCGCAATATGTGTTAGATTACATTAACTGTGCTCGTGACTCAGATATCAGCGTTATGCCTTTCGTAGATGGAGCTTTTTTAGACTTTGTGTAATTAGGTTCTATAGATTATCAGTGTAGAAAAATTAGTAGAAGGCTGTGTAAAGGGCATGTGAAGTTAGAGGCATGAGGAATACTGAGCTCGAAAGATGCATCTGCTCCTCTTTCTCATGGTGTGCTTTTCCTCACAGCCTCTCCAAAGTCATTCTCACCTGAGAATGTCCTGAGGCAATTCCCAGGGAATCAAGCACCTCACTGCCATGGTGATTACATCTGGAAGCTGCCAGCTTTTTTTGAGTGGGCTCTCTCACTTTTCAGTCTTTCCCTTTGCCTTCCCCAGGCTGTGATCCAAGAAGCATCCAGGTACATTGCAGATAAATGAGATTATTGCTGTACTCACCTATCAGTGGGGCAGTTGAGCACGGTTAGCAACACAGCTCTCACGCACCAGATGTGCTTCCTCTCCATCCCTCATCCCTGGGGGAAAATTCATATGGATCTGTTTTGTTCACTGATGTTTTAATTTTATTGAGTGCCGTGAGTATTTATTAATACAGGCAAGGTAGAAGGAGCTAGGGCTTGGAGCTAAATGTGGTGAGATGTGTGTGTTTTTAAGAAATGTGGTGGTTATTTCCACTCTCTGTGACAGTCAGGAGGGCTGGGCTCCAAATTCACCCAGATCTGGGACTTTTCATCAGGAATGTGGTGACAGGACAAGGAGTGCTGGGTTCAAACTGAAAGAGGAGAAATTTAAGTTGGATTTACAGAAAAAATTCTTCCCTGTGAGGATAGAGAGGCCCTGGCATGTTACAGCCAGAGAAGCTGTGGCTGTCTCTGGATCCCTGGAAATGTCCAATGCCAGGCTGGATGGAGCTTGGAGCAACCTGGTCCACTGGAAGGTGTCCCTGCCCACAGCAGGGGTTGGAACTGAATGATTTTTAATGTCCGTTCCAATCCAGACCATGCAAGTTTTCATATTTTCAGAAAAGAAGACTGAAAATTTAAAAAAGAAAATATTCTAAAAATTATATAGAGAAACACCAGGCAGATTTTTCTGTTTTTAAGGAAAAAAAAATCATCAAATACTTTAAACGTTTCATGGGTTGCATTGAGAAAAATATTCAGAATTGAATTCCTAATTAGTATAATTTTAATTCATTTTACAGTGGACCAGCTTGGTAACGATGCAATGAATTAAAACAGGTTGTCTGTGAGGAAAAATGGATGCAGTTTTGGTAAAGAGAGCATTTACAGAAGTGTTAGAAGTCTTGAGTCTTATCAGGCCTGTTGCTCTAATATCTCTTGATTTACTGATCTTGAAAGAGGCAAAACCTCATGGGTTCATGAGCTTAATGTTAAGGCACACTTCATCAGTTGTCCTGAGAAATGCAAAGATTTAAGAGGAAATCAGTTTTAGCCCCCATCCAAAATGTTGACACTGAATCAAACAGAGCATGAACTATATACACAGTTTTAATTAAAAGAAAAACTGACAAATTACCAACATTCTAGTGTTCAGAAGATGGTTATCTGTTACAGAAATATGTTTTCTAATGCACAGGCTCTCATACATGAAATAGTTTCTAGATTTATTTTATTATAATTGTAAACTATGGCACAAACACTTAATCTTACCTACTTAAAAAATGTAAAATGTTTTCCAATTTCTTAGCAAGTCTCTCTACTCCCCCCACCTCTGATTCCCAAAATGATGTATTGGAAAGGATGAACAAATTTAGCAGACAAGATGACCACTAGAAATACATGGAAAAACTAAAAACATAAAGAGAAAAATTAACCAGAAGGAAGTTGCTTACTGTTTTTTTAAGATAAAAATGTTAATCTAAAGTGACTACCAGCCTTCCAAAGATGAATTGTCAAATTAAGTAGGTAGACATGCAGTGATCACTGGCTACCTGGGGGAATGAACTGTTAAGTTGCTTAGTTCAGTGCACATAATTTACAAAGAGATCAGCTCCTCTGCCCCTGTGGAAACTCTGCATATTCCAGGGAAGGTGAAGGAGGTCCCATGAGGACCCAGCCACTGGTGGGAGTATCTGGAGTAAATAGTGTGTGCTTCCAAGGAGGTGAAAGTAAACTGGGGAGCAGAGCGAGTTGTTACTCCATGGGGAACAATAAAAATCAGTTTTCTCTCATTTCCTTTGGACTGCTAAAAAATTAGCTAAATATTTGGAGAGCGACTTTTCACATGGGCATGGAGTGATAGGACAAATGGGAATGATTTTAAACTGACAGAGGGCAGAGTTGGATTGGATTCTAGGAAGGAATTCCTGTCTGGGAGGGTGGACAGGCCCTGGCACAGGGTCCCCAGAGAAGCTGTGGCTGCCTCTGGATCCCTGGAAGTGTCCAAGGCCAGGCTGGACAGGGCTTGGAGCACCAGTGAGAGGTGTCCCTGCCCATGGAAAGGGGTGGATTGAGATGGACTTTAAAGTCCCTTCAATGCCAAATCTTCCTGGGTTTCTGTGAAGTTGCGAACCCTCCCTATCAGCCCATGCAGCCAGGGGCAGAGGAGAGGTGCTGAGAACCTCTGCCAGGCAGGATCCTGCCACCCTGAACTCTGCTTTGTGCACAGCCAGGAGGGCTCTGGAGCACCCAGAACTGAGGGACATCACTAATTTTAATGAAGCCAAAGGGAATCCAGCACAATGCTGTTCTACCCCCGTTACTCTTTGTTCCATTGTTCAGGCTAGCAGGGTTGGCAGCCTGGAAGGGGATGTCACTGCACAGCTGACTGTCCTCGAGAGCCACTCTGGAGCACGGCTGAGGGCCATGAGGGGCTGTGAGGTCCCAGAGAGCCTGATATCTGGGCTGTGGTGGCCCAGACAGCCTGATATGTGAGGTGAGGTGAGGAGGGCAGGCTGGCTCTGCCAGCAGGAACCAGGGGCTGCTGCCAGGGGATGCTCCACAAGCGCTGGTGCTGGGAGAGGAGCAATTCTCACCGCAGGAACCTCTTTCCAGTGCTGCTCTCACCAGTTTGCAGAGCTGCATCCTCCACAGGTATGCCAGCACCACTCTTGGAAACCAGTGCAGCCTCCCCAGTGCCTGCAGGGCCTGAGCTGATCCCAGGGGTCACTCCTGGCTTTTGTTGTTTGTGGACTCTGTGTGCAGCCCACAACATGAGCATCACGGTGGGCTGGAGGCTGTTCCTGCTTGACCACGCAGTGCATATTTCTGGCCATTTTTAAAAGATTT
>VXBQ01006036.1:786084-846698 GCA_013400175.1 Phainopepla nitens | reverse complement strand
TCCCCCCCTTAACAGCTATGTTTCCCTGCTGTTAATCTGCCCCATAAAAAAACCTTAAATATATACTGTGAAAAATGGTATGCCTACTTAAGCAAGATAGTTGCCTGTAATAGTGTGCCATAAAGCAATCTGAAATGTTTATTGTCTGTTCCTCAACTGCAGTTTTATTTCTTTTTAGCAGTTTTTTTGTATGTGCAGGATTTTCTTCACTATGAAAGACTCAAAAGAAGTTTTTCCCTTTTCCTGAAAACAGAGTCATTATTTGTCCAGCAGATCCTCCTGTCAGTGCAGATACAGAATTTCTTACAAAACTTTCAGTTTCCTAAACTTTTTCCAGTTAAAAAAACATTGTTTAAATCAATAGCAAGCCTTGATATGATAGGCTTTAGAGAGCAGCCTAACTTCCAAAGTAGCAGATAATGTTAAACAAGANAAAAAAGCCAAGGTTAGGGGGTGGTAAAGATGTTGCTGCTGGATCTAACTCCAGAGACACAATGTGTATTTCATTGCCACGAATAAACTGTATCCAGGGAACGAGCAAATGAAAAAGTGAGGACAGGAGATATCTTATTTTCGTTGTTTGTTTCCAAAGAGTCCACCCCCACATAGGTCACTTGGAATTCATTTGTCTACATCCTGGACTGCACGTAGGGGAAAAAAAAAATGCCTGGGATCTGAGAAAGAGGAATGCGATAGGGCATGGGAATCTCAGCGTCACGGTGGTCACCAGAGCATAGTTTGGCTCGTCTTAAAACAAGCAAGCACCGTTGGACCTCTGCAAGAGCAGCAAGCCGGCCGTGCTATCAGGCTACCTATCAGAGCCTGAATGCTTGAGAAAAAGTGTGTGGGATTTCACCCAGAGCCTGGGGCGTTGCAGGGCTCTTGGAGCTGCTGCTTTCCTCTTGACATCCAGTACTACTCGGTGACCTCGGCAACAATCCAGTGTACTGTTACAGTTCATTTCAATAATTAAACAGTTCAGGGATGGCAGAGCTTTCTTGTTGTCAATAGAAAATCAGGGCTGCAGTTTGCTTTTTTTTTCCTCTCTCTCCCTTCCCCTTTCCCTCTGCTGAAATCCGAAGTGTTTGTTTTTAATTATATTAGCTAGAGACAATTAATTTCACAATCCGAACAAAAAAAAAAAAAAAAACCAAACAAACCACGTTTTGCGAGAAGGACTGGCAACTGGTAAATGCAATTATTATTGTAGCACATTTTCAAAGGAAGAGATCCCAGCTCCAACAAAGTCATATGTATAAAATTTCAGTCATAGAATATAGTCTCAAACAGCAGATTTACTCTGCGAGAGATGGGAACTGCTCTCCCATCTGGAGCTATGTTCTGTTCATGCCACGTGGACCCATTTGATACCCACTCTGATAAAAACACCAGCCAGCAAAATAGACTCCTGTCCATCAACTGCTCCAAGGAGCTGCCTGATGTGCCCCTTTAAACTTGCCTGACGTAGAGATGATTAATACCAGCCCCTTTTTAAGCGCAACCTCTCAACAACAACTTAAAAAAGCCCCTCTCTGTGCAAGTGGCGTCATTTACATTTCTGCTGCTGGAGCAAAAAAATGAAAATAATTCAACTTTATGTCTTGCAAAATTTCCTACGATTAAAAACCTATTTTTTTGAGGCGCTGGCTGTGCCCTTTTCATTGCCCATCTGGCTGCCTCCCAGCTGCTCCCTGGCTGACTCCATGTTCTGCCACCAGCGTGGCGGGAGCTGCCGCTCGCTGTGATCGCCGGCCCTTGTTCCCAGCGTTGGTCCTGCAGGATTCTGGGGCTGCAGTCTGGCCTCACTTTTGCTGATTTACTTTTATGGGATTCAGTCAAAACGCTGCGGATTTATGCCGCTGAGGCGAACAGCAAAATTTAACTCTTGGGGTCGGGAGTGCTGGTGGGGATTCAGGTCCTTAGGGAAGGTTTTCTGCCGGCCCTGGTGACAGCCGTGCCAGGCCCTGCTGTCACACTCCTGTTCCTGATTTACATGCCTCACAGAGCTTTTACCTTTTCCCATTTCCTACCAGTGTCACTGACATAAGAATATTAAACCAAAACATACTGAGGCAGTGCTCCTTTGGAAGCGGTGCCTGACATCCTCACTCCCACCGAACAGGGTTTCATTTCCCAAGTAGCTGAATCCTTTCAGTGGGACAGCTGCAGAGGGAAGGCCAGATCCACAGAAGGGTTTTGACATAGCTGTGTTTAAATTGTAGGCCTGGTAGATTATTCTAGCGTGGGACAGGAGTTAGTCTTTGCAGCCTGCATGGAGAAAGTTGGACATTGTGGATGGGGGAAGCACAGCTCCAGGAATTTAACCAGGAAAATATTTTTGTTCAACAGCTGAAGCATCCCAACAGAGGAAGCATCCACTCCTTGGCACTGCAGTGGGTCTCCCTCTCCTGGTGCTCAGCCCAGGCAGGATCCTCAGTCGCTACCCTGGTTCCAAGCAGCACCTTCATTGTGTGAGTACCATCCCAGCCCACAGGAAGCCCAGCTCCAATGCCATGATTTTCCAGAGGAGCCCTTGTTTTAAACCAGTAAAAGGGAAACCTACATGGATGGGTTGAATCCGTATTGAAGCAACCCAGGAAAGCAGAATCTTGACTTCACAGACTCACATAATGGTTTGGGTTGGAAGGAACACTAAAGCTAGTCTTTTCCCATCCTGCCTGCCATGGCTGGGACACTTCCCACTAAACCAGGTTGCTCCAAGCCCTGTCNGCTCCAGGAATTTAACCAGGAAAATATTTTTGTTCAACAGCTGAAGCATCCCAACAGAGGAAGCATCCACTCCTTGGCACTGCAGTGGGTCTCCCTCTCCTGGTGCTCAGCCCAGGCAGGATCCTCAGTCGCTACCCTGGTTCCAAGCAGCACCTTCATTGTGTGAGTACCATCCCAGCCCACAGGAAGCCCAGCTCCAATGCCATGATTTTCCAGAGGAGCCCTTGTTTTAAACCAGTAAAAGGGAAACCTACATGGATGGGTTGAATCCGTATTGAAGCAACCCAGGAAAGCAGAATCTTGACTTCACAGACTCACATAATGGTTTGGGTTGGAAGGAACACTAAAGCTAGTCTTTTCCCATCCTGCCTGCCATGGCTGGGACACTTCCCACTAAACCAGGTTGCTCCAAGCCCTGTTCAACCTGGCCTTAACTAGCTGAGGTATTGGTGGACAGCAGCTCTTGTGGGATGTGCATTGAGATAATCTTTATTTCCACCCCCTTTTTGAGGCTGTCAAAACATTTGACATTAAAACAATCAACAAAAAGTAGTTTATGGGTTCCAAGCACCAAGTAACAGTTGTCTGAGGATTATTTTCTGTATTAAAGGTCTAAAGTAGGAGTTAATCACAGTTCTGGCTTTAAGGCTGCAGGTGAGGTTCTCAGCTTGGCCTTTGCAGTTCACACCTCCAAGTGGGACAAACCTCTCACCTCTTAATTTTTGGACTTGATGATCTTAGAGGTCTTTTCCACCCTTAGTGATTCTACCAATCCAGCCTTAGGAACGAGGAGGTAAAAACATTCCCTGCACACACGAACTTGCAAAGTGGAGAAGCAGCTGCTAAAGGTGCAGCCACTTGTGATGGAGCTGCTCTTGGTTTCCAGGAGAGCTCCCCAGAGCCCTGTAGAGCCACGTTGATCTATCCCAACATCAGAGGGACCAGCCTTGCCCTTTGCCTGTGTTTCTGATTGCTCTGCTTGCTCCTATTTTTGGCCGGAGGAGAAAACCTTGCAAAGCTGAAATGAAATATTAAGCCTCATTCTTTCCAGGTAAGTGCATGCCAAATCTCGCAACGATGTTGGCAGGCTCCCAAAGTTGCAAAATAATGAAGAAAACATTGAGTTTAGGACTTTGTGCCCATTTTAGCAAAATTCCTTGTAAGTGCAATTAAAGCTGCCACTGATTTGACCTCAGGAAACATAGCAAATATACACTGGAGTGCTAAAAAATCACCTTGAAAGGGGATTGAAGTATACCTGCAATCTTGTTCTTAAAAAAAGAATAAATAATTCTTTAAGGGCCATTGGAGTCTTCATCTGCACATCCATGGTAGGTCAGGCCTGTCAAGCCCAGCAGGAGCTGAAATGCCTGGGATTAAAAGTAGCTTTGAGCATCTCTTGGGGTGTTGTTGAGCTCATTTGGTCTATGGACATGTTATTTAACACTTGTTGATGTAGATTTTGCCCACATCTGGACCACTTGGAAGGGCATCTTCCCAAAAGGCACATCCAAATCTTGTCTGCAGGATGGGGCAAGAAAAGAGTGTAGAGATTTGTAAAGGTAGTTTAAGGACATTTGTGTCTTGCTGCCATTTGCTGTTACCATTATTGATGAATGCTGTTGTTGCAGGGAGAGGCCTCTCAGTGTGAAATCATTTTTTGTTATCTTTTGGTCTCCACTATCCTATTTTTTGCTGAAGTTACTCATGACAGATGCAACTTTCCTGGCTCCAGAGGTAGTGAAAATAAAACATAAAGCATTACAATATGTAATGAAATATGAAATATGGAATTCCCACACTGTGAGCCTGTTCTGGCTATAATAGGCTGAAACCAAAGATTTTGAGCTCTTATCCTCGAGGATATTGCACAGTAAGGCAAAAAGTCTCAGAGGAAAAGCTAGGATCATTAGAGTCACTGTGGTGGCCTCACGCAGATCTGTAGAAGATTGATTTCAATGATTTATTGCTCAAATTCATTTCCACCCATAAGGCAGAGGAAGAAACTTTGCTTTTTCCTAATTTCATTTTTTTTAGGCTACAAAAGAAAACACCAGAAACACAGAAACCCCTGGTGGTACCAGCAGGAATGCTGCTGGTGCATCTATGGGTGACACAGACTGTCCACACTTTTTTCCTGACACAGTTCTCTAATTCAGTTCAGAAGAATGACATGAGCTGCCTGAACATCTGTTAGAAACTGCAGTTAAAAAAAAAAACAAAAACAAGAATATTCTCCTTGGGACACACCATGGAGCAGGAGACTTGAACCTCCTGCCATCGGTTTCAGTGGTAGGGGCTCAGACCCACTGACCTCTGGTTGTCCCTCAAAATAGACTGGGAAACTAGAATTTTATAGTTAGGTGGTTATTTCTTCTGGAGCCAGCAACTGCAATCCTAATGACATGATTACAGCATTGAAAAGTGATCTAAAGTAATAAAACAGAGGATATTTACCTTGAGGACTGTTGTGTTTTGTTATATATTTAAGAGAAATAACATGCTTGGCTAAGATACTTTTAACACATGGGGGTTTTTTGATTGGAGATTTTTTTTTTTTTTAAATATGTAAAGGTTTCCAAGCAGAGTGACTCATGAGAGCAACACTCCAATTCCTGTTTCATGAGCTGACTCCATAGATGTGAACAGAGTGCAGGGAAAACAGGACCTGCTGCACACATATTCCTACTTATTAACCAGCAACTTTAACTTTACAGTGCTTCAGATTTATTCATATTTTCAGGGTTTTTTCTTATGCTTCTGGTTGTGATAAATTCTATTGACAGTGAGCAGGAATTTATTGTTGTTTGCTGGTGGCTGGGTGAAGTATTCAGCAAGGATAAGGCTGAGACATGGAAATAAGACTGGGCAAGGACTTCTGATGTGCAGGTGCCTCTATCTGGTGCTGCACTCCATGGAATCGCTTTTGAAAGCCTGGATAGCTCTGTCTTGGGATAAGTGAGGTTTCCTGACTCCATTCCTGCAGTGAGGAGGCACCACAACCTCAGTTCTCTGTTGATTGAAGACTTTCTCCTACTTTGCATTGCAAATATATGTATGACTAATTCAAACCCACTGACTTTTTCCTACTTTTTTACTCTCCAGCTTTCCCTTTAGCTGGAATAATGTTTGCTTCTCCCAGGCCTTGAGATCAATAAGTTCACTCACAGTGAACAGGTTTTCTTGGAACTGCAGCTAAACTGAAACTGTTGTGTTGGGTGCAATGAAATTTAAGACATTTGTGATAGATCACAGTTCCTAAAGTTTTCCTAATTTTCCGTGCATCTCTGTTTTTTCTACTTCTGTTTAGACTTAGTAGATATATTTGAATTCTGGATTTAGCACCTGGCTAAATCCTACTAAGCTTCAGAAAGTTTTGCCCCAGTTTATTCAACAAAAAAAGGCCAATCCCCCAAGCACAACTAGAAACCACTAGAAAAGCATTTTAAAAGTCTGATTTATGCTGGATATCAGAGGAAATCATCTTATCCCCTCTGATATGCAATCTATGAATGTAGAAAATTTTGGCTGACTCATGAGAGTCCCAGAATGGCACTAGATGATGACAGATATATTAAGAAGAGCTAAGCAATTTTTTTTGTACCAACGCAGAGGCAGGGGAGATGTGCTCATTAGTTGTTGGTGAAATTACTGAAAGAGCTGCAATAAAGTTTGGTAAACTTTTTACCTTCCCCAATCACGGGCTTACCTGGGTCACAGGCATTAGTCATGGATATTCATTGCAAACTGCAAGCTCATAAAAGACAGCATATGGCAGCCCCAAATTTCTTGCTATATAAAGTTAAATTCACAGTAATAACATCTGTGCAGAATTTAGAGCCCCACCAATTAAAGTGAGGTCAATGTGCTGAGGCAGAGATTGATGGCATTCTGCAAATCTTAAACGACAAGTTAAATAGGTATAAAATAAACAAACAACTTTATTTCTTATTAAAGAGCAGACAAGCAGGGTGAGAATGCTGAGTGCTCAGTAATGAGGGCCAAGAGGAGCAGGGCAGTGCTGTGGGTTGTGGCTGGGTTGTACCTCAGCAGTGAGGGGTACACACGGAGCAGGCTCTTGATGCCTTTTTCTTGCTGGTATAACAAAAGTAACAAATAAAAACTGCTGGGCAGGATCCTGGAACCCCAACCTGTGCAACTCAGGCTGCAAAAGTGTTGAAAGAAGGAGAAGGCACATGAGGAGTGGCTGAGGTCACTTGGTCTGATTCAGCTGGACTCATCCTGGTCTACAAGAGGGGAAGAGAAGGGGCAGGTAACAGCACAATTCTGGGTGTAGGCAGGAACACCTCCATCACAACTTAGGCTCTAGGCTGTTTATTTTTCTTAAATGGGTGATGTAACTTTTCTAAAGTGATTTCTGCCTTGAGTTTTCAGTGTGTGATGCAATACTGGCAGGAGGAAAGAGTTAAATTGCAAGTGGTGAGTAAAATCACCATAATTGGGCTGACCCCACCATGGAGATCATCCTTTGAGTCAGTTTGTCTGTCCCGTTGCTCTTGAAATTTAGGAAGTCTTTGTCAATAAAAACAAACGTATTGGGGAAAGCTTCCTGTTTAAAAAGATGGAATTTTGTAGGTGCTTATCCATATCTGCAAGTAGAACTTAAAAGTTTTAAACCAACATGAATTGAAAAAGATGAAATTATGCCTTTACCTGAAGCCTGGGTAGCTTCTGTCCTTTTGGTGCAAAGTGACCTTCAAGTCCTTATCCAAAGGGATTCTTCAGCTCAGACTTTCCCAAATCACAGCCAGGATTTTTGCTCATGGTTTTCCACAATGCTGCGCATGAACGTCTGAAGCAACATTTCCAACTCTGCAGCAGGGTAGGGGGAATGGGAAGGAAGGGGAATATATGTTTTGCTCAGTTGTGAAGCTGGAGACAAGGAAACTTGTGCTTGTTTGGGTTTTTTTCCCATGCAGTGAGAAAAACATGCAAATGAAGTGTGAAAGAGAAATTATTCTGAAAGCAGACAGGAGCAACATCACTGAAAGAACAGGGCCATCAAGAGAATCACAAATCCAGGGCACAACTGAGAGAAATCACAGAAAGCTGGGACTAACACCAGCACACTGATGGGCAAAGATGATATTTCAAAGGGAATAATCAATGACAGGTAAACCTTTCTTTTTCTAATTCTATGAAGATAATTTGGGATAGGATGGGTGAAGAAAGATATTACATAATTTCAAAAACCTGCTACGTCACCATTTCTCAACAGCCAAATCCTCCTCTTGTGTGTGTCCAGTCAGGCCAACCTAAATCATGTACTCATGATTTAGTCATAGAGTTTTCTGTTTCCAAAGCAGGAAAAAGGCTGAAATACCTTGTTGGAAGGAGAAGTTGGGCAAGGGAAATATGTTCTGCTGACCAGAAAATGAAACCATGTGTGAACAATGGAAATGCTGTACTGGTTATCTTTAAATCAATGTATTTATCAGCACCATTTTTTTACCAAGGGTTCTCCTGGCAAGCTCTTTGTTATCACAGAGGAAACTCACGGCTGGCAACTCTGTGTGGTGGTCATTCACTAAAAATGAGAATTTAGTATCTTCTGGCACTGTATCAATCTCCTCTAGAGCCTTATGTATAAACTAACTCTGAATATTGACTCAAAATTTGGAACAGTAAGTGCATTTCTTAGCTTAGAGATGAGCCTGATCTCTTTTTTCCTCCTGTAAAGAGTAATAATGTCTTATTTAGAAGAACCTGTAATGTTTCTGGCCTGCACTCAGTGCCTCGTACAGCTAAAACATTGGATTTTGTTAAGCAAGGAGAGAGACTCAGCTTGGGAGTCATCCAGGGAAAAATAGGTATGGCATGGAAGTATGCAGGAAAAGCAATAGCTGATGATATTCCTTCAACTGCACTTCCCAGCCAAGGTTGTTTAATATTTCTTGGATACCAAGGAACTTGGAACTGCGAAGTTATCTGATGGATTTACAACTTGGAAATGTTTTACCTCAAAAAACCCTGGTGTGCCAAAAACCAGGAGTTTAGAGGAAGTGTCTTTGTTTTTAGGAAGATTCTGCCGGAAGTGGGGGAGCTCAGTCTGTGGAGAGCTCGGCATGGCCTTAAATCCTGCCAGGACTGGGTCAGCCTCCTCTATGTGAGCCTTCTGCCTTCAGGGCTCCTCATTTTAATAATCCCTGCAGCAATTTTGGTGGCAGAATTGCCCCAGGTCCAAAGAACAAGGTAGACCTGGAAGCTCTTGAGTAATCTGAGGCACAACCAATGTCCCTTGTGCTGGTCCCATTGCTCTTGAGCAGCTCAGGCCCCAAAAAGGGGCTTGCAGTGCTCACCTTTTGCTCTATTTTGTTTCTAAACAGGGATTTTTTTCAACCTTTGATATTTTGAGAGAGGTTTTGAAAAAGTATCAATTTTGATTTGCAATAAAAAACCCCCTCAAACCAACCAAACCCACCCTAGAAACTTTCAAATTGAAACAAGCACAAAAAAAGGAATTTCAGCTAGCTACAGATGTAATTCACAAGACTTTGCATATTTATGTTCAGCAGAGAGACCACTGCATCAAAATGGAATGAAATCAAAGAAACTGCTCTTTATACGCACACAAACAGGCAACACCTCTAGCTTTCCAAAGTCTGTGGAATCATGGAATGGAATAATGGAATTCATGATTCAAGAAAACAGCAGTTGCCTTGCTTTCTTTCCATTGTGATGCAAATTCCATGTGAGTTATTGGTGGCACTTTGTTTCAATCTCAAAGAAAAAGGTGTTTCAGTGGGTGGTAAAGCCTGTGCTATGTTTGTTTGCTGGGTATTAATTAGTCAATTCTCATAAGGATGTTGCTCTAGAGGAGACAACATTTACCAAGGTGGTGTTGAACCAGCAAATCCTAATGCTAAAATTCTAAATCTGAAAATTTCATATGAAAATGTTTATTACGGCTCAGTTTTGGTTTTTTTTCCAAAGGTGTCTGTACTCAGCCACATACCCGGAGCTGAGAGGAGCCTGGCCAGCGCCACACATGATCAAAAATAGAAATCCTGAGCTCAGCCAGTAGTGACTGGAAGAGTTTTGGCTGAGTGGTCACAAAAAGCTTTGTGTAGTCACAGGTTTGCGGTGGAAAAGTTTGCCAAAGCAAAAAAATAACCCACCTCAAAAATGCTCTCATGGTTATGGTGGGGATTTGGTTGATTTCTGTTGTTTCTTTTTTATTTCTGGGGGGGGAAAAGTATTGAAGGCTTTCCAGGCTATTGTTAAGATATATATGTATTATAACATAATAATTCTATATACAATTTTATGCCTAATTCAAGATACAGTGTATTTTATACATGCACAGTACTATTTTATGCATGCATAATATTATTTTATATGTGCATAATACTATTTCATACCTACATAGATGTATTCATGTCACAGTGCCCTGTTCAGGAGATACATTCCTGTCTTCCAAGCTCCTCAAAATGAGTTCAACCTGTGTGGCCCTGAGCAGAATGGCAGACAGGCATATTTTTTATTGCTGATTCCAACCCTCATAAATTCTTAACTTGCTTAGAATTTGCCAGATTAAATGAAAAGTTACTGTAATTAGGGATTTATTAAAACATGAATCCTTGACCCAATAGAATATAATAACTCATTTGTTTCAAATAAGGCCTCTTTAATTGTTCCATCATTGGCCTGAGCAACCCGTGCAGTGCAGACTCGTGTGTTCTCCAAATCCACTCACAAAATGCTCTGTGAAATTTTTGATCCCCACACCACTCTTTAGGCAGAATCCCCTAAAACAAAAATATGTCATTTTAATTAAAAGTTCAAGTGCTGAAAGCCCCTTATTATTCTGCACTACAAAGCAAAGTCTGTGAAAATCCTCTTTTTATATAGAAGGTTCTATTTTAACTTTTTTGTGAACAGCCTTCCCTCTCTGTATCTTCAAAACCAATAGCTATTGATTTACAGTCTTATAAAACATGACTGTAAAACCTTGTACCATGGAACTATAAATAGATATTTATAAAAGATATGAAAATTGCTCCCAAACCAGGTCTATATAAGGGACTAATCAGCAGAGAGCCATTTTGCAGGGGAATATCAACTGCAGAAAATAATTCCTATTGAAAACGCAAGGAAATCTGAGACTACGCACAAACAATGTAGCCAGAATTAAGGAATTATCCATTCCTCCTCCCCATCTTTGAAATAAGAATTCTCTTTTTTTTTTTTTTTTAATTGGTGAGCTGTAGAAAGCATATTACTATTTTTGGGTCCTGTTTCCCTCTATAAGAATAGTCCTACAAGGAATTCCCAGTAAAACAGTGTCGCAGTTCTACAGTATATTAAAAAAAAATACCATTGGAAAGTGTTATCCAATGGGCAGATGTTAACTTAAAGTGCACATTGTTTGGAAAAGGAGTTAATTAACAACTTATTAATTGGATAGAAAGTCTGAAACTGTTGTACTTCTAGCAAATACATAATTTTCTTCAAGTATTATTAAAGCGTTTTTGTTGTACCTATTAAAGATTCTTGTCTCTAAGTTAATTTCATTATGCTAATAAGCTATCATCGTTACAGAACCTAAGCTTTGATCCATGTTAATTGTCGTGATCTTCAAAGACAAAGTCACCACTTACTTTAAATGAATTTTACATCTTTTTAAAGAATCACACGGAAATTAGGGGAAGTAATTAATTTTTTATTATGTGTCTCAATATTTTTAAGGGAGGAAGTCAATGGTATTGGCTAGAATTCATTTTAACATTTAACTAGGGAAAACAGCATGAGGCAAAAAAACGTTCAGATGCAAAAGATTAAAGAAAATTTGAAACTGGGACCTAATTTGTCTTGATAAACTTTGGTGTTTAATATGCTTCTTTTGTTCTCAGTGTGAAACTGCAGGGTTTTGATTTGTAAAAACTTTTTGAAGAATTAATTCTTTCTAATTTTTATTCCTTTCTTTTCTTTCCTTGTACTCGGAGACAGTGGAGTTGACCTTCAAACCATAACACTTTTAAATATCTGTGAATATACAAGGTTAAATCTATTAGTGGTCTGAGATTAGCTGTTCTCCACTTGCAAAGTGTGTACCTTCTACAGCAAATTTTATCTTCTGCTGAATGATAACGAGCTTACATCCACCCTACAAGTTTTCAACAAATAATAGAATATGTGCTGTAAGTGATCTATTCCTCTTTCCTTTAAGTGTTGGTTATTTTAACCCTTTGATGTTATACAAAGCTCAGTTCTGAGGCTGTAAGGCATTTTTCTTATTGAGATCAGGACCTAAATGTTTGCTTTGTCATCACTGCCAGGATTGAAAATTGGCAGCTCTCCTTTAGCTTTTTTAGACCTCTTTTGCAAAAAACATGGAAAAAAGAATGTAAAGGAAAAATGTATAAGGAAAAAAAAGAAAAAAGAAAAAGTGGACAGGTTGAAAGGTTGTGCTATGTTTTCCTGACAGGATTTAAAGCCTTGCCCTCTGTCATATTTGCACAGTATTTGCAACATCCTGTTGGACTAGGAGTGAGAAGTGGTGCCTTTTTAAAAGGCAGCAGACAAAAGTAATTTAAGGATGGTAGCAGTTATTGAAACAACAGCCAGATTTGCCCACTTCCTCCTCCCTGGTTAGCAGCACACAAGTGTTGTAAATGCAAGAAACCCTCAGGTTTGAGCTGAACCTCAGATTCCTGCAGCAGACAGGTGGTGGGCTCAGCTCCAGGATTTTTCAACATTAATGCTGAACTCATTTAGGCTAACACCAGGCTTGAGTGACCCTCATCTGGATTTAACCTCTGCCCCATCAATCCACAGACACACTTTCAGATCTCAACATCAGGTTTGCTTTTTTTCTTTTTCTTTTTTTTTAGCATACATGACTTTAATCATTAAGCAGCTTTCATAACTGGAGCATATACATGTGCTGCTCAATGCTCTTTGGTTTGTAATCTCGGGTTCTACCCAAATAATCCCCAGAGTCTGAGTGAATTGAGCTGAAGTTCAAAATTCTTTGATTGAGAGTGTAGTGATGATTTGGCACAGGATTCTGCTGCTTTTCTCGTTTTGTAGCAGGGGCTTTAGTGAGCTAAAAGGACAGATGTGTTGTTCATTATCATTATTATTAGTAGTAGCAGTATTAAGGTTGGGCTCAAAGGTCTTCAAGGTCTTTTCAAAACTAAATGATTCTGTGATTCTCTTATTTTAATATTTGGGCATTTGTTCCAGTAAAGAATTTTTTGTGAAACAAGCTTTTCTTTTTTTATTTTTTTTTTTAATTTCAGATTTTAGAGGTCAGTTTTAATTAAGTTCAGATATAAAATATTTATAATTCTTCTGTTTTGATGCCCTTTTGAAAATCCTTTGGTTATAGTGGGTATAGGGCATGGCACAAAGGCTTGACCCACCCTGCTGTACAGAGGAGCAAGCGTTTCCTCACCACCTTAATAAATCCAAGGAAGGTAGTGGCTCCCAAACTATCCTCCCCTCTCCTGAGCAACTGAAAGGTGCAATTCTCCCTATCACATCTTTTCTTAATAATCATAACAGCCCATAAATGTTTATGTAAATACACAGTTTAAAAGGACTCATCCCAGCAGCACTGTGCTTGTCAAGTGAGTCATTTTTTCACCTGGCAGGATGATGTTGTAAGGCTCAGTTGTCTTAACTAATCCTGGCTAAAAAGCAAAATTCTGTTTTGTAAGAAAATTCCTGGCCAGCTCTAATCTTAACCTCTTGCATGTCTGTAGCTTCTAAATCGATGTCACAGTTGTAATAGCTTTGAAAACCCATATGTTTGTAAACTAAATAAACCTTGATATTCAAAGGAGATGAAGACAAGAATTACATCTCTTGGCAGTGGTGCTCTGAGCTCCGTTTCAGCTCGTGTTGGCTCCTCATTTTTATGCCCGTGCACCACGCCAAATCTGCCTTATCTATGCAAACATATTAACACTGGCTGTTTGCTAAGGCTGTGATGCATCAGCCTCTTATCTGCAGTTCTGACCCCACTGTTACATAATGACTCGGGATCGGTGTTTCTTGATAGTTCACTGGGACCGCCTTCGCTTTCTCAACTCTTCACTGGGAGCTGCCTCTCCTACCCACTGACTAAATCAGCTCCTGGCTGCTCTCCGCCAGCTCAGGCACTGAGGCTGCCAAATAGCTTCCTGCTCAGAGATCTCTGCATCTTTTCTGTGCCATGGGCCATCACCCTGCAGCTCTTGTGTTTTTCCCAGGTAATTCTCCCCATTGTATTAAACTTATGTGGTTTGGCTTTAGTGATGCAACCCCAGATCTTCCTGAAGTTGCCCCAAACCTCTGCTCATCCTATTTTTCACACTCTGTCATTGGACAGGCTTTAATACCTTCTTAAAACAAATGGGTGTTCTATTAATGTGTGAAAAAATTCTGCACTAAACATAATAAAAATGCCACCATAAATACCATATATGAATACTGATAAGTGTTCCTAATACAGCCTACAAAGACTATTAATGCCAAAAGAAGAAAATAAATATTTGTCATCAGTTCTATCTGGCCAAAAGTCTCCCTTTAGGAATAGCATAACATATTCCTTTACAGTATATAATTGCTTTAATTATCTTTTGGCCTATCCACAAAAGCTCAGTTCCATCTCTCTCCCCACAGCGTCCGAAAGAATATGCAAATTCTGTTCATTCCAACTCTCAAAAAAAAACCAACATAAAAACCTGAAAAGAATCTCCTTTAGCTATTTAGGAAAGGCTCAGAAAACTTTCCTAAGCATGGCTGTGGTGTATGCCAAGAACTTTCTTATTTGTGGAAGATGTCCCCAAGCTCTCCGCTATTGTTCCGAGGTCTTGCCCTCGCCCAGTCTGGCTTCTCAGCATTCCTGCAGCAGCTCTGCTCATCCTGCATCCCATCTACAGAGTGCAGCCTGCAAACGTGGGAAACTGAGTCAAGCCCTTTAAACCTTCCAGGCTCAGTTAGGAAGCCAAAAGCATGAAATGTAGGAGTTTTTAGGGTTTCTCTCCTCTTAACGCAGAATTTGCAAGATCCAAGAGCTTCTATCACTTCTCACGGTTGTAAATGTCTGGTTAACAACCTCCAAGAAAACTCAGAAAAACCAAAGGGTGGAGGGCTCTGGGAGGCTGGCTCTCCCAAACTTTCTGTTTCCAACCCACCCTTTGTCTGGTATAGCTGAAAAGAACCCCACAATCCCTGGACATGACAGGCAATGGGCCTGCGTGGTATTTAAGGTTGATCTGTACTGCAAAATGTTCATACTGCAACTTCTCGATTCTTTCTCCTTTTTCCTCCCTGGCTATTAAAAATTCCACTTTTAATGCAAAGCAGAGCTGGAGCTCTGTGACCACCCTATGAGCACAGCAATCTGTAACTCAGTTAGAGGAAATCAACTGAGAACATGATCCAAAACAGGATTTCCAGTATTCCACGACCTAGATGACAGCAGGATGACCTGCCTTTATTATGCTCCAAAATAAAATGGAAAATGATCCAATTTTCCAATGCATTAGTGAGAAAATATAAGTACAAGGAAGTCAAAGAGCAGCTTCTGATGCTCACTGGAGGTGGCCTTAATGTTGAACAGATTGGTGCATAATTCCAGCACCTGGAGCTTAGAACTTTTTTGTCTTGAAAACTGTGGTTGGTTCCTGGGTATTAGTCCCTTTTTTATCTCTCAGAGAAGTTAATGGTGTTCTGAGAAAAGCCCTTTGATTTCCCTGTTTTCCAGAGCAGTTGATTATGAAAACGAAGCTTGACTCGAGACTTGCTGTGGGAATGTTATTCAAGCACTGGTTAAGTGCCAGAATGTGTTGGGAAGGAAGAGTTTCCAGAAAAATATCGCCCTGATTAAAACCTGATTTGACTGAGTTTTCTCTATGCAAAGGGTTACCAGAATAGTAAGACAACGTTGTTAGTCAGATTTTCCTTCCCTTACTTGATCATTACCAGTGATGGTTTTATTGCTGCTTTTTCAATGATTATTGTAACAACAACTCATCCATGAGCTACTTAGGTACCGCTTGCCTCAGTCCTCACATGATATGTTGAATGTCTTGTTGATGCCTGTCCTTGTTTGGCAATTTTTCCACAATACCCTTTTATTCTTTATAATATATTTAATTGGATATATGAGGAAAAGATGGGATGAAAGTCACAATACCAATGGGATTTTTGCTCCCTACATTCTTCATGAAGCCACTCTTGTGACTATCAACAGAAAGGACAAAATTAAGTCAGCAGACGGCAGAAGACAATAAAAAATGCTATTTTGATAATTGAAGGGATTATACATTTTTATTTCTTTTATGAGGCTGTTTGTAAAGTTCATACCTTTAGTTCTCTTCAAAAGATAATAAATACTGTGGGCAGACCATATTTGATAGTGGTTGAGTAAGATCTTTAAAAATGGCCATGGCCACACTACCACTCCATAAATATTGACTGAACAAACACCCACCATGGGATTTCTGTGGAACATGACTTCTTTTTTGTTCTCTCTTAGCCATGGATGTGGTTAAAACACCCTACTGTATTCTGCAAGTGCTGTCCTGCTCTTGGTAGGAGATCACAAGATGTTGGGGTTAACTGTCAGATGCTTTACTCTTCTAAAGACCTTTGCCTTTTAACTAAATGCTTGCTTATCTTTCTAATTTAACATAGTCCCACATTCTTTCTGTAGTAATTTTGGACTATCTGATAACATATAATGGAAAACATGTTTATGTCTTCCACTAGTTCTTGTTGCATATTTCAAATGCTTAGAACAACAATTTTCAGAAGCTTTCATTAAGGTTAATTTAAAAACTACATTAAATACAAACAGATTTTCTCACAAACAAAATGCAATGTGTACTTAACAGACTTCTGTATGTTATATTTGATAAACTACCTCATATAAATGCAAATTCTGACTTTCTGCCAGAACAAGGTGGTACAGAAAATATTTCTATTAAACAAATAATGCTGGGAGAGCAAACTTCAAGTTACAGTATGTTACACTGCGAAAGAAGTTTGTTTTTTTTTCACTGAAGTCAGATATATATTTATTTTATTTGCTCTGAGTACTTTGCTACTTCTGCACCGAAGATGATCTAGCACAGCTCTATATAAAAGGCAGGTACATGTCCAAATAGGATAAATATCAATTTTTAGCCCACTTCTTAATGGCTAATATTATATATGGATATTGCTGGTTCCTTTTGCTTTGCAGAACAGTAGTATGGGAAGATGTCAGGCTCTGAGCTGAAAGCCAAAACTGAGCCAGAAAGGCTGGGAAGAGGAGGAGCAACCCTCAAACCTGGAACTGTGAGGTATGATCTGAGCACAGAGCTCCGTACGTATTTTCCCGGGTTCCAGCTCATCGTGCTGCCGTCGGATAACCCTCCCTTGGTAAAGGAGCATGAAAAATAAAGCTGCCAGAGGCGACTCTGAAGAGCATATGATGGAAACAAATTGAGTCAGCACCAGTGGGGCTGCCATTGTTGGTGGAAACTGGGACACCCGCGCGAGCCATTGTTCGCTGCACCTCGTCTGGTTTATGTAGCTCGCTGAGTTGAAAGCTGGATCGGCGCTAACCTTGGGGTTGGAGGGGGATTGGTGCCATGTGGTTTCAATTGTCCGTGGATGCTTTCGGCGCCTACTGCCAGTAACGAGCCATCCTCCTGGTCCTCCCACAGCCCTGGTGCTGTCCCAGCTCACCCTGATGGGGCTGTGGTGAGCACTGTTTCCTGATGTGGTCCCTTCCAGTGAGAGCTGTTCTGCAGTCTGCTGGGAGAGGGTTTATTCACTCTTCCCTTTGTCGCAATAGCAGCAGCTGCAGAGAAGTTTTCCCCTGAATACATTTTTCTGTGGAAAAGGGTTTTTCTTTTTCCTTTTTGAGCTGGTTCCTTTCCTGACTTGGTCTGATGCTGCCTTTGGTGCAGTTGTGGGAATATCTGAGGCTGTGAGTTGTTCTCTTGAGCTCTTTCCATTTGAAAGTTGTGCAGAGTGAGGCTCATACTGGTTTTACCACCTATTTCCATCCTACTGGTGCGCACAGCTCTTGCCTGGGTGTGTTTTCTTGTGGACTTGGGGTGATGAGACCCACAAAAATAGCAAGTGATCACTTCAACCACCACCAAATTACAGCCATGCCTGAGGCAAATTACAGCAGCTTTCTGACAGTGTCACCATGCTATCTTTGTGACAGAGATGGAGATAATGAGAATTAATTAATCAGTCTTTGATTAGAAAAAAGAGGAGGGGGAAATCCATGTGCTATGATTCCACTACAAAAATACATGAAACTGGTGAGGTTTTTGTTTGATGTTACTTCTCAAATGTAGGGCAGGCGTTTGTAATGCGGTGCTCAGGGTTTCATGGCTGCTGGCTTGGTTACCCATCACTGATGGAACACAGGGGCAAGAGATCCTCACATCAGAGAAAAACACAGGTTCAACCCTAACATCACTGATGGGGATGTTTTTACTCTCACAGTGCAAAAACTCTCTCTTATTCAAAGATCTTGCAAGTCCCAGGTAAAGTCTCGTTGACTGGAGTCAACCCTGCCTTCTTTCCAGTCCCGGGGGTGAAATTTTGTCTTGTACTCTTTAGACTGATGGCTAAGTCTTAGAAATTGGTCTCTTATGATAAAACATGAACTACATGGTGCCAGTGTCTGACTGGAATTACAATTATCTAAGTAGATTCATTTGTATCCCTTTCATAGCAGCTTTTCTCTGGGCACAAGATTTTTCTGTGGGGCATGGGAAGAACTAAATTAATCTTATAAAGAGGAAGGGGTTTACACTGAAATCGATAGTTACAGAATTAACTGGGCAAATGACTTTTTCTTAATTCTTTCTCTTCTCAGAAGATGAAGTTTTGATGGGTACACAAATCCAATGGCTGCCAAAAAGCTGATATTGCATTAAATATTTCATCTCAACTGTGCTGAGCAAGCCTAGACTTTGGTATTAGTGAAAACTGAGAGTGTGAAAAAATGTCAGTGTTGAATAGGAGGAAAATGCCCTATTCTGGTTTTTAAATATGAGTAACTAATGAAGTTATGTTTTTAAAAATGCTGTCACTTTGGAAACCTATGTGGCTTTCCTGGGCAGCTTTAAGCATAAGCTATAGATGCAGTTTTAAGCTTGGATTTAGATAATTCACAAAACACAGAGAAAGCAAGCATTGCATTGCCCAGGCACAAGCAGTAGGTGTGCCACACTGTTGAAATTTTTGATGCAGACTCAGTGGCTGGTTTGATCTGCAAACCCCAGGGCTCAATTCCCAGGCCAAGTTCATTTCTCTTTGTGTACTTCAGTGCCCAGAGCTCTCAGATTTTTGCTTTCAGCCAGGTGGAAACAATCTTATAATTTCTTCTCACCACCAAGCCTTCAGCTTAACTTCTGCTGTTCATCAGCTGCATTTAGGGGATGCAACCCCAAAGATGCTGCAGGGTTCCCAGCCCAGCCATAGCACTTCCGTGTAATGACAGTGGTAAAACCTTCTCACATGCAGTTCCTGGAAAAGAATAGTACCAAGAGCATCTATAAAAGCTGCAGCATCCCTGTGAAGAGCACATAATGTCATCATTTTTCAGTGGATATCTTCTCTAAAGGCAAATAATCACTTTTCCCATTAATGGTTGGACTGAAGCTTTTTCCTTCATTCCGATTTCAGCAAAGGTTAGGGGCAGAACATTTAACATGTATATGGGGATCCTACTGGGTGACTCATGTGGTTTCCCACTGCAAATGTTGAAGGCAATATAGTACCTACGATTTTTTTTTTCCTCTCTATCCTGGGGACCATTTTCATTTTTACTTTTCCCCTTCCCTCATTACTCCAGAAATTTTTACAAGGGCATATAGTGACAGGACAAGGGGGAAGAGTTTTAAACTAAAAGAGGGGAGATTTAGGTTTGATGTTTGGAAAAAAATTTTTGCTCAAAGGTTTGTGAGGCCCTGGCACAGGGTTCCCAGAGAAGCTGTGGCTGCCCCTGGATCCCTGCAAGTGTCTAAGCCAGCTTGGACAGGGCTTGGAGGAACCTGGGGTAGCAGGAGGTGACCCTGCCCTTGGCAAGGGGATAGAATGAGATGATCTTTAACATCTCTTCTACCCCAAGCCATTCAAGACTTCTTCTGTGATTCTATGAAATTTGGTTCATCCTCTAAAAATGTTTTGTCTTCTACCAGTTTCTCAGACTCCTCTTTTCTGGGCACAAACCATGGTAGCACTAGCTCCTGGCTTAAACCAGGTCCGGTGAGTAATTTATACCAAAACCAGTGTCAGAACTGGAGTGTCCTTTCTCTAAGTGTTATTAACCACTTTTATTCAGAAATACCATAGAAGAATGATACTTTGATGAAGAAAAGAAATATTTCAGCAGCAAACCTTTCATCCATGTGCTTTCAGTTTAAATTGTCAGGGTCTATCTAACCTGTGGACTCACAGAGTTACAGAAACTTAAATTATGAATACACATATGTTAATGCCAGGCATCAGCCTGCTCCAGGACCATGTTTGACCTCGTATACTCTGTGCTAAACTACTGTAGGACAGATGTTCTGCTGAGGGGAATCCAGATGTAGTATCAACTCCTGACTTGTCACTGGCTCCCATGGTGGATACTTGGATTAACATCTGAGACACCCAAAACTTACCTGTCCCTCATTCTGAAAATGTCTTTGGCATTTGGGAACTTCCTCCTGGGTTTCTCTTACTTATTGACACAGGAATGTCAAACCATGGCATCTAAATCCCAGGTCAGTGTTAAAAATTTCAATTCCAAGCTGTCCCTTTCTGCTGCCTACTTGGAAGCAGCAGGTCACGGCTGTTGCAAACTCTTTTCTTATTTGTTTCCAAGGAGCAATTGAAATCAGAGTCCTGAAAACTACAGATTATTTTACATTGGGTGTTTCTCTCTAATTTGTTGTTGGCCTCTAATTTGCCTAATTTGTCACTGGCCTCAATTAGCAGCAAGCTCCTGTGTCAAATGCAGCTTGTATCCATCCAGGAATTGCATGGGAGAACCTTCATCATCCCGAGGACCAAGGTCCAAATTTAACTTTTTAACTTTTTATGCTGCATGTGAGCAACTCTCAAAGGTGGGACCATTGGGAACATTTAAATGCATTCAGTTATTTCCAGACTCATTATTTCACTGTAAAGCTTTACTTGCAATACATTCTGCCCCGTCCAGTAATTTCACTTGTGTTAAAGTTCTGATCTCCAACCAAAGTTTTAATTTACTGGGTTTTTCTGTTAAAAAATAAGATTCTGCTTTTCATTGCCCTGTGCTTTAAAAAATTACTTGTGTGTACTCCTTGCTACAATTTAGGGTATTTATGAATGGATCTACATAAAAGGAATGAAAATAACTAATTATAATAATACCACTAAAAACCATGGCTGGCTAGAAAGTGGAAATCCATTCCCATTACATATTTTCTGTTTTTAGAAAAGAAATTAATCCAACTCTTGGATGAAAATTGAAAACCACAACATTTTTCATATGAAAGGATTTCCAAAAATATCATATTTTTAGAAATTCACAATTTAAGTTGCTGGTAAAACTGAAATTAATTTTTAAAAATTTAACCAGTTAAAAACAAAGCTGCATTTTAGTGACACAGAGAGAAAACTCTTCAAGCCAGATACTGTTTTCCTTTTCATGGAGAGGACATTTTCTTTCTATTAGAAAAATAATTTTGACAGAAAAGTTCTGATATGGTCTACTAATTAGAGCATCTGGTGCACCCAGCTAGCCTAGGGTAAGAGTAGCTATGAGTATGGAACAACATTTGCCCAACCAGTCCTTTCAACTCATTCAGAGAAGAGCCATCAGAGTCTCCAAGAAACAATTCCAGACGTCCTTGCCATGAGCCAGACCTTGCTTCTGTCCAGTCTGTGGCAAAAAGGAGGACTGGGATGCCCCTGTGGATGAGGAAACAGCCCGTTGTCCTGTTAGCATCCAGCAAAGAGACGTCACATGGATTGTCATTAGGATTCAGCAAGAGGTGAGACCAGGAGCTGTTCAACCACCAGAAACACAAAGACTGTCCCTGACCCATCGTGTCCTGAGCTCTCTGGAGAAGGCCAGCTAGTGGCAATGAGGCTTAAATGTCCAAATCCCCTCCAGACATCCTGGATTCTGCCTTGAGCCTCTAGAAACAAATTTAGGAGAGAATTTTCTACCAAAAAGAAAATATTTTATAACGATCATAGAATAGTAGAATGGTTTGGGTTCAAAGGGACCTTAAAGATTATCTTATCACAAGCCCCTGCCATGGGCAGGAACACCTCCCGCTGTCCCAGGCTGCTCCAAGTTCTGTCCAGCCTAGCGTTGGACACTTCCAGGGACCAAGGGGCAGCCACAGCTTCTCTGGGAAACCTGTTCCAGGGCCTCACCACCCTCACAGGGAAGAATTCCTTCTTCCCAATATCCAGTCTAAACCCACTCTCTGTCTGTCTGAAGCCATCCCCCCTCGTCCTGTCACTCCAGGCCCTTGTAAATAGTCTTCCCCCATCTTTCTTGCAGTCTCCCTTCAGGTACTAGAAGGTCACTATAAGATCACCACAAAGCCTTCGATGTTTGGGGGGTATATTTTGATGGGAAAATTTTGATTTCATCACTCTTGATAAACTGTCACTTTGGCATTTTTTGGTAAATGTTAAAAATTCATGGATCCATACTTAAAAAAAAAAAATTAACAAGATGGGATCAGAAGGGCTCCTCTGAGCACTGTGTCACTGTCACAGCTCATAATCCCATTGGTGGATGGGTCAAGCTCCATCTTAGGCAGCCTCTGGGGCTTTGTTTTCTTCCGTCCTCATCCCCATGCTCTTGGGGGCCAGCTGTAGGAGAGTTCACACTGCAGGTCCCCTTATCAGGCTTCTCCCAAAACTCATTAATTGCCAGATGATATCCATTCATATTTGAATTAGTTACAAATCTTCTCCCCACTTCTTTTAAACCCAGTGGTTTACCTATAGACAGAAACTGCATCCCAGCCTTTGATTTATCAGGCTGAGTGCTCACAGCTCTTTTAATCTCTGATAACACCCACAGGCTCTCCTCTGCTCTCCTGCAAGTCCCTCTTTGCAGATGTTCTCATCAGAATTAATCTGAACTGATACCAGGTTAGCCTGACACATGCTACCTTCCAGAAACCCACATGGCAGCACTGCCCATTTTGTATTTACTTCCACATCCATTGTTCTTTCCTTCTTTCTATTCTCATGCCCAGTCTTAAACACCGTTTTTCCACCTGACAGGCTTGAACTTGAGATGATATTGTCTCTTTTCCAAATGTACCTCTCTAAATCCTCATAGGAAATGCCATGTGGTGCATTTAAATTTACTCCATTTCTCTAAATTTCACAGTTTCTAGTCCAAGAACAAGTTTGTCATAATGAATTAATCTGTTATAGAGACAGACAAATACATATGAGAAAACGCACATGTATGTACACAGAAATAAAATACATATTAAAATATGTGTTTACATATATCTATTTTTGAGAAGGGAAGGCTCATAGAAAGAGATATATATATAACAAAAATGTAAATTAATTTTACTTGTCATAATATTTTTGGGTCAGATTTGGGACATAATACTATCAGAGTGGAAGAAGAATTTGTAGATTGGACTTTTCATGATAGCTAAATGGGAACAAAGCGCAAAACAGGAGATGGGATTAATGATTCTTGGAATCTGACTCTACCACTGAAATGAAGACACTGTTTTGAGTCACACTTGTTTAGTTAAGTCTTGCTGCAGTCCTGCAGTAATGAGTTTCACAAAGCTGCTTTTTGCATAGTTAAGCAAATCCACTGTTAATTTGAGGAAATGATAGTCAAAGCTCAATAAACATTGATAGGTACAGCATGTTATTTAGTCACATAAACTCTTTTTAACAAACTACTTTGAATCAACACATAAAAATAATTCAAAATTAACTTGCTAGACTCAGCCCCTAAGTGCACGCACAGTTTCCATGGAAGTCAGCATGTTGTAGGGCAGAATTTAGTCTGTGTATTTAATTCATCTTAATCACTATTATTAATTCATAACTACTGTTTCCAGAAATGTATTCAGTTAGTTTTACATTAGTCAAAATCAATTGTATGTGATTTATTTTGATCATTCAAGATTACAATTTTGATGTATTTGCTCTCATCTTGTATGTCAAGCCAGGCAAAGTGGAAATGCTTTGCTAGGGAAGAGTCACCTTCTATCATTGATTTAGGCTTTATCTCCCTTGACTGGGAATTCACATATTCTTTGGAACAATCCTGGTTCTGGTAGGTTTTCACAGTGGGATGATGCAGTGGACAATGAAATGTCATTGAGGTGTCCAGCTAGATCCATGGTGGTGGCTCCAGGCTGGTGGCCCCAGGTGACACAGATTCTCTGTTTGTAACTAGGCTCAGCTGTAGAAGAGTTGGCCAAAATCTGGCTCAGCACCGTCACTCATCAAACATGGTTCAAAATTAGCTGGATCTTACTTCATCCAGACCAGCAGCTTTCCGGAGGCTGATTTCAAATAAAGGGTTTAGCTTCTTCTGGACTCCCACCAACTTCTGTGCTACAAGAAACATGATATCTTTGTGCAGACTTGGAGTTTTGGGCAGGCCTGTGATGCTTTAGATATGGAAATTCTCTTGGGACAAGTGTTTGATGCCTCCTGTGATTTCAGAGTGAGCAGAGTGTGTCAAGTGCTCCTCCAAGAAGGGCCAATTTTAGACACAGAAGGGTACCAAACAGTTAGAGTTAGGAGAGACTTTACAAATAATCTAGTTCATGGCCAGGGAACCTTTCACTAGAGTTTATCCAGCCTGCAGGAACAGTGACTATAACATATCTTACTTTTACAGGTGGTTTTGCTGGAGATTCTCATGGGAATAACTTAAAGAATCAGGCCCTCGGTTTACAAACGTAAGTGGTGCCTTCAGGTTGAAGGCGGGTTTTGTTTGGCTGGTTTTCTTTATCATTACGCCGAGTCCCACTCAGGCTGTGTCCCCAGTTTGCAGTCCCTTGTGCTCCTTGCCAGCTGGAAACACCACTAAGGAATAGCCCTGGATGTTAAAGTCCATTCAACTCCAACCCATGATTATACATCTGAAAACGCTCATTACCTTCTCCACATATTTTTGTGTTTTCTCCCAGTCTTCTCAGTTAAGGATTGCCATTATGCAAAAAAAAAAAAAAACAACACACTTCTATTTTTGTCTCTTTAATGGCATCTCCAAGCAGAGACAATTCTTTCTGGTGGAGGGAAGAATCTTGGTGCTTAAACCTGGGATCCACTCAAGAGGAACCTCCCTGGCTTGGCATGGCTCAGGGCTGTTGTACAGTGAGCTCGGTTAAGCTGAATTCGTGAAGCTTTAGTGGAATTAAAACAGCATGCTCCATACCAAGATGCCTTCACTTCCTGTGCCTTAATGTTAAATCCTATAGTATTGTGGATCTTAAAGATGATTGAGTTATTTTTAAACCATTGGATGTCTTCCAGTCACTCTATTTCACACTGGATTAATTATGTAAGAATACTGACTTGTTCGTCACTAATGTTACAATTTTTGAAAACAACATGCTGTTTAAATTCAAGCTTGGCAACCCTTGCCTGAATCCCCTCAAATTTATGGCACCACACCCATAGCATAATAAAATCTTTAGTGGTCCTTTGTCTTTTAGCTTGCCTTCTATTTTTTCTCAAGGGTGTTTTATGCTGGAAGATGCATACAAAAGTTGTCCAGATGTTATTTGTATCAGAGCAGGGATTTCAGTCCAGCTATCTGTGGTTGAAAATGTTTATTTTAATGGGTTATTGTGCAATCCTTGCTGTGTGGACCTCAGTGGCCTTATATGTATGTTCTCAGCGATGCCAGCACATTGCTTTTGGAGATATCGTTTTAGTCCAGTTGCAGTGGAACTGGTCACTGGGGGGAGTGAAAAATGTAACACCTGTAGGAGCCCGGGCGGTGTTTTGGCCGAGCTGGGTGCGAAGCTGGTGGGCGTTGGGTGGGAGCAGGGCTGAGACAAAGACCTCAGCCTGGCCACCACAGGATGTGCTGGGAGTTTATTTTACCGTAGCTGTTGCAACAAACAGAAGGGTGGGTTTATCAAACATTTCTGGGAGCCTCGTAAAATCCTAACCGATGTTTCCTTGATACTGGGAGTAAATTGTTTATCTCGTAACTGAAACCACGCCATGTGTACACCAATTAGGGCCGCAGATTTCAGCTCATTAAGATAAATTGAAGATGTGAGTTTCGCTATTTGCTGTAAGGACTGTGAACTGGTGCAGGAGGAAAATATCTGCAGAGCTCGGAGCCTTCCACGGAGCCTGTGGGCTGAGCTAGGCAGTGCACAGTGCTGAGGGCTCATCTGCAGGCTCTGCTTTACCTGTGTGGCTCCTGTTGAGACCCAGGTCTCTCGTGGCAAGGAGTTTAAAGCTAAATTTGCATGCTAAAAGTGCCCAGCCTTGCATTTCCAAGAAATGTGAGCAAGCAAGATGACGGCAATTAATGACAATGACAGTCATTTGCACATGCAAAGAATCAAGACCATTTAACCTTTAAGAGAAAACAGCTATTCTATTTTAATGTTGTTTTGTGTATTAACAGTCACATATTATTTTGATGTGCTTAATTAATATAAATAAGCTTAAGCCATTATGCTGTCATTTAAACCCACATAATTTCCTTTTTGTAGGAATTTGTGTGTAATTGACACTGTTGCATTCAACTCCCAACGTTCCAAGATCATGCTTCAAATAATTAGATTTCAAAAATACAATTGGAATTGTTCTTTGTCTTTTGATTTTTCAGCAGTAAACACATTTTGAACTTCTCAATAATAAGGACCAGGGGCTTGTTTTTAAAAGCAAAGTCGATGTTTTGAAGCATCATATTATTCCTGGAGCTTGGGCTTTGGTTAGATGGCCTGATGAAATGGGTACCATCAGCAACACAGATCTTGTTTGTAGTTCTGCCCAGCCTCACTTGTTTTCAACACTGTTCAATTACACAGGGCTTTACCACTAGGAAATTAGCCCAAATAACTATCATACCCTCAAAAAGAAGGTATCATGTCAGTAGTGAGTGGCATCAATCCTGCCATGGAGATGACTTAATCCAGAGCCACTGGAAGCAGATAACATATGGGATTTATAAATTTGGGATAGGTGTTAAATATTGGTGTTCATGAGGTCATAGACTTGGGAGAATATGGGATATGGCCTTTCAGAGACCCCGTGTTCCCTGTGCATGATTCATCTCCTGCAGCGCCTCTTTCCTTGTGCCAGTCCCCAGAACAAAGGGGCCAAATATTTCATCCTGGAGCTCCTCCATGCCAGGGAAATCCGAGGTGTAATAAACAGCAAATCCTGCAGAGATTGGGGCAATTCACATCCAGGAGATCCAGCTCTCCTTCGGCAGCAGGGTGGGAGCGGCAGGTCCCAGTGCTCCAGTGGTCACTCCACCTGTGGGTTGTGGTGATTGAAACCCTGCAACAATGCCTGGGAAAAAAACAAATCTCCATCTCAGATCTTGGCAGGTGGCTCAGAAATCAATTGCTTCTCATTTCTGTTCTGTAGAAAGTAAATGCATTTGTAAATTTGAAAGCAACTGCTGACGCTCAGCAGTAAACCAAACCGATTTTGTTTTACAAAGCCTTTGCTGTTTGGTCTTAACTAGAGGAGCTGTGCATGGATCCAGCGCTGCTCTTTGCATTGCAGGGAAGATTTTGTCTAGCTGCCTCTGTGAGATATGGTAATGCTTAGTGTGTGCTGTATGGCCTGGAGCCATACCACTGCAGCCTGTATGCTGCTCAGATCTCCCAGGCTAAGGGAATCGGGATGAGACAGCGTTTGAATGCAAGGGACCTCCTAGAAAAAGTCAGAGTGCAGCGTTTTCTGCCGGTACGAGGACAGGATGTTCCTCCCTCAGGGCTGAGGCAATTCCCCACACGGGGCTAAGGTGGCTGTACTCTCCCAGCCGTGGCTTTTTGGACTCAGATTATGAGAGACCACTAATGCACCATAAAAGATCTCACAGCTCTCAGCCATGGGAAAACAGCAAACAATCCCACTTCCCAAGGTAACCCAGAGGAAGTGCTGGCGTGGAGGAAAGCACTGCGAGACCTTTTCTCATCTTGTTTCTGGGGGAGGACGTTCCCATTACCACCTTCCCTTTTAGGGTGCAGCTAACCCTGCTGAGCAATCGCTGCTTGTTTCTCACACAGATTGCTCCCAGGCTCCCTGGGAAACAGAGAGAAATCCAGAGGCTCCCTCAGCACAGCCCAGTGGGCACAGAAACCCACCCGTGTCAGGGTGGGAAAGGAGGGAAGCAGCATGGCTTGCAGGGAGGCTTTGCAGCCTCTTCTTGGTGATGTTATTAATTCGTTCTGGGACGTTGGGAGACCCGTTTAACCTCTCTTTGTCTCAGATTCAAACCTCTACAAGCAGTTATTATAACATTTGGCTGCATTATGGCATTGTTGAAAGGCTTAATTAAATTAAGTGTTCTGAGATCTTTGAATGAAAGGTGCTATCCAAGTGAAAGCCTGTTGATGATGATGACTCTAAATTATGAGGGCAAGTCCTTCACAAGTTTTACTCAGTCCTTGGTTAGACAAAGTTATTTTTAAACACTGTATTTAATGTAGCATTAAAATTGTTTGGGGAGTGCCATGTGTATAGACATGACATCTGACCCACAGTGGAGGGATTTGTCACTGGAGGGTTTTAATGGCAGCAACCAGCCACACATCATCCACATGCAGGCAATTGTGCTGGTCACAAGCAATTTTTAATTGTTTATTTAGTTTGGTTTGGTTTTTAAAAATTTATTTGAAGACTTTTATTGGGAAGAATGGCCAGGACCTTTAGTTATTTCAGGAGAAATGCTGTCTCAGGTGGGAAATTAAAAGGAGCTGCTCGATCAAATTTGTAGATGTCTCAGCCAAAAGATGCACAAGCAGATGTCTTCTTTCTTCCAGCCTGTCAGTACATCCCTAGAAGGACAACAAAGTTTGTTGGGGCTTTCACTAGGTGCTATCTTACCAAAAGCAAGAAGGCAAAATTGCAAATATAATTTTTAAATTTTTTATTCTTTTGCAGCCTATGCAAAAATTCCTATGCTTTGACAGGAGGGCTGCAGTCCTAAAACTCCTGTCTTTTCTTCCTACCAGACTTCTCACCAGTTTCTTCAGTTCACCTTTGTCTCTACCAGAATCCCTGACACTCTTATCCTCAGCCCTTTTCTCCCTTTAGCATCTTTTCCTCTTAATTTGAAAGACATTGTTTCCCTGACTGCTTTTATTGGGAAGCATCGTCCCCCAATATTACCCTGTAACCACAAAAGACTGCTGCCCCTCTCTTTCCTGCCATCCTGAGCAAGTTGTCCACCCTTCCTGGCCTTTCCCACAAGTTTGTCTCCTTTTTCAGTTTCCCTCTATTGTGCAAAACCCACCTCAGCAAATTGACCAGAAACACAAGAGTGAATCACAGAATTGTTAAGGTTGAAATACCCTTCTAAGACCATGGGGTTCAAGACTTTATGAGGATATTTTAAATGGGCTAATTGTTTTGCTGGGTACCACATCTAAAGTCTGGGCTCCTTAAAGGTCTGCTTTACAGACTATTATAAAATATGTGATTCTTTCAATAGACAGAAAGGATGGTATTTTGGTTAAAGCCTCCAGGAGACCAGGATTCTGCTTCTAGCTCTGCACACTTCCTGTGTGGTTTTGGGAAAGACACTTTGTGCCATAATTCCCCATCTGCAAACTAAAGATGATATTACATCCTGTTTCTCACCTTCTTCCTGCAAGCTCTGTAAAGCTGCAGAGCCTGTAAGCACTGCAGAGCAAATAATGTCACTTTTTGATGCAACACCTTCCACAATAGCATTTCAGTCTCAGCTGAAGATTTATGACTATTGTGGTATTAATAATAAACAATAATTGTAAGCATACATAAGACTTTCAGCCTTACTTGCACTTAAAAGTTGATTCTTCCAGACTTTCTGCAAGTTTACCTTGGGACCAGTCTGAGCAAAGAATAAGCATATCAAACTGTGCTAAATAAGGTGGATTTCCTTTCTCATATACTTTCTCTGTATTTGCTGAAGGACAATGAACAGTAGACTTAAGACCATGAAACTCATTTCACCTTTGTAATATTTAAACTAATTAGTCTCAGAGATGAAAAATGCATTGCTCAGATTCCAGATAATCTTAAACAAAACACTTCATGCTGATTTTATTCTGCTTCTGTCTGTGCAAAGATTAAACAAAACCCACAGTTGCTTTCATCTGCCAGGCTCTAAAAAAAAAACTCATGTCAGAGAAAGAGAAAGGGGGGAAAATAAAACCAAGGCAAGGTTTGCAGTGCTCTGAGTTTGCTCATCCTTAGTTTATCTTCTGCAAATGAGCATGTATAAAACAGTCCACCTACTGTTCTAGTTGCTACGATATAATGCAGTTCCACTGAATGATCCTGTTAACCTAACCTTCAATTTGCTGGGATTTGAACTCTGAATTACAGCTTACTAACATAGTTTAACAGCTGGTACAAGGGCTTCTTTTGAATTTTTAATCACATGAATTAAAGATTGCTGGAGATGCTTTTCAGACCTCCACTAGCAGTGATCCAATGTACAGAAAGACAAGTATAGGTAGCCCCATGAGGATTAAGAGCACAAAGGTACTATGGCTTGTGAAGCTATGCTGCACTCTTTGCTTGCCAAATTAGGAATACTGGTGCAAATTATTCATGTGAAGATAAATTCACATTATGGCTCCAAATGGATTTAAAACCCCTTTTTAGCTCGCATTTTCACACAGAGTGTGCATTGCCGGAGCACAGGTTTTGAAGATTAAGCCTAGTTTAGCAAAATGTTTCTTCTGTTCCCTGTATAAAGGGAACACAGGCACTTACAACATAAAGCAAGAGAGAGAAAGAAATATATATAGAGTGATTGCAACTGATATCTGGAATGCAATGAAAACAAACATGACTGTCTGTGGATGTTTCGGGGTGGATGTAATCGTTTGTTGCCGTCGTACGGCGTGCGGAATGCGTGTGTTTAGATTCCGCACTCTTTGTGTCTCCTGTTATTTATTCCAAGAAAATCTTTCTTATTGAGGATATTTCTCAGGGAAAGGGAAGAAAGGAAAAAAAAAAAAAAAGGAAAGGGATAAAAAAAAAAAAGAAAGACAAAAATGTAGTTCAACTGGAAGCATCTCTACCCTGACACGCCAGCTGATGAGTGCTGTGAGAACTTGGGAAAACAGACCCTGCCTCCCAAGTTCACTACCCCTGCAAGCCTGAAGATCAGCAGAATAAAGTGGATGGAGTTGTTTAAAGAAAGTAAGTAGGGGAAGGGAAAAAAAACTAAAAAAAAAAAAAAATTAAAAAAAAAAATTAGGGCAGCAGGAGCAAGAAAGCATGTTGCTTCTTAATTATGCTGTGTTCTCTCTCTAATGGATTGGCCTCCCCACACGGTCTAAGTAAAGCAACTGGCATGTGGCATCCTCTGCAGAGAGAGGAGCGGTGGCAAGTGTACAGCTGTTCGTGCTGACACACAGGTGTTGGATTTTTGGATCTGTTAGCTAGACAGATTTTTAAGGGTGTACGGGGGAATCATCCGCAGTTGTTGCACGGAAAGTGAGTTGTCCAAGAATACCGGAGTTAATTATTATGTAAATCCCGCTCCGCAGCCAGGCTCGGGGCTGGAGGTGGAGCTGTGCTCCCCCGCCGTGCCCTGCCAGCTCCGGGTGGCTGTCTGATTTCCCGCTGTCCCCTGTTCGTGAGGTGCTGTGGTGAGCTGGCAGCGACGGGCAGCACAGGCAGGAAGGTCAGGTGGGGATGAGCAGCCAGGGTGATCCCTGCCCCTCCCAGCTGGCACGGGATCCCCGGGAAGACGGAGGTGGCCATGCCAAATCACCGAGGAGGTGCTGCTGAAGCTTCAGGGTGCTTTTCCCAGTCCTCAGGGAAAGCCTTAAGAGCAGCAGGTGGGGAGAAAGTTCAGGCAGACCTTTAGCAGTTTATTGTCCTTTTATCAACAGGACTTGCTCTGGCACTGAGAGCTCTTGCTGCGCTGACAGTCCTGAGTACCACGGTGGCTTTGGGCAGTGTGTAGCTGGGGTAGAAAGCATTTGAGTGGAAACAGGGAATATCATCTCCTTCCAAATTCCCCCTATGGACATGCAGTGATTTCTCCTTTCTCCTTTGCCAGCCTCTTCACCCAAGGGTGCCTTGGTCTCCTCAAATAATATTTTATTTGATTTCATGAAATAATTGATGTTATTTCAATACAGGACAGGGTGCCATGTTTTCTGTCAACTACTAATATGTATCAACCTTTATATTTTTAATGATCTTTATATTTTTAATGAGCTGTCAAATGAAGCAGAGGTGTCAAGAGTGGCTGGAGGGATGTGACCAAACAAGGCCAGGTTGGAAAGGGCTTTGAGCAACTTGGTCTAGTGGAAGGTATCCTTGCTCATGGGGAGAGGGTTTGGAAAGCAGTGGTCTTTAAGTTCACTTCCAACCCAAAGCATTCTATGATCTTGAGATCAAAGGTTTTGATCAGCTACAATTTATGGGACAATTTCTACTCCCTGTTTGTTGAGGGCTCCTGGGGTGCATCAGAGGGCTGCTGATGGGTTTGCTCTCCACCTGCACCCAACAGCTCAAAGGGATAAATGCTTTAACTTCTTATTTGGCCCATTTTAGACACAATTTCATCCTGATAGAGAATAAATTTTGTTTTGTATGCTTTGACACCCCTGAGTTTTGGATGCTGCCAGGTGTCTGTGATTCTCTGCCTGGTGGGCTCTGCCCTGTCCAGGTTGCATCACTCCGGTGGTGGCTGAGCATCGCTCTGAGGGGCAGCACCGGGGGAACAGCAGGAGCAGCAGGGGCAGCGTTAACGCTCTCCTGCAATTCAGATTCGAGTGATGAAACCCAAGAATGCAGAGCAGCTGGGAGCGGGTCTCAGAGTGCTGATAGTGGGCAAGCTGGGGGGAGTATCACATTTCTCCCCGGGGAACAGGCTTTTTTTTTTCCTCCCTAGGGTTAAGTCTTTTGTTTTGTTTGTGTATTCTGCTCTTAGTTTTGCTCTTTTCCCCGAAGTCCACAATGGGAAATAAATCAAATTAATCTCTTTTTCTTGCAGTTTCCCAGGGAGGAGGCGAGGAGGAACACCTCACCCCATCCTCCGGCGGCTCCCAGCCTCTCTCGCCGATCTCCAGGGGAAGCCGCCCTCTCGCTCCTGGCCCGGCCCCGCCGCGCAGCTCCCGAGCTCTGGATATTACCATCCATCACAGCAGCTCCGGTTCCAGCGCTTGCTAAACGCCTGAATTTCCCGCTGGCTCGATGAACAGCTTTCAGCTTGTGGTACATTACACAGCCACCGGGTGAATGGGGCTGAGCGTTCCTGTTTGGCTGCGAGCGCCGCGTTCACCTGAGCTCGCTGGCAGGATGAATAGTTCACCGCGGTTCTGGTGCTAACCCCCTTTGTGAACTAGCAGTGAGCCATGTACCTTATTACAAAGGCCGACAGCTCCCTGGAAACTTAAATCCACTCTTTTCCCCTTCCCTACCGTAGGGAGCTATAAAAGAAAAGGACTTGGTTGGTAGGCATGTAATATAACAAAAACCCCTCTGTTGTGGCAGGATCCAGACTCCTCAGTAACAATGGGGATTATGCTCTCACATCGAAAATGCAGTTGCTAGTTTTAACTGCAGTACCTTATTACAGATTCCTACAGAGCCCATTTATGTCAGGGGCTTGGATGCTTAACTTAAGTCAAGTCTGGTAGCAAAGAGAGCCCAGAAACCTCTGTTTTGGGTCGTTTGGGGTTTTTTTGTTGGTTTTTTTGTTTATTTTTTTTTTTTTATATGGAGGGGAAAGATGCAGCTCGATATGCTGCTTTGGTGCTACCTTCCCCCAAACCACTTCTCAGAGAGCTTTAAATAGCCTGACACTGGCACCGGGCAGGAGCTGGCAGAAGAATGGATTTCTTTTCATCTGATGGCTCGCCAAGGTTGTTTTCAAGAAGGAGAAGTAGAAGAAGAAGGGGAAAGAAAAAACCCAAAAAAACCCCTTTTGCATGCCAGTCATTCATTGCCTGCCAGTTCCCATGGTTCTCCTACGGATGGTAGCCACAGAACTATTCAAAGTACAGTAAACACTGAGGAAAGTGAAAAGAAACTCATGAAGCAGAGAACAGAGAAGGAAAAAGAGCTGGATATGGGATACATGGTAGTAAGAGTCACTTAGGGATTACTTTAGGGTGCACCATGAATGCTTCACTCAGTGGCAGCAGTAGCTGGACCAGCACATTTTTGGGAGGACCCATCTCACTTCTGCAGGATGGGGAAACCAGCTGATGTCACAGCTGATGAGGGCAGTGGGGAGGCAGTGACTCTGTTCTGGGATATCACATATGGAAAATAAGGGCGTTTACAATGTCATTTATCTGCACTTGGGAAGAGTCCTCTGCAGGGAGTGCAGATCCCTGGGGACTTGTGTCATCACTCTCTTTTCTGCTCCTTCATCCTCTGGAGTGGAGATAGTGTTTTGAGTTTTTGTTTGTTTGTTTGTTTTTATTTTTTTTTAATTTTGATTTTCTTCTTAATAATAATTTTTGTTTGTTTCATAAATCAAGGAAGGAAAACCAAAGAGAGGAGATGAAGTGTGACATCCCGTCCCTGGAAGTGTCCAAGGCCAGGTTGGATGGGGCTTGGAGCAGCCTGGGATAGTGGAGGGTGCCCTGCCCATGGCAGGGTGTTGGAATGAGATGGGCTTTAAGGTTCCTTCCAACCCAAATCAGTCCATGATTCCAAGTCTTGTAGTTTTCTTGACATGAATTCCTTTTTCTTACCTCCAGGGCAGGGAAGCTTAGATGGAGATCTCTATAATGAGACCACTCGTGCAAGGGACATCTGCATTGCCTTCTCTGTGTGTATCATATTTAACCCCCTGGCACGAGAGAGGTGATGTACCAGAGAAAACAGAATTATCTCATTCGGAGCAAAACTTTTATAGAAATAGAGAGCTTATCACTATGGATTTTTCTGATACAGTTAAGCATAGGAAAGATGGAGGAGATGGATCAAAACCTTCCTTCCCTGAGAGAGGTACAATATGTTTTCCATATTAGTTTTCCTTTAACACTTTCATTATCAAAAATCTCTCTTCTTTGACAAGCTGTTTGAAACCCTACAGATTTATTTGTTGTTTACGTTATGAATTGCACAAATCAAACCATACAGGATTGGATCAGAGGATAGCTTTCCACTGACTGATTAAAAGATAATGGGGAGTCCCACTGGCCTGGGAGAGTTCTGAGATTCATCTCTCTTAAGCTTCTTGTGCCTGAGGCTGGTACCTAAGATAGACAATTTTTTGCAATTCCAGTTGCTCTTCCAGGTGCCATGTGAGGATCTCCCCTGCATTCCTGTGTGGGACATGTTGTCCCCTGCTTTTGTACTCTTGTGTGAAATGAAAACTCAAGAGTTACTTGTGGAATCAAATTATGTATTGTTTAGAAAAAAGAAAAAAAAAACACAACACAAAATCCACTAAAAAACTTCAAAATCAAATGGTTCTCAGAAGGAAGAGAAAGCTGCAGTTGGAATAGAGGGCCTAAGAAGAGCAGTAAGAGCTTTTAGGTGTCTTGAAGTCTGACTCTTGTGAAGATGAGAGGAACTAAAAGTCATAGCAAAATTTATATTTCCCTACAGCCACGGAAAGTCATTGTACTTGAGCAGAGAAGCTTTACAAGCAACAGGTGAAAGGTAGTGATGAGCATCTGCCCAAATCTGAGGACCAGCAGACTTTGAGGGTGCTGGCGTTCCCGAGGAAGGTGAGACCCTCAGTGCTGTGGGGTATGCTCAGCTCATGCTCTGTGTTTGTGCAAAGAGCAGAGGGTCCTGGGGAGATCCCGACTGTCTCACCAGCTCCCTCACCAGCTCCCAGGCCCCTCTCTCACACAGCTGCAGCCCTGATTCATCTGTGTTCCCAGGCTCTCCTGCCAGTGAGAGTGCAGCAGGCACCTGGTGTGCTAAATAATCCTGGAGCAGTAGGCTCAGAGATCATTAACTCTTCCATCACCACGTCAGGGTGTTTGTTCTGCAGAGCACATGCCTGGCGGTGGGGTGGGATCCCACAGGAAAGCGGCGCAGCACCTGGTTTTTTATTGAAGTGGTGCACTCGAGGAGCATAACACTGCAGAGCTAATGTACAGGGCAGCCTATTTCAGAGCTGTGCAGAGCAGGGAAAAAAGGCGGCCTGATGTGTGTGTGTGTGTCTTCTCAAAACACCTGCAAGTAATATTGGAGAGGACAGATGTGAGATGGAGATGTGAAAGGGTGAAAGTGGCTTGATCCCCACCTCAGCTGTAGGAAGGCAGTGAGCAGCATCAGGAGAGTGTTTGAGGGAAGTCAGGCTGAGCAGCAGGAGGCTGAGAGCTCCCTTTGAATCTCTAAAAACAGAAGTTGCAGTCAACCTGGCTGCTCCGCACAGCAAAAGGTTGGGATGGGGAGCAGCTGTCCCAGGAGATGAGGAATCCCCTTCACTGTGCACATCGTGGTTGGACATCAGGCAGCATTTCTGCACTGAAAAGGTCATTAAGCATTGGAAGGGGCTGCCCAGGGAGCTGCTGGAGCCCCTGGAGTTGTTCCAGAAACCTCAGTGCTCTGGATGAGTTGTCAGGGTGGTGTTTGGTCAAAGCTTGGACTTGATGATCTTGGAGGTCTTTCCCAACCTAAATGATTCTGTGATTCTTTGATCCTTGCAGTTGTTTTCTCCATCGCAAGCTTTCCGCTGGTTTAAGAAGCTCCTGCCCTTTTGTGCCCCTATTTCAAGGATATGGCTTTCCACCACTAAAAGAGGTACACAAGGGAAAGGAGAATTGACAGTGACTCTCTTTAGGACCTTTCTGTGACTCTTCATACTCTGGGAAATGAGAGAGTGGGAGGAGCACACTCAATGCAAGCCTGTCTACCTGGGACCCCACACTTGTGCAGCAGGTTGTGCACTGGCCCTGTGGAGCTTCCTCCATGCTCCTGATGATTTATAGGGGAATCGGCAGCAGGAAATGCAGCTGAAAAAAATCTGCTATCCTACAAAATAAAGTAAGTGCTGCATATGTCTGAGGGGATGGGCCTGGGGTCTGCAAAGGCACATTAAAAAAAACCCCAACAAAAAAGTTCTACATGCTGAGAAAACAGACATCTGGTCATCTGGGACCAAAATCTGACTTTGTTCTTGAGCTGATGAATAATTAAAAAGGCCAAACTGATATTTGAGTGGTAAAGTGTGGGTGTAGACCTCTCACTTCCCAATGCACCTACTGCGGGTAAGCTATTGTTCTGGATGACCAGTGCAATTCCAGAGACATAAAGTGCTGGGAGAAAGACAGGAAATCTGTTTAAATACACCCTAGAAATGATGAGTTACAGGAGGGATATTTAAAGCTTAAGAGAATTTGGCAGGGTGTCTATTGCTGTTATCCCCTTCTTTCCTTGGTCCCAGCTCTCTGCCATGTTAAAGTGAGCAGGAGAGGTGGCCCTGTCAAGCTTTCAAAAGGCAGAATACTGAAAAGGTCAGAGTAGTAAACTATGACAGAGCATGTAAGTCATTATCATTCTAATATTCCCTCTGTAATGAGAACGAGAGCAGAGCAAATTATTGGGAAATATGTTGTAAAACTTGGGAAAATGTAGTTCTGTTGCTGCCTAAGTTTTTTAATGACAAGTGGATTCTATGTGTGTTTATAAACGTGCTCTGTAGCCTGAAGGAGGCTGAAAGAAAAAGATTTGTGGCAATTTCCATGGTAACTATTCATTTTTCCCCCCAGCCATAAGGAAAACACACATTGCTGCAAGGTTGGGAGAATCTGAAGCAAACTAAAGAGCTTGGGGATTTTGTTTGATTTTTTATTTGTTTGTTTTGTCTGTTGTTTGTTTTTATTTAGGGTCTGTCAAAACTTTGGCATTAATTCCTGACATTAGAGTAACACAAAATTGAGGGTGAGGTATTTTTACTATATCTAGGTTCATGTAACTCATAAAAGTCCCATGCTGTATAATTTTATTGCTGGTGATTCCAGGACTAGTTGCTAGAGATGTTTCTTTTGCAAAAAATTTGAGTGGCTGATAACTTACAACCTCTTATAGATTCATGAAGACAAAACAGTCAAAAAATAGTGACGTTGGGAGCACCAGCTGTTAAAAGAGCTTACAGCAAAATAAAAAAGAGATTGAAGAAACACCTGTGGAGGTAAGTCCCAATTAATTTTGGGTGTCCATTTTTGGGTGATTGCTGTGCTGAAATAAATCCCTCAGACCCACTCTCCATCCCAGACCAAGAGGATTCATTGCAACTGATGAGAACAGAAGAGGAAACGTCCTCAAGTAGTGCTAAGGGATGTTTAGGTGGAAATTTGGGAAAATTTCTTTACTGTCAAAGTGGTCAAACATAGGAACAGGCTGCCCAGGGCAGTGGTGGAGTTCCCATCCCTGGAGGGATTTAAAAGATGTGTAGAAGTGTCAACTGGGGACATGGGTTAGTGATGGCCTTGGCAGTTCTGGGGAATGGATGGACTCAATGATCTCAAAGATCTTTTCCAACTTAAGCAATTCTGTGATTCTATGCTTCTGTCTTATTCTGACAACCTGCAGCCTTTTATACGCTCAGATTTAAATAAAGTCGATTATGGGCTGATTTCTGTATGCTGTGGAAAACTCCACTTGACTGGATTTACAAGCTGGCTTTTGTCAGTTTGGCTTTCTTTGATATCTGAGATTGCAAATGAAAATACAAAATGAAATTAAATTTGTACCGAATGTGCAATATATTGCTTACACCAAGGAAGATGACATTTCTGGGTGAATGGTGCACATTCAGGTCTTTGATCTTCAAGTGGGAGAAGCCACAGTCAGAAAGTGCTCATGGCATTTCAGAACTAAGTTGTGATCACAGGAAACCACCTATGATATATTCTGGCTCAGGTAATTCAGGGAGACAGAGGGAAACAGACTCTGCTCATCTTGTTCCAGCCCTTGTCATGGGCAGGGACACCTCCCACTATTCCAGGGTGCTCCAAGCCTCATCCAACCTGGTCTTGGACGCTTCCAGGGATCCAGGGACAGCCACAGCTTCTCTGAGCACCCTCTGTCAGGGCCTCAGAACCCTCACAGGGTAGAATTTCTTCCTAATATATAATCTAATATCTAATCTAAACCTTCTCTCTTTCAGTTTGAAGATGTTTCTTTCCTGTCCTATCACTCCAGTCCCTTGTAAATAGTCTCCATCTTTCTTGTAGGTTCCCTTCAGGTGCTGTAAGGCTGAAATTAGATCAAAGTCTTTTCTTGTATACACATATGACAGTGGCTGTCCTGAGCTGAACTAAATGTCCCTGGTGGGTTGGACTGAAGGTCCCTCAATGCCACTGCAGCCAGTGGCAGTGTCCATGAAATCAGGACAAGGGACACCTCCTCGGATTCCTTTGAAACTTTTCTGGAAAGTAGTGATTCAAGATGGCTTTTGTTGGGAACATCTGGGATTTGGTTTCAGGCTCAGCTGTTGTGAATGTGAGGAAAAGTGTGTCTTCACGGTTAATTTTTAGCTCATGCGACAACATTTAACGGGGCTGTTGAAATGTTTAAAAGATGGCACATACATAAGTGTTTGTGGCTCCTCAGTTGGTGAGCAATCTGCTCTGACCACAGCATGAACTTGATTTATGTGAGAGGGCTGAAGCACCAGGGCAGAAACCCCTTCATCTCAAGGTTTTCAGTTTTTGGCAGAGTTTGCACAGGAACAAAAAACGTGTGAAAGTCTGTGAGCTCCTTGGCTTTTGCAGGGGAGGATGGGGGTTCTGAGAAACTAAATCTCATCCCACACCTCACATTGGCAGGTAGCTGAATTCCTCCAAAAAGTCTATATTCAAAGGACATGAAGCGCAAGACTTGTATCAAAACCAAGTAATGACCCTCAGGATATTGAACTGCAGAATTTGCTATAGCAAGCAACTACATCCTCTCACATTAATTTGACTAAATAAGTTCTGACTACTTCAAAATATCAGGCTAGAGGTGTATTAAATATCCAGTGGGAAGTGTGTGGCGCTGCCAGGGTTAACTGGAGCATTGGTAGTTTTCTGAGAAAGCAGTGGGGGAAGAAATCTGGACCCAGATTCCAGATCCGGGTTCCAGCTGAGCTTCACGGGGTGAGCTTGACTCTTCTCTTTAAAAGGCAAAAACAATACGGTGCCCCAATTATTCTTTTATTTTGCAAAATGTCAAACTGCATGTGATCCATTTAATTTCTACAAGTGTTCCAAATGAGAGAGCTGTCTAGATGTTCCTTTAATTGAGCAATACCCTGCATAGCAACTATAGTTTCAAACATTCCTGAAAAAGCTACAATAGACCTAATACATATACAGAGCTTCAGTTAGACTCTAAACTCACTTTTGGAGTTAAAACTCTATTTAACCTGTAGTTGTAACTCCTTGTTGAACTTTGCTCATCTATTTTTCCTTCAATCTGGCTTGCAAAAAGGATGCTTTTTCATTTTTTTTTCTTAAAGTTGTCTATAAGATCTTCCTCTGATGATGGATCTGTGCTGTACACTCACCTCCCAGAGCTGAGAAAAGGTCACTGGCAGTTCACTCTCTCCTTAAAATTTGAAAGAGTGAGTTGCTCTGTAGTACTAAAGTTACATATAGAAGCTGTGAGACATAAAAATAATATTGTGCCAGCTTGCCAGAAATTCACCGAGCAGCTGCCCCCCGGGTTTCTCATGGATGCATACCTGCACATATCTGGCATTTTCCAAACTGTAAAAGATCTGAAAGATAACTAAAACAACCAAGGCAATTTATTCACTAAACAGAGGATGTGGCTAAAGGAGTGAAAACCCTGTGGGGCTTTTTTCCCCACACACCCCTTTTCTTCTATTTTTCCCCTCACTGGCAAGAACGTGGGACTTCGTTTGTCATCTTGTGGGCCTACCTATAACGGTGCAAAGGTGGAATGCCTGAATATTAAGCCATAATCCATCATTGTACACACTCTAATTACTTTCTGTCCTCCCCTCCTCTTGTCACCGTGGTCCAAAGCAGGTTTTCGGAGGCTGAGTACATTCATCTGAGATGTTTAGCTGCCACGCTCCACCGCATCCCTGTATGATCTGCCTGGGCTCAGGCCCCCAGAGGAAATTTGTGCATGCATACTGTATGTGAACTTTAGATAAATAAATAAACAGGAGAAACAGCTTCCAGATAATTGAAAGCGAGTGAAGGAGGGAGCAAAAAGAAAACAATTTCTCAGGGGAGAAGCAGGCTGAGGTGGCAGGTATGATTAAAATCCGTATGATTTATGAGTAGGTGCATTACTAACATGACAAACCCTTACTGTTTGTTTGTTTTCTTACATTTGACAATAAAGTTTCTTCTTTTCACCCACTCTTTTTATTTCCCCTTCTTTTTCCCCCCCTTCTCCTTTCTTCCTCCTTTTTTTTTTTTTTTTTTTTTTTTTTGCTTCCTTGTCTCCTTGCTGCAGGTTTTGCTCAGGAGTTAGCCACTCAGGAATTCCTAGTGCCTGACTGAGCAGTAATTTAGCAAGCTCTCTTGTGCTCTTTTCCTGTCAGCATTAACATGTCAATTCATTTTAATAGTCTGGGCATGCGCAGAGGGGATGCATTTTCTCAGTAGGTATCCCATGAGCCCACCCCGTGGTGCAGAAATGTGTTATAGCTTGTCTCAGGCCACAGAGACTTCAGCAGGTTTATTTTCATTATGGCCAAGCGTATTTGTTAAGACAAAGCATGAGCAAGAGAAAAGAATTCACAAAAATGAGACTTCAAAATATTAAAGGGGGAACTATGTGTCTGATTGGTAATTTATGACCTGTGCACAGAAGTGGTTAGAAAGGACTTCTTTGCATGATATTATTATATGGGTTCAAGAAAATGTGTGCTGTCACTTCCTCTGGTTTTTGGAAATTAAATGATATCATGCCCCATCAGGAATTATCTGCAATCATGATTAATAGTGGAATTGGTTTTTATATTAGACCAGAATTTACTTGCCATCTTTCTCATTAAAGAGCCTTCAGATAGATTTGTATCTAATGTTTTGGCTCTAGTTATAAAACCAAGTACTGTTCAGACCAAGAGCCAACCCTTGGATTACAATATTATCTTTCTATCTAAAAAAAAAAAAAAAGTTGAATTTTTACACACTTTAAACTTGGGAGTAGAAATTGTAGATTCATGGGAAGAGAGAAGCAAAAAATTAGAAAGCTATCTCTTGGCATCTTAAATGACATGTTTCCAGATGCAACTTAAATTAAGGCAAGGTATTTTGGTTGTAGTACCTTGGTGGAATTAAATATTTAAGCACGCAGAGCTGTGACATCAACGTCCGTATGGTACAAATACTTCTTCAGCCCAGCTGGACTCAGCTACATTATCTGAGTGACCTGAAAAAGGTAAAACTATGGTTTATTTTTAAAGAATTCTCTTCTCTTAAGAAAAATACACTTTTTTTGGGAAGTCCTGCCTTTCTTGAATTCTGTAGGCACATGGAACTGCAACATCTTCGAACTCTGTTGGGAACATGCTTGGTCTGTTGTTGAGTAGGTGGAGAATTATGTCAGGAATCTGAAGTCTGGCCTAGAGATTCCCTCTTGTTCCTCTGTGGAAGGAACAAACTAATTTCCTCAGAAAAGGAATGCACAAAGTACCTTTTTTAAGGAGCAGGCTGTGCTCGATGCTGGTCCGCAGGGCTTTTCTCAAAAGTAGCTGGCACGAGACCTCGCGTGACAAAACATGATGGCACAGGGCTATAGAAAAGCCAAACAAACCCGAGCTTTGAGCTGGGTTGTGTCTGTCCACTGGTCAGACAGTTGCTCTTTATGGCCTGAATAAGTGAGCACAGCGACAGAGGAAATGCTGAGTCTGAGGGGGAGCTGCAGCTCCTGACAGGCAGCACATCTGCTAAAAGGAGGGGCAGTGGCATGGTCTGTGCTCAGTGTCTGGGGGGTGGCACAGCACTGCTGAAACTGCTTTCTGGTGAGCCATTCCTACAGCAGAAAAAACAGTTCAGGTAAAGGAAACTCTCAGGCTGTGCCCAACACCCTGGGAAATAATTGTATATAGGTCAGGAAATATCAGGACGGTGAGAGCAGGTAAATCCCACTGTGATTTATCAGTGGGATGGTAAAAATGTCCTGGATAGTTGTGTCATGTGTCACCAAGCCACCTGTGGCCACGGCCCACAGACCTGTCCCTCTGGGAGGGTTATTTTGCCATCAGAGTGTTATGTGGCTGATGGGTCTCAAGGAGATCCTTCTCCTGGTGCCTTGAGGAATTTGGGCAACTTGTTCTAACATCTTTCAGTCAAGAATTTCCTCCTAACCTCTAATCTAGATCTCCCTTCTATAGAACAAAAACATTCCCCTTGTCCTGTAACTATGTGCCTGTTTAAAAAGTCACTCTTCATGTTTTTATAACCTCCTTATAGGTGTTTTATTTCTGGGATAAAATATAGATAGGTTTGGAGACAATCAGCCTAAGGTTGGCTGGTATAAGCGACATTAGAATATCATCAGGTGTGTTTTTAGGAGGTGATGTGCATGTGCAGTAATTGAACTCATTGGCCAAATTTTGCTTAAATTTGATTGCTGACCAGGAGACACAACCTGTTCCTGTAAACAATAGAAAAGGTAGAGAAGACATTTGAATCAACATCCTCACAAGCACTGTGATCTCATCAGATACCTGGAAGTAGGAGGAAAGAGAAAGATGTTAGGAAGAGCCCAGCAGCACTAAAATCTTTAACTCAGCTGCCTGTGTGACTTCACCTAAGTGTAATAAGTCATAGAGCCAAAGTTTGCTCTATGTGTGTGTGGGATTTTTTCACTAATCACAGTCCAGGAAAAGATGCACTGCCAGCTCTAGATAAGCATGATAAGCAGAGGATGAGGTTTGGGAGCTGATTCCCATGATCTGCCTTTTCCCATGGAGGCTAAGGGTTCATGCAAGGAGGTGCATCCATCTGTGCCAGACTTTACAAACACGCGCTCTCCCCCTGCGAGTTTTACTGCCAAGTTGCTCTACCTTGAATCACTCACAAGGAGGGATTGAGCTGTAATTCATGTTGGGTTCTGGCAAAACCAGGAATAAAGATGTAAGAAGTGTAGTGATTTGGTTCCTGAGAGAAAAAGCAGGGGAAGGAGGGAGGGTGCGTGGGGGCACTTTACAGCCACATGGCAGTTTCACCATGTGGGAAAAATGTCTTCTTAACTCTAAATAGCAAAAATTGCAAAATCCCTGAGCATTTCAGGGAGATCACTCATAGCAAAGAGCAACACAGGAGGCGGGGAAGGAAAACCTGAGGTTTTAGGAGCAAGACAGGCAAAGCTGCTTGAGGGAAGGGTGCATGGCATGAACTCCCCAAATTCGCACAGGCGTGGACCTCCTGAATTTCCTGATCATCAAGAAGAGACTCAGAGTTGCCAGGGAATCTCCCAGCCCAGTGGGGCAGGAGGACCCTTCCATCATTTCCCATCCACCACACAGCCAAGTGAGGAGAAAAGTAATTGCTTTGGGTAGGAGGCACAATAAGACATGAAATACAAGCGTGTCTTTGGTAGAATTTGTAGGCCATAAAAAGTATTTTAATGACATCTGGTGCAGGGGCGTGTTGAAGCTTAATTAATTAATCCTTGCAAAGGACTCGGAAATTCTGGGATCAAAGGTGTTGGAGAAGTGCAAAATGCCATTATTATACCTATAAACGTGTGCTTGTTAAGTTAAATGCTGTTTATTTATTGCCACTATATACTTGTTCAGCAGTGTATATCAAGTATTTTACGAACGTTTTAAAAGTACAGGTTTTTATCACATAAAACTGTCCCCGTCTCAGCCCCCTGCACGGGCTGTCAGGTACTGCTGGTACTGAATTTCAAAACATGTAATTGAGTCTGATAATGCCTCTGCTTCTAGGGTTAGTTTTATTTTTAATTTTTTTTTCCCTGGTGTGTCTGTGGTGTTCTCCAGTCTGTAATATTAACATGGATGCTGCTGCACAAGAAGCAGAGATTATGCACAGCGGTCCATAGCCATGACTAAAACCTCCAAAATTAACTTCAGGGTTGGTTTCAGCTTGGTACGTGGTTGCAGTTTTCTGTTCCCTCTCTCTTCCTTTCTCTTCCTAGAATCATTAAGGTTGGAAAAAACCTCCAGGATCGAGTTTTCACCCTTCCACCAATCACCCCCATGCTCACTAAACCGTGTCACAAAGTGCCACATCTACTGTGCTATGGACAGTTCCAGGGCTGGTGACTCCACTGCTGCCCTGGGCAGCCTTTTCCATTGCTTAGTCCCCCTTCCAGCCCAGAAATTTTTCCTAATATCCAACCTGAACCTCCTCTGGAGAAATCTGAGGCCATTTCCCCTTTTCCTATCCTGTGTCCTGCGCAATTAAAAATATTCTACTTAAGTGTGTCTATTCCATGCATAATTTGACTAAATTCTCCCACCCACCTGGAATTTTTTGTTTGCTTGGTTTTTTTTTTTTGGTTTCTTTTTTCTTCTGTGTAGCAATTTATAAATAATAGAAACCATAATCAATGCTGTGTTCCCACTAATTCAAAATGAGCGTTGGAGATTATTTACAAATCAGAGGAGCAATGCACGTGCATCCTCAGCAGTCTAAAGTTAGAATGCAGGGTCTTTCTTTCCTCCTCTATTTGAGTATGTAGTAAAATTATTCTTCCCCTTAGATTTATTTCTGCATTTGTTAAATGATTGGCCTTATGGCTTCCCACAGTTACATAGAATCTTCTGGCTGACACCAGAAAAAGAAGTTTAGAAATGCACTCCCTGTGATTCATAGCAGCATTATTTAGACTAAATTTGTAAATTCTGTGCAGATGACAATAGCATCTTTGTAAGTCTTTTAAAATATAAATGAAATATGAGTTTTCTTTCAAGGTACAAAATGTCATTAAGGGCTCAGGTGGTTAAAATCAACATGAAAAATACATGCTGCATTTTCCCTCTTTAAATGCAATAATGTAATCAGATTTCAAGTCATCTTACCTACCTCACTTACAGCTTTATGGAGATTAATTAGTTTTTAGCCCCCAGTCACATGATCTTTTCTGACTGCCATTTAGCTACATTTGCTATCTGACTTGAACCTGTAAGCTGTCTCCAGCCCCAGAGGACAGATTAAATTTTAGTATTGGTTGCCTTCTTCCTTTGATTTAAAGGTAGATAGTTAGAGCCATAGTTCAATTATTCTTTGTTGTTAATTAGCCATGTGTTGTCATCATTTCTTTGGGCAAAGCATGTGTTTGATGAAAGAGGTGAAAAATAGCTGAAGAGTAGGAGACAACTTTCATGCATTTGAGCTGAAAAAGATTTTTCCTGATCAGGTGCAGAGCCATAAAACCACTTTTAATTCTCATCTATATCACCCACCTCTGCCTGCTTTGTGTATGTCTGGCTTTTATGCACTGCTGATCGATAAGGTTACCTTCTCATTTCTGTAAAACGAGCTGGCCAGAGAGGAGGAGAGGAAATATTTCAGTTCTCTTCCCCAAGCAGAAGTGAGGAGAGTTTGTGTGTGTATGTGGCTTGACTTGGCTTTTGTTTTCTAAATTTTCCCCTTAAATTAACTTGAACACTTTTTCTATAATGTGATTTTATGTAAAGGGAATGTTTTATTCCTTGTTGAGAGTGATTTCCAGGGTCTTTTAATATCCAAATAAATTCCCTTCTTCTCTCCTAAGTGTATTAGAGATGATAAATGTAGATTGGATAAAACAGTGTGTAGACAAAATCCTGCCCTTAATTCTGGGTATCATGTTTACTTCAGTGAAATCCTCCTTTCTCGAGTCAGAAAAGTACATTTTCACCCATGCTCTGAAAAGACAAGAAATGGATAAGCTTCAGGGGGAAAATAGAAGGATTTTTTTTTTTTTTCTGTCTGTGATTAAAAATAAAGAAGTAAATAATAAAGGAATTTGACTAGTGTTGGTACTTAGGATGGTGTATAACTGGGCTCCTCAGCACATATAACAAAAGATCAAAGGGATCTCTGCCTCACACAAGTAAAGGAGTTCTTGGAGTGAAGGCTGTGTGGTTTTTCCTTAGGTGAGGGCTGGGGAAGAGTTAAGATAGTAAAGGTGTTATCTATTACATGTTGAGAAAACCTCAGAGCCAAGCCCATCGAAGCCTTTATACGGACATTACCCCTGGCTGCCTATTTGCCATTTGTTTCCTAAATTTCCTCTAATCTGCTCTTCAGCAAACATTCACCTTGGCTAAATAGGGCTCGGCTCAGCAATATTCCGCAGAACCGCGGCGTTTCCTGGCTCCGGCCACCAAGGCTCTGCAGGATTTTCACTGCTCAGGTGTTGCAAAGCCTAATCCTTATTCAGGAACCAAAATGATCCACTTTCCTTGCCTGCGGTGCTTGGATCCCTGCCTTTGGCAGTAGCCCCAGACTCCTGCAGAAGATGAAGACATCCCTCCATGCCTATAGATGGAAAGGCGCCAACATGGATGCCATCAGAAGGACGCAGCTGAGCATATGCTGAGAAAATTGTGGCATCCATACTGTACATGGGGAAGGGCTGACTGAACACACCAGTTTGTTGAAGCTTATGGCCCTGAAAAGGAAACATAGGTTTCCTGTAAATGTCATTCAGGGATATGCTAACTGTTATTTCCTGGCGCTGGATCATGATGCTTTCAACACATTCTGTTCATCTACCTCTGCTGCCTGCCTGCCTGGCTGTGCACAGCGATAGCTCTCCTGTCTTCTCACCTTTCCCTCCTCCCTGTGCAAGGCTAAGGTAAGAAAGACTCTGGCAAAAGGGAAAAAGTGGCTTGGGGATGGAGTACCGAGGGGGAAAAAAACTAAAAGGGATGGTTCGGCGTTGTGTGCCTTCCCCTGATTGCCACCTTACTCCATCCCTTTGACTCCATTAGGAGGGGACTGGTCCCCTGGTGCCATTCTGCCATGGAATTCCATTTGTGCAGATTGATTTCAGCCTTAGTGCCCATGGCAGGGCTGCTTCTCTGTAGAGCCTTCAAGGGTTTCCCCATGTACCTCCTGCGATGGGAGTTGTCTCCTCTTCTGCCTGCGTTCCTCACACCCCTCCTTCCCTCCAGCTGCTGTTTTGGGGTGGAGGTGTTAGCCAGTGGGATGGAGCGTCAAGGACATTGCAGTCAGGTGTCAGAATCACTGACACTGGTACCTGGGCCTGGCTGCTCCTCCTTCCAGTGCAGAGCAATTAAAAGAAAAAAGGTGAATTCTTACAATTTATCTGCTGAGAGCATCCTTCCAATCCAGAGCCACAGACCCTGAGCTTTTGCCCTGGCAATAAAGGGGCTGTGTTATCTCCAGTCCAGCTCCACACTGTAGAGTACACCCACGAAAAGCAACTTTCTGTGCCAGGTGAATAAGGACCATTACTTTGGGGATAATGAGGCTCCACTCCCTTTTGGCTCCCTCTGAAAGGCCCTGGCACTGGGGGTGACAGGGCCCATTTTCACAGCTATCCTTAAATGCCATGGGAGTGGATTTGTACTTCATGTTTCACTATATCAACTCTCAATAAACGAGAAATTGGCCACAGGGCTGCCACCTCCTACCAGCCGCCCTTTGCCACCACGCCCTGGCGTTTGCTTCATCAGATTCCCAGTCCTTCCTCCTCCTCACACAAGTCAAGAAAGAAATGAATTAAAACTTTTTAAATTTTTTATTATGTGGCTATATATATTATTATATTTTAAATTTTTAAATTTTTAAATTTTAAGTTTTTTATTATGTGGTATTATATATTTTTTATTTAAATTATATATTTATTATTTTAGTTTTATTATTTAATTTCTCCATGGCCTCAGGTCAAATGCTGTGTTTTCTTGACAGCACAGAAAGTCTAAAATTCTCAGTGACCAGGGTTCCAACAAAAATTCAGTATTTTCCAAATTTCTATATCTATTCAAAGACTTCATTTCTATATTGTCATATTCCTAAAAATTCTATATTCATGCACAAAGCAAAAAAAAAGGAGATTAAAGCTGGATACCACTATGCTGATTTATGTCATACCATAAATAGTGCTTTAATTAACACAATAAGGAAATCATGATAACATGAAAGTAAGCAGATGCTCAAATCATATCAGGACACTCTGGAAAATTGTGGTCAAAGCTCCAGGTAAAATCTGGTGAAGTTGTGGCATCTTTGAAATGCTGACATCTCTTTTTTAACTGCTGAAATATGAATATGAGCACTTTCTTTATAAGTTCTTTTATTTTGGACTATCTGTATTTGGGGAGTTCTGACCTAAGTGCCACATGTCACATTCAGGAACCAAAAAAGGCCTTTTTATCATTATTATTTTCAATGGGTGTTTTCCTAAGCAAAAAAATCCTAGATTTTGTGAGAGAAAACCATTCCCATTTGAAATAGGAAGCATGGCTTTCCAGAATGCTGCAGCAAGACCCCCTTGGTGCCAGGCAGGCAGCAGGGAGCAAGGAAAACCTCTCCCTTTGGATCGTGGTGCCCTGGATCAGACAGGGAAAGTGCAGGAAATGCAGGGAAAAGGTAGAATTAAAGCAAGGAACAGCAGTTCCTTGATTTCTGTGGAGAGCATAAGAGACTCCAGGGCTTTGCTGGGGTCTGGTGGCCCACCGGGGCTCCTCAGTGGCCATCCCCTGAGGTTTAAAGCCCACTGGGGACAAACCACACCCTGTGTATCTCCTGCCTGCTGTGGAGTTTGAAGTGCCCAGTTTTGGGTTATCTTGCCCATCCTTCTGTTTCTCCTTGGAGGGTTTCAGGGCAGATACTGAGCATTTTTGAAAAATTGTTCCACTTTGTGATGTGCCATTTCTCCCGCTGTCAGAAATGCAAACAAATAAGGGAAAAGCCAAAGAAAAGCAAGATTTTCACCACACAGATCTACTTCACAACTGGCTCTGAGCATGAGCAGGTTTACTTGGAGTGGAATCATCTCTGAGGCAAATGCTTCACACAAGGAGCCAGAGAATGTAAGGATGGCTTTTCCAGCCATTCCCAGATGCAGGAAGAAGCAATATTCCCTGTGTTTCCCTCCAGGAAACGATGATTGCTCATGTAGGCTGCATTATTAGATACCTGTTATTTACTAAGGCAGTTGAACTAAAGACCTGGGCACTACTGGACCCAGTTCATGTATATTTATTGCACCAAATCCAATCTATAATATAGTGTCAGCCTTGTACCAAAGCAGGAGACAGTTGTATTTATGATTATTAGTACAATATTGAATCATCCTGAACCAATTACTGGTCCAATTACTGTGTCATTATTATCTTCTGAATAGGGCTTGATTTGTCTGTGATAAATATGATGCAATTAAACTACCTTTTTACATAATAAAACACTGCAGGTGTTTATTCTTAAGGGTTTACGGATACCAACAACCAATAGATTTAATTAAAAAAATCCTTGAAATAAATGTGAATTTCATTAATTTGTTCTAGCACTGGTGAATATTTTAAGACTATCTACTAAAAGATTCTCTCCCTATAATCTATCTTAAAAGCTATGCTAAGTGCACAAAAACAATGATCTCAGCTTTTTAATGTCTCAATAATTAATAATATTTCTTTAAAGAACATGTAATTGGTCTGTAATAGTATAACTTAAAAACAAAAAAGTTATGTGGGTCAAATTCCTATTACTGTTGTGTCAGTGTGAGGGATAAATGTATGGTGGCTTAATGAAAAATCTTCTTAAATTCAAATTTCCTGCTCCATAATTTTGAATTTAATCTTATATTTTTAGCACTAAAGCCATAAACACAATATTAACTTCACTCCTGTTTTGTACTAGCAATGGGTACAGAACTACATTGTGCTGGCTTTAGATTCTGAAAAGAACAGATCATTAATGTGAAACCCTACCTGGAATTATTTTTATCTCAGCACTGGGGATAAATGATATAGCTTTAGCTATAAACCAGCCAAAGTCAATCCAGGGGAAATGGGTATAAAACCCATTGCTGGGCTGGGTTATGCTGGCTGTGAGAAAGGAGAGTCCCCTTTCCCAGCCTTGCTGTTGGGCTTCCCTGTGCTGCAGAGTCTGAAGGAATGGTGATGTTGGTATTGCCTTTTCCATCCCTTCCAATGCTCAATTCAGCACCTGATCTTCAAATTTGGGGTTGTCTGGTGTGTGTTGGGTTTGTCTTTTCTCTCAGTGGATTGTGGCAGCACAGGATGTCAGGAGAAAGAGCAGGGCCCCTGGAGACAGGCCGGATGTTTGGTATGGGAAATTCTTTTTTGTGTTGGAGCAGAAAAGGCTTAAAATTTTTTCTACCGACACTTGTAGCTGAGTCCAGGGCAGGAAGGAGCTTGTGATGCAGTTTCACAGACACAGCAGGGAGGAATGAAACAGAGTTTGGTGGCAGCCCCAGAGGAAGTGTGATGCTGGACCACACCAAACTGGGCTCGTGGACCCCTGGCTCTGCAGCTCCAGGCTCCGAAATAATCCCTGAATTGGCACACTTGCTTTCGTATCTAAATTGCATCTGATCATTATCAGCTAGATCCTTTTATGCACACTTCCAGACATCTGTATTCTTCCCACTGAATGCATTCTAAGGAGTAGCTGTGAGATGTTTTAGCAGAGGATCTCTCCTGACCCTTCACAGGAGTACTCATGGCTCTGCGGAACAGCATTTCAGGGCAGGACACGCCCCAGCTTCCCACCCTGCACCCTTGGCATGTGCCTCTGCACCTCCACAGCTTCACCCATTCCCTCCCATCCATCTTCCCTGCAGCACAGACCAGGCTGGATGATAAAATAAAGCTTTTTCAAAAGGTTTATTAAGCAAGACGTAAGGTCAGGCTTTTAGCTGGAAGGCTGGAAACGAAAGGTTACAAGCAAAACAAATACAAACACAATCCCAGCCTAAGCTTAAACAACTAGATTCCTTTTCAATTGCTTGGTCTGGTTTCTCAGATCCTTTAGACACACTGCAGCTGTTGGGATTTGAAGCATCCTGACTTCTACCCTAAGTCCTGGTGCTGTGGTCAGGCACAGGGAACTTGGCTCCCCTCCTCTTGCTCCGTTTGCTGCAGCTCCCGGGGCACACTGACCCTCTTCTGGTTTGAGACAAGACCTAATTTTGGGTGGAATGACCCTGCTGTAGACACAGCACATAGGCAGTTTGTGCTTCCTTCTCCCACCCCTCACCTCTTCGGGCAGCACCAGAGCAGATCTGGGTGTTCCCATCCTGGAGACCAGATCTGGGTGTTCACACTTTGGTTTTGAGATGCTCATAAAGGTGTTGGGAGATGCTGATGCCTTCAGCCCCGTTTCAGTTCCTCATTCCCCCCTCTGGGGCTGCCTGCTGACCATTCTTACCCACGCTGGCTTCTAACATCCAGGTATGGAGTAATTCCTGCAGCACCCCTCTTGCTGGCTGTGTAGGATCCACCCAGGGGTCTGCACTGCTCTGCCATCCCTCTGAGGGGTTTTGGCACCAAAACTGGAAGAAAGGATGAAGTCAACTACATTTTCAGCTTGTTTGTGAAGTAAGACTGATTAGGGCAGAAAGTTGTAGTGAGGGACAATGAAAGAGCCCAGGTCAGCTTTGTGTCTGGTTCGGGATGTCGCACGCTCTTGGATGATGATGCCTGATATAAATTAGTCACAGCCCTACTCCGAAGCACGGATCAATAAACACTGAAACAGAAACACACGGAGAAGGAGAGCTAAATTATGGGAGAAAAAAAAAATAAATGACCCCCCCAGTCAAATGACAATCTAATGGAAGCATCCTGGATAGCTAATTCTGATAATTCTTTTAAAGAAAACACACAACACATTTGGGATTCTACTGTAGCCCCTCTGCCATCAAGAGCTCAGGTCCCTGTTGGCATCCAGCATCAGTTTTTAGGTCTGTACCCCTGGGATGTGTCTGCCAGGGAGCACAGCAGGTCTCAAAGACAAAAAGTATTAATGGGCGGATAATTGCCCACCTTGTAATAATTTACCGGGAACCTGATACTGTTATCATTTGTCACAAACAACTCCATGGTGTAATAGTATAGGAAGTATCATTGGTGCTGTAAAAAAAGTGATGGTGCAAATTACACTTCTCTTTCTGCTGAATAGTGCTAAATAGCAGGGAGTTCCCATTCTTCTATTGCCAGGATTTCGATAATTGTTGATGTGCATTTGCAGAGATCAATTGATAATTTGGATCACATGCCATCAATATTTCATTTTCTCTGTATTTTTAAATGAAAGGAAGAAGCCAAATTTCACAGTGGTAAGATTAAAAAAAGAATCTCATTTTGTTTTCCTGTCTGCTATTAAGGAAGAAAGCTCATTTCTTGCAGCATAAAGGGATATTAATGAATGCAAAGAGCATTTTCCATATTGCAGAATAAAATTTACTGTTCTAACCAAAGATATTTTATATAAATTAAGAGTTTGTTTAAAAAAAATCGAAAAAGGGAACTCAATTCTAGACAACACTTAATTTAAACTAAGTGTTAAAATAAAAGCAATAACACTGAGAATAAATTAATGAACTACAATTAACTATATTTACAATAAGTGGTTTGGTTGGAAACACCTATTCTCTGCACTGATAAAATAAAACCTGCATTCTGCAAAAGCTGAAATAAGTTAAATGAAGATGCTTTTAACAAGGTTATTACTTAAGCAGTGACAGGTTTACAGATTTTAGCACCATTGGGTTTTCGCAGGAGCTGCAGCAAGTGCTAAAATAACACACACCTTCAGGTTCATTAAATTCACCAGTGTGATGAAATAACTGATATTTTTCTATATTACTATAGTGCCTCAAAGAACTGACTATAAATAAGATACACTAATAACAACTGTTTGCAGTGCTGAAACAATAAAATAATTCTTCCAGGCTTATATGCAAAGGAAGAAATAAGTGTAAGGCAGACTGTTAGCAGAGTTATATCTGGTGGCTTTAATTCTACTGCTGCCATGCCTTCAGCCATTTACTTATCATAGAAATGCCCTATAAAATGTTTTATCACTCATTGTGGCAGGAAGAAATTTTTTTAAAGGGTACATAAAGAGGGAGCTCCCGTCCTGAAACGCTCTCTAATCTGGTGTTTATTGGAGCATTTCTGAAGCCCAGCTTATGCGAAGAACTGATTTTTAAAAAGGAGCATTTCAGATGGCAGTAAATCCCACATTATGCCCTGTTTGGGAAAGAAGCAATGCTGGGGGAAAGAAGCAGATTTCTAATAAATCAATGGAGTGTGGCCTTTGGAGACCTGGGAGGCATATGGACAGTAATAGAGTACCCCAGGTTGTTCCGTGAACGATTCCATCTGGATGAGGGCTCGGTGTTATTCTCCTTCTCCCCTAGAACACCTCCAATCTCCCTGCAGCCCCTCTCTCAAATGTCAGACCACCTGGGATCCGCAGCTGTCGGGCTGAAAGCGGAGCTGCCACCGGGGGGGAGCCGGGGCTGGGGCCTGCGCCGGCTGTGGTGCAGGGCACTGTCTTCCCTTCCATGCCAAAATGTGGGTTTAATCTGCTTTATATAGAATGTCCTATGGCCAGCAGGACAAAGGGGAATGGCTTTAGGGTGGAGGTCAGGTTTAGGTTAGAGATTAGGAGCAAAATTGTTGCTCAGAGGGTGGGGAGGCCTCTGCCTCAGGTTGCCCAGAGAAGCTGGGGCTGCCCCATCCCTGGAAGTTTTCCAGGCCAGCTTGGATGGGGCTTGGAGCAACTTGTTCTGGTGGAATGTGTCCCTGCCCATGGAATTAGATGAGTTTTAATGTCCCTTCCACTCCAAGATGTTCTGTGATTCCATGGCTCTGTATATATTTGTGTGTATATATATAGATATATAAACACACGTGTTTAAATATATCTTTGCATACCTAAGCAGTTGGAATTACTGTTTCCAGTGCCTGGGTTTGGTCTCCACGTGGGTACTGTTCCCTCCATGCTGATGGAGAGGTAAAGCAGGAGTCACTCTGCTGCAGTCAGAGGGTCTAAAACACAAATAAACGGGGTTAATCAACACCACGATGTCACAGGCTTGTTTCAATTTTGCAATGCTATAGCTTTCCTCTGAGTGATTTGAAATTTTGTTCTCTGGTAGAATCACAGAATCACAGACTGGTTTGGGTTGGAAGGGATCTTAAACTCATCTCAGTCCACTCCCTGCTGTGGGCCAGGACACCTTCCACTAGACCAGGTTGCTCCATCCAACCTGACCTTGACCAAAACCTATGTAACGTGGCCCTGGGGGACATGGTTTGGGGTGGGTTTGGCAGTGTGACATTAACAGTTGGACTTGATGATTTTAGAAGGCTTTTGCAGCCCTGACAACTCTGTGACTGTGATCTGTAAGCTGCTGTGTTGCTCACCCTTAGGGAAGAGTGTGCAGCCCACTGTGCTCCAGAGGCACTGCTGTGTGAAGGAACTGCAGGATGAGCATCTCAGGTAAGCAAGATGTGCAGAGCACATTGCACCTGAGGAAAAACCTTTTTATTTCTCCACTTTGTTTATAAACCCCTTGTAACATCTCTCTGAGAAGAGCAATAAGACCCTTTTATTGGTGAAAATGCAGAGCCACTGCAATATTAAATGATTCTGAGGCCTTCAATACAAAAGAGCTGTTACTGGCCCATAAATAAAAAAAAATGATTTTCATTACAAGTCCTTTATCTCAGGAGTTTCCCTCCCACCTGGAATTTACACAGCTCACACTCACTGATCTTTTGGAGTTATTAATCCGTTAAGATTTTTTGTAAACTGTGTGAAACTTTGGGAGCGAGTCGGGTTTGAGTGCCTAGTGTTATTAATAATTTATGCTTCATGCGGAAAGAAAATTGATCCGAAGCATCCTGGAGAGGCCAATCCATGCTGCCTCTGTGATCAGCTGAGACACAAATTAAATGTGAGGAATGAATGGAAATATATCGTGGAGAAAAGCTGCACAGACCCATTCCCAGCCAGGAGGTGTAGAACTGGTGAGGGTTGTCAAAGGGAAGAGCACAGTGTCCTTTGAAGCCCGGTCGTGGAGACAAGGATGTGGGAAAAGATCCTGCAGCAAAAAGTGGTCAAAGGTTCTTAAGAGGAGGACGAGAGCAGCTCTGTTTCCTGAAGGCAGCACTCCAGATCAAACAGCTCTTTGTGGAAATGTTCAAAAACAGCCCAAACCACCTCATCCTGGGTTAAAGATGAGCTCCAGCACCTGGGGCTGGATGGGAGGTCAAAGGAGGAGCACTGGGGGACATCAGTAGATGCTGAGGCTGTGCTGGAGCTATGAGGTGGACCTGTTGTGTCAAAGGTATGAGTTTATATTTTCTCCTAAGAAAGAAGAATGTTCAGAAAATAATCCCTAATGGAATATGTGAAGCGCTTGCTGAGCTTTAATCTCATCCTGGATACAATGATACATCCTTTGTTTCTCTTTGCTGTTCTTGTGTTTAAAGTAACTTCTACTAGAAGTCACACGTATCTGACCCAGAAATACAAGAATTTGTACAGTCTCTGAGGAAATGTGCTGAAGGGAGGTTTTCTGGAGCTTTTCAGCTGGGAATGAAGCCTTCTGCCCATTTGTTTACCACAGAGGGAGCCCAGGAGAAGGGTGAAGTGCTGCAGAGGTCGCTGCAGTCACCTGCTGTTTCTGGAAGTGTCTGTTTTGAGGTATATGCTGACTTTGGACAGGTAAACAACCATGGACTGGTAGAACTTATTATCAGGTATTTTTCATCTATGTTTTAATTGCTACAGATGGATTAGCCTGTAGAGGAATGCTGGAGGTACTTCTTGTCTTTGTAAGTGTGAACTGTATAGGTAAATGCATCTACATGTTTATGTGTCCTTATCAGTCTTGATACCCTACTTGTAATGTGATAGTGTCATCTAAGTTCTGTCTTATTTGGTTCAGGACAGATTTATCAATTGTTCTTTCTGCATCCCCGTTTATCCCTTGGATCACGAGGAGCAAACATAGCCTGAGTGAGGGCAGGTGACCTGTCAGAGCAATGAACTGCCACCCTGGATTTTCAGGCCTTGGCTGCTCTGTTGAGATGCTGGTCAGGGTGCCAAGTTTAAAGCTGTTTCTAATGATTTGCCACTTTGCTGTTGAAACTGAAGTAGGAGTGGGAACACATCGGCTTCGGCCAACCAGTAATCGGTACTTGAAGGCAATGAGCACCAAAATACTTTCTGGCCACTGTTCATTAATCTTCTCTAAATTCCAAGGGGAAGATGTCAAATTTTTGCCTTTTTATCTCTTCTTTCCTTGTAGGTTTAGTGCCTTCTGCAGCTTTTGCAGAGTACCAGATCCACATTCTGGTTTAGCAAAGGCCACTAGACCTCGTTTCTCTCCCATGGGGCCCACGTGAAAAACAGGAGTTTGAGAAGCAGAGTCAGGGTTGGGAACCATCAAATCCTAGAATGGTTTGGGCTGGAAGAGACCTTAAAGATTATCTCATTATGCCCCCTGCCTTGGGCAGGGATACTTTCCAGTATCTTAGGTTTCTCCAAGCCCTGTCTAACCTGGCTTTGGACATATCCAAGGATCCAGGGGCAGCCACAGCTTCTCTAGGCACCCTGTGCCAGGGCCTGCCCGTCCTCACAGGGAAGAATTTCTTCCTAATTTCTAACCTAACCCTGCCCTCTCTCAGTGATGTATTTTTCCTTCACAACATCAGTGTACTAAGTCTGCTGGAGTTTTTAGGCACATTTAAATTGTGTGTAATTGAATCCTCAAAAAGCACAAAGAGATGTTCTCCATTTCCTGTTTTATTGTTTTCATGAAGGTTTGTAATGTCTCCATTTATCCAACATTCAAATATCCTTCAGGAAGGGAATACTGGAGCCTGGTTGAGAGTCTGGAGGTCTCTACAGTGGTTTTGCACAAGTTGTCTAGAAAAAGGATAAAGTCTCCTGGTTGAGAATTTGTGGATGTAGGTCTGAGTAAGAGGAGCTGTACTTTTCATTGCATCACTGGTGTTTCAGCCCAGAGCTTCCCTACATCTCCTAAGCTGCTTTGAGCCCGTGCAGTTCACAGACTGGAAAAAAAAGGAATTGAAGAAGCAAAAATAAATATTAAAGCACGTAAGAATTAAATATCACCTATTCAAATAGCAATTATGCCGTTGAAAACAAGATCACCACACCTGTACAAGAAAAGACAACCAAGCCTAAAACATCTGTTTGGATCCACCTGCCAAGCACCTGTTCCGCTGTTTCAATGCCATTTGATTGCTGGAGATGTAGAGGCTCTTGTGAGGTAATGAGTGATTTTACATTATGCATGATTGAAAACAGGTGTTCTAATGCTGTACAATTCTATGCATGAATAATTCAGTTTGTTTAGAGCAAGATCTTTAAAAGAAATATGGTCTTTATTTTTTTTTTTTTATAAATATTAAGGTTATTCTCTGTAATGTATGGTGGCTGGTCTTTTCAGCAGGCTCACTGATGACCATTTTTGTGTAATTTTATGGGTAGGAAATAACACCGTGAAAGGTAAAAAAAATAATTATACCTAAAGCACATAAGCAACAAAAATTGAAAGCTTTCTTTAGCAAGGAGGGGGGAAAAACCTGTCAGTGTTCTAAGGGAGAAAGCCAGATGACTTTTGGCAAAGCCTGCTTCTCACCACTAACAAAACAGCCCAAGAGCTTAATTATAGAGAGGGGTGAATGCGCCTCAGGGATAAGTAAGTAGCTAGTCCATCTCTTGGTCCGAATTCCAGCTGAGTCTGAATACGTTTAAGAATTTGGGTTGTTTTTTCTCTCCCTCTCTCTCTCTCTCTTTTTCCTCATGATTATGAAAAGGCTTCTTGCACAGTTGTATGCTTTGTGCTGATGGAAGATGCTGCAGATTCAGTCTTTACTTGCAGACCAGTTTCCATGCTGGGAACTGCAGGATGAATCAGCCCATGTTCCTCACCATGGAGAATTCAGCAGCTGCTTGGGATCATCTCCCAAAGATGAAGGAGATGTGGAAGTCAAACTGAGAGGTGCAGCTAAGCTTGCAGCATCCCCTCTGCCTCTTCCCAAGGTAAGCAGTGTATCTGCCATGGCTTCAACCACCAGAGTTTTGAGCTGGGATGAGATGAACTGGAGCAGCCAAAGGTTTTCCTGCCGCAATGTGTGTCTGCTCTCTCCTTGTTCCCTCAGCCAGGGATGTAACTTAGTTTAGCAATTTTTGTTTAGCAACAAGGTCAGTGTCTGTTGCGGTGTTAGTTTTTATTATGGGAGTCTTCTGTGGTGGGCAGTGAGGAACCTTGGTGAGGGTGAAGGGAGTGGAGAAACTGAGAGTGAACAGAGGATTTCAGACCTTCCAGATCTTCCTGTCCATTGCTGCTGATGTGACAATGAAGTGGGAAAAGAGAAAAAAGAGAAGAATGAAAATGAAATTATTGATTTGAAAAGAGGGATGAACAAAGGTCTCTCTCAGGTGGTGAATGCCCCATCTGTGGAAACATCCAAGGCCAGTTTGGTCAGGGCTCTGAGCAGCCTGGTCAGGGCTCTGAGCAACCTGGTCAAGTTGAAGATGTCCCTGTTCAATACAGAGGGCTTGGACTGGATGGCCTTTGAAGGTCCCTTCTAACCCAAACCATTCCATGATTCTAGGAAAGAAAAGAGGCTGAAAGCCATTATCAAAAGCTGCTGTAGTTCCCTATGTTCATTAAAAAATTCACCGTGGTGCAAGAACACCAATTTTTTTGGTTGCTCGTGTATAACCAAACACTGGTTTACATCCAGAGGTTGCTGTAATAAACTTGAACACATTCTGTGGTTTCAGGAAATATAAGGAGGAAAATTCAAGAATCCAAAACATCCAGGTGTGACCCAGGACCTCACTGGGTAAACAAGGGCAGCTCAAACTGTGGCCCACACTGCTTAGGGGACATCAGGTCAGGGTTCCTTCAGGCCCTAAAAGCAAGGATTCTGTGGGCAAACCCGGCCAAGCTGCAGACAATTAGGAGTTTAGCTGAAGAGGATCTGAAATCTTTCAGTATTTTATATACAGTAAGTTACAGGAGACTGTAAATTAGAGTTTATAATACCCTATCCATTCAGCTACTGACAAAGTATCTAAGGTAATCTGACCTGCTTCACAGACCATGAGAAATATCCTCATGTAAAGTGAAAAAGATGAATTACAGAGAGGTAGAGGAATTTGTCTCAACTCAGATATTGGGCTAATTCCCACGTCAGGCAAAAGAATGTTTCACCAGGCTTTACTTGAATAAAGTTGGGGAGGTTTAATAGATGCAGCCCTAGAGGGCAAGGGATAAACTCTGCTCCCTTGGAGCCAATGACCAAACCACCAAAAACATGGGTAGGAATCACAGTGAAGGGAATGAAGGAAGAGATCTGTGGCAGAAGAAAAACAGCAAGGACACAATATTGTAGGGGAAAAGGGGTGGATTTTTTTTCTGAAATGATAAGAAAGAGGAACATATCCTGGTACTCGAAGTTCCTGCAATAAGGAAAGCTTTTTCTTTTCATTGGGAGTTATTTTCCTCTTTAATAATAAGAAAATAACCTAAATCTCATCTTTATAACATATTGGATGAAGGGGGAAATGAAAAGGGGTGAAGCTGCATCTCTTGGAGTTGAAGATGCCTGGACTCCTGAGGGTTTATCTATACTGGTGCAGTTGATGGAAACTCACAGGTCTCACTGGGCAGCTGTGAGAAAGGCAGGACATTCCTGCTCCTCCCTGACTCCTTCCCACTAGTTTGCAGCTATGAGAGACACTGAAGGCTTCCTTCAGCTTTGTAGAGGAATTTCCTGTGGATCTACAGCTCTTTCCTTGTCCCCTCCCTCCCCCCCCCCC
>VXBQ01006036.1:674562-786024 GCA_013400175.1 Phainopepla nitens | reverse complement strand
CCCCCCCCCAGCCCTTTCGCCCTTTCCCAGTAACAGCTGTTTCATAGAACACCTTATCTGATTGTTTTTAAATTAATGTTAGGGGGTGTTTTCTGTTTTCTGCTTTAAATCCAGCACTCAACTCTCCCAGGAACACATCCTTCTCTTACCCCTGCCACATCTTCTCCGTAGAAGTAAAAGAAGGCTCCAGCAGTTCCTCTACCACTTTCTTAACTATTTCCACTCCCTTTCTGGGTACTGAAGTGACCCACTTGTCTTTGCAGCTGAATCCTGCAAGGGAAAAGTGTGTTAGGGAAGGAAGTCTGGCTTTCTACCTTCATTCCTTTACTGCATGGTGTCAGAAGGAAACAGTGTTCCAGAAACCCATCCCAAAGGAAACCATGAGAGTTTCTGTTGCAGGGATACCTGTGTGATCCAGGGTTGTTAGGAGGTTTCCAGATGAGACACTGAAAGATAAATGTGGAGCGCCTTGATATCTGTGTTGGGTATGGAAACATTTAGTTTCTGAAACCTTTTGATGGACTCAGATGGAAGTTGTTCCATAAATCAAAAGTATGTATTTACCTTTTTTCTATACACCTCCTGTGATTTATTAGGTAACTGTTTCTTGTCATTATTACACTCCAAATAATTTGACTTTGGTTTCCTTTCAAGAATTAACCAGGCTATGATGAATCATGGAATGACAGAATGGTTTGAGTTAGAAAGGACCTTGAAGCTCATCTTGTTCCATGCCCCTGCCATGGGCAGGGGCAGCTTCCCTGAATCCAGGCTGCTTCAAACCCCATCCAACCTGGCCTGGAACACTTCCAGGAATCCGGGGGCAGCCACAGCTTCTCTGGACAAGGTCCTAGGGTCTCAGCACCCTCACAGGGAAGAATTTCTTCCTGATCTCTAATCCAGATCTTCCTTTCTTCAATTTTAAACCAGTTCCCCTGGTCCTGTCACTAGAGGCCCTTGCGAGAAGTCACTCTCCAACCTTCTGCATGTCCCTTCTGTGTGCTGGAATTCTGCTGTGAATATACAAGAACTTTTCCACTGCTTACTAGGAGATCTATTCCCTTGATATCTCTGTTGCTATAGCAGAGGTGACAGAACAAGGTCCTTTCTCTAGGTACCAGTAGCCCCGTTTCCTAAACCAGCAGTTCACTCCATCTTACTCACAGCTAAAATCCTGTTGAAACTGTCAAGAGTTTTTTCCACCTCTTTAATTTCGTTCTCAAACAAAATTCTTCACTTCTTTGTATGCAGAGGCTGCTGCGGCCTGGATCTCATCTTGTCTTCTAGTAACATCTTCCAGATTTGTTTTAAACTGATTAGACACTGCTGAGGAATCAGCTTCTCTCCCCTGGACAGTACAAAGCTGAGTGTTGACAGAGCTGGCTCGTGGCCATCGACCCCGTGATGACGCAGCACCGCATCTTTTGACGGCCCCCATTTCGTTTGGGGTGCTCTGAAACATTCACAAACCCTGATGAATTAAAATAAAATAAATTGCAGAGTGGTAGGAGACTGCAATTAAAAAAAAAAAAGAAGTGTCGGATTGACCAGAGAGTTGCTTTAATTAAAGGACTTATTCTACACGCTGGAGCGAGGAATCAGAAAGTTATTTCTGCTCTTCTAATGTGGCTGCAGTTTCTCTCCGAATTTTGGTTTTGAGAAACAGAAGATTATCCTTTTTATTGGGCTATGGAGAGAAATTATGGGGAATGAGCTGAGTGATTTTAAAATTCTCTCAGTAGGAGTAGGAAAGGAGGGAAATACTTGTCCTTCCTTAACTAAGTAGCTTCCAGTGCAGTTTAGAAACAGGGACACTAATTTCTGGGTCCCATCTCAGCACAGGGATGTATTTAAGTCACTGGGATAATATGTATTTTGCACCACCTAGATTCTTCTCTGGATGGAAGTCATCCTGCCTTTAAGTTTGAGTAGTAAATACAGAAGGTCACAGTAACAAATACTGTCTCTGGGATTCATTTGTCCCTAAAGGTTAATAAAGCTCATCAAGAAATACACTGAAATGAAGCAAAGTTATCTCTAGCATTTGAGTCTTCCCATCACAGTGTCCTAAGAGATGTCCTGTGGTTTGACACATAATTAATATGTTTATTTATCTTAGCTTGCTTTTTTAACATCCATCACCATAATAGCCAAATATAAACATTTCATCCTGTTTTGTAAAGAGACTATGGTCCATCTTATTGCAACAGTCACTTTCCCAGCTCCCACCAGTGACATGGAGTAGATGCCTGAATAAACCCCACCAAATCCCTGAAATTTTCTCACCACTTTTGTTGGAAGCTGTTATGTTTACAAACTTGTGGAAAATGTGCCTCTTTTGCCTCCTTTGAGTGTCATGGGAACACAAACTGAGGTCTGATCCAGTAGCACTGCTCGGGGCTGCCTGGGACTTCTCAGGGGTCTCATAATCCACCCACAAAGTTGTTCCAGAGTCCAGCCTAAAGTTACACTCTGTTTGCCAGCATCCAAGATCCCAAAGAGTTTTACAATTAACCTGGCTTGAGTATTAGAACCTGATGATTTTTCAGACAAAGAGAACTAATATTTTTGTTATTTATTCAGGTTAAAGCGTTACGAGGTCCTCATTACTCTCATTTTAACTTATGGGATTCTCAAGGAAAATTTGTTAAAATTATTGGCTTTAGCTCATGCTGTTTGTAACTCACTTTTTATAGACTTGACTGGTCAGGTAATTTCCACAGTATTGTTTTTGGCTGCTTAACTGGATCTCATCCAAATCTGAAAAGTGCTTCTACAGAGATAATGGAGCCCATTCCAGCATCCTGTGAAATGTCAGCTGAAAATCCAGTGTTAGATGTGTGGAGATAGCCTGGGTAGAGTTGCCAGATGCTGTAATTTCTCGCTTTGGAGAACCAAACACCTTGAAGGTACCAAGACAGTTCTGCCAAAAGAAGGAAAGGAAATGTAAAGGAGAAAATAAGGAGAGTGAGGAAGAAAAAGTGGCCAAACACTGCAATTTGATGCTTAAAATGTGAGGTTTACCTCTATTTCCTTAAGGAAAAGCAGATGCAACACTATTGTTTTATACCAAAGAATGGTAAGGTCATTGATGTGAGTCACAAACTCCCACTGTGAAAAGTATTAAATAATTTTTTTGAGGAAATCCATAAATCCCATATTAAAAAAAAAAAGAAAAAGAACACAAATGTGACTCTTATTTGAGTCCAATCAGCTGAGAAAAGCACGGTGATAAAAACAGAAACATAAACTGAAACTGACAAATAATGTTTTTTGAAAAATACTTTTATTATATAATACATTTTATTATGCATCAATACTTTTTTAAAAGGAGCCCACTGGGAAAAGCAGGTCTCAGAGGTGTTTGATTTGGGCTATATAACCTTCTTGGGGGTTGGACTGCAAGATCTCCACAGGTCCCTTCCAACCCTAACTTTTCTGTGATTCTCCTTTGAGAATACTTGAGAAAATTATTCCTGAATGTTCCTGCTTTTCATTACCCATTTTTTTTCCCCCTTTTTCTTAACGAGGGCCAGAACCGTGTGCATGATTTTCTGCGATGGATTCACATGGGAGGTATTCTGGAACTGGCCAAGGACACAGCATTTACAAGAACGTCCTGACAAGCATCCAAATGTCTTTGAGAAGCTTCCATCCTAGATGACCCCATGGAATGTGAGAGAGCTTTCTTTTAGGGGAATGGCATCTTCCGGCCAGAGTCATACCCAGAAATTCTGCTGTGTTTAACTTGTTCTTGAAATGCCCAGTGCAGCCAATTTGAGGGTGGAGGTAGGAATAACACCTCTGTGTTTTCTCAAGAAAGGTGCCAGGAGAGCCCTCAAGCTCTTACTCTGATTTTTTTTTGACACACAGAACCACCTTTCTGGTAAATAGGGTTTCTGAGAAGATCAGTTGGATATTTGAGGCCCTCATCCTGGAAAAATCAGAAGAATGTGGGTTATCTTCCTTGTTGACATAAAAATAGCTCCAGTTAATGGCATTTGGAAAGCCTGTAGTTTTGAATACAGTCTTCCACTTGTGAAGGGGGCAAAGTTTATAATTTTGGGTGGAAATCATGTGAGAGTTAACTGGTTCATCAGGGCTTTGTTTTGCCTTTTTTTGGATTTGTTCAAAATCAAAAGTCAAAGTGAAACTCGGGGGATGTGAACCCGCTTGAATCCAAACCAAGAGAGTGATGTGCCAGATCTCCCATGAACCAAAAACCACTGGGTTCTCACAGTCCTCGTCCAAACAAAAATGCACAAATATAAATCAAATATCCTCTTGTGCTCCTCACAGCTTTCACAGAAACAAGAGACAATATTAAAAAGATCTGCTCAATTTTGCTGCAGCAACTACCAAAATATCCTGTGATCATTCGATAGCTGGCAGTTAATATCCTGATCTATTCTCTTTCCTCGGGAATCCAGCCCTTTCCAGCTCACACTCAACGCTGGCATGCACAGCATAACCCCTCAGCATCTTCCTCAGCTGTACAATTTCACAGGGAAGACTCTGCACAATTCACAGTCCTTTACATCCCTGCTCGAGGAGCCAAGGAAGGAGACAGATTTGCAATTATCCGAAAAGTGCAAGCAGCCTGATCAGTACAAAGACAGGACGCTTAACCAGTCTATGGCAAGGTGGAGTACTGAGAAAATATTTAATGATATTTTTCCCTGTGGTTCACCTTGTTTGAGAACAAACCCTGGCTCCTAAATGAGAGAAGAAAAAAAAAAAAATAAAAATCAATGTTTTTCAGTGCCATCACTCATCGTGCACCAAGCAGTTTCTGAAGACATAGAAAAAAAGAAACGTGCTGGTCATGGAAGAACAGCAAAAGTTTCCTTTGTAACTAAGACACACTTGTTTGCAATAACATGTGTACTTTTAAACGCTGCCAAGTTGCTGAGGCTATCTCTCCTAAATGCAATCTTTAAATATGTAAGTGTTAAAAAAACCAAGGTAATGTTCAAGAAATGTTGAAGTGCAAAAAAAAAAAAAGTTTGATCAGATGGTTAAAATCCAGTCAAATCAAAGACAACCTGTTTATGACCTTTCTATGCTAAAAGCTAAAAATGTCTTTTTTTCCCCTACAAGATTAATTGCCATCACTTTGGGAATAGTGAGCTGGACATTATTATATGATGTCAATTAATGATTAAAAAAAAGGTGGTTTGCAAATGTAGCGCCACAGTCCCTGGTGCATTACATCATTTCTGAAAGATCTTAACACGTGATAAGCAAAGAACACTTTAACCTAAAAGTCTGAGTGTTACAACCTCATTTTTGTTGTAACACCCTATGCACAATCTTTTGGCCTTGAAGTCAGTTGCAATAAAATGAAGAAGTCAATAAGAACAGGAAAAATAACCTCTTAGAAGGAGGAGACACCCTCCTGTCCTGCTGCCTGAGTGTTAATGCCGCCGAATGAGTCACGTTGGAAAATTTGGTGTTGATGTGAGCTTGTGCACTGCTCTGAGCAAGTTCTGTCCCCCAGACCTCCTGCTCTGGTCACAGGGTTGCTGTGATCCAGGTGTCACTCCCCGGATAATGCAGTTACCTCTGCCAGAGCCTTGAGAATGTCACCTGCCAGACAAAATCACTCTTGCCCAGGCTCTGCTCTCCCTCACGGGGTAGCAGGCATCACTTATGGGCCTAATCCAACTCACTGGATTATTTAGGAGGGATTTTACCTCTATTTTACGTCTCCTCCCATCAGAACCTTCCCTTGCAGCAAGTTTGATTTCTTTGTCAGTGCCTCACACAACCTGACCCATTTTCCTACGAGCTCTTCTCCACTCTCAGCGTCCAAACGCTGCTGAGGCTCCTCTGTAAACCAACGACATGCATTTAAAATACCTTTGTAATAATAAATACCACATGAACATATGTATCAAGCAAAGGATTTCAATTTTGATGACACTTGCTTCTCAAGAACAGACATTCTGGAAGAAAAAAACGTTGCCAGCCCCAAATTGATTGACATTTGTTTACTTAACTCTCTCTTCTTGAAAGTCTGCACACCTATTTCAACCTTGAACAGTTTCCAACTGTGGTATACTGGAACATTTTTTCATTTATTAAGTTCAGTGTTGCCAACCCAAACAAAGAGTAATCAGTGATGATCCAAGCAGACCAAGCTGTCTAGCACCATACAATGTATCTGCATGCTAATTTTCAAATTCCCTCACATTTCCAGAGAACTAATGGGATCATTTTCATTCTGTTACAGCAACTCAACAGTTACTGAATCACCATCTGTGTTTTCGTTAACCTGAATCAGATATAAATTCTGTTATTGCAAGGTAGAGCAGCTTGTTTAATGATTCTTAATCTTTTCTTTAATTAAATCATGCAGCCAACCTGAAAAATCTATCTTAATGCAAATTAGGAGCTTTTTTGGCATTCGCTTACAGTAATGCACTAATAAGGTTAATTTATGAAGGTTCTCTTCCAGTCTGTACAGATGATATTTGTTCTCTGCATATTTTTAGCATATTGTCCCTTTTTGTAATATTAAAAAAAATAATAATAAAAGAATGCTTATTTTCCCCCGCACAAAAGAGGGAGGCTGCGATCTGCTTATTGTTTATTAGAAAGTTAGAGCACAGAAAATGAAAATCAGCCTCTCCCTTGTGTGAGTATCAGGCTATGAGGATGCAGAGGCACAATTTGGGAGCCTATTGAATTAAAGGGCTTTGGCCAAGCACTTTCCTGCCTTTGGCTTCTGGAGATCAGCTCCCTGCTCTGATAATCATCTTGAAAATATCAGGGGAGATAGTCTGTCTAAAATTTCTTTTTTATCATTTTTCTCCTTTTCTTAGGGACTGTTTTGTGGTGTTTTTAGTTGTTTTTTTTTTTTTCTTGTAGGTGTGAATGAATAGTTTAAAGAGTAAATAATTCTTGTGAAATAAGCCTGAATACATTTCTCAGTTGCACAATTGCTTCAGCTCTGGGCTCTGATGATCTCAGTCAAGAAAATCTCTGTCTTTGTGAGCATTCCTCCCAACTACAAAATGACTTGAAATCTGTTCAAGTTGCTGAGTAAAGAGTAAGCTTGCTTTTTTTATTTTTTAAATACTTTTTTTTTTTTAGGTCATTTTTCAACACCCACTAGTAACTGGGGATGGAGACTGGGAATTTCGACACACAGTCTTTGCTACTTAATTAAAATCACAGAGGCTGGCTGGACAGTTTTCAGCAAAGACATTTTTTGCATGGGGAGACTGCAGATTCCTGAAATCAGACATTCTTTTCATAGAAATTTGCCTGGTCGGACTAGGAATTATTTATTTTATTTTACTGAATTTTCAGTTCTAGGAAAGGGCTCCTCACCTCAGCTCAAAGATGTAGAAGTTCCTTTCTCCTTGGCAAGAGGATTGCCCAAGGAAAGGGGATCCTTCTCAAGATCCATCTCAACCCTGTCTTCACCCCATTCAGCCTTGTCCTTCCTCCTTTTCCTCTTCCCTCTTCCCAGCTGGGCTCCTTCCAGGCCTGACTCTTTTAACTCTCCACACAAAACCTGAAGGTTTTGCCCAAGGAGGAAGGAGCTCAGGGAAGATGTGAAACTCTGTGTTTAATCAAAGCAAACAGCATCATGAAACAGCTTTGGGATGGATGATTGAGGGGAGCCTTCCTACAAATTCCCTGTAAAAAATATGTCACGCTATCCATGGAATGATTCCTGGCTTTTTAAAGATTCTGGGATGGCTGTTTTTCTCTGATTTTAGGATTTTTTTTTTGTTTCGCCCATGATCCTGTGGGGTATTTGCACCAATGGAATTTAGGAATCCGATTTTTTCATTGTCCTTTCCCCCTCTTCATTTTGGAAAGCTGTCTTCCAGACGTTGGTCGTTTTTCTCTGTAATATTAGCACAGCAAGAATGACAAGTAATTGTTTTCCTCCCCATTTAATTGTACCTATGTGTTCTTAAGTCTATTACATGCTTCGCTTCATGCTTCACCCACTTTTAAAACATGCAGATAAATGAGTATCTGCAGAAGACTATTTTAATACAAGCCCAGGGTCTTGTAGAACATTCTTCTCTAAAGGCTGCCGATATAAAAATTAAAGAGAAAAAGACAAAAACCTTAAGAGAACAAAAACATAAAAGAAAATTACTGATTCCAAATTCTAGACTCTTTCCTGGGGAAAAATATAGACAGATCTTTTTTCTCTCCTTTTTCAGCAACACTTAAAACTATCTGCCATGTTCCTTGGTTCCTTTAACTCTGGGAGAAAATGAACATTTTAAAATTTCATTCTAAAAAAGTGATATTAGGTCAATCCACTGTGTCTTTTTCTCATCTGTTTTCTCTTAATTTTATTGTTTTCTCTGCATTTTAATCATTTTCCTGCACTTCTCAGAAGGGTGACCAATCTCTAGGGGACAGGGAAATAGTTGAGAGTGACAATGGCTACCTTAAATCAAATGACAGAATTTTCTGAGGTATTAGAGAAACACTGCTCAAATAACTGAATTATTAAACTGTCTCCTAATGAAAGTTCTCCATAAGGACCTCAAAAAATCAGAAACTGAGCTATGGAATCATGAAGGTTTTTGCTGTAACACTGCTATTAGAAAAATAGGGATGAAGCCTGTACTGGAGATTTGTCCACCACTGAGGGGGAAAGGGAAAGAACATGATCCCATTTGACACTAAAACTCCTGCTGGGTTAATTACCACCTCCCTAAGCAGAGAAATGAAGGCAGGGAGGGCATTCTCATGATGACAACCTCTTCCCAGTAGCAAGCTTTGCATTTTCCCAAGGCTGAAGACAATTTTGCCCTGACAAATCCAATCAGTGATACTCAGACATACCCTTTGGAGCAAAGCTCCAATTTTTGAGGATACACAGGGCAAAAAGATGGACTGCAGTAGGTCACTATTAAAATATTTACAACATGGCTTGGCCAGTGCTGAAATGGCACAGTTGGCCTGAAGTCACATCAAGGTCTTCTGGCATTTGAGTGTTTCCCCAATGGCTCTGTGCAGCAAAGTGTTAAGTCCTCCTGAGCATTTTATGTATTTAAGGCAGCAACTTTAAAATAAAAAATTGCAACCTTAGAGCAAAACTGCTATTTTGAGAATTTTAAGCCATTATTGACTCCTGTCAGATCAGTTTCTAGACTTATTGACTCTAGAAGTAAATATAGACTGAGAGAAAGCGAGGTCAAGTCAATATTTATCTTGCAGATCAATACATTTTGATACTAACCAAAAATTAGGCTCAATACATGCATATATTATATGCAACAAGGTTAGGAGAGATCCATTCAGAAAATTTGTCAATTTGAAATTTCCCCACGGAATCCAACCTTTCGTATTCAATTTCCATTAGAAAGTCTGTCCCTTTAAGGATGGTTAAGTGACAGGAATCACAATTCCACATCATCTAATCAGGAGAGTAACAGCAAAAAGAAAAAGGGGAAAAAAAATGAAGTGAAAAGGCGGGATTTGGTTATGATCTTGGGAAGAGGCAGGTGAGTTATGGAGGCATAGGGGGACTGATGGGGAATGTGATTTATGTAATATTGTACATGCAAGGCCACTTTGGATGGACCTTGGGACAACCTGGGCTAGTGGAAGGTGTCCCAGCCCACGGCAAGCTGTGGAATGAGATGATTATTGAGGTCCCTTCCAACTCAAACTGTTCCATGGTTCCCTGATGCTAAATATGAAGCAAAGATGGAAGAATGTGGAGGTGAGCTTGCAGAATGATATGACACCTGCTTCTAAAAGGAGGGATCAGGAGTTTCTGAGCTGCAACAGGTGGGATGCAGCTGTGGTGGAAGTTAGAGGGTTTTCTCTGTGGACTGAGCTTATATTGCCTGGTGAAGGGAGAAGAATTTGTAAACTGTGTAAAGATTTGAAAAGCCTGAAAAGCAGAAACCAAGTAATTGTGCTTAATGCTCCCTTCCCTTCCCTTCCCTTCCCTTCCCTTCCCTTCCCTTCCCCATAATTCTTTCTTTTTTTTTTTTCCACTTTTTTCCCTTCTTTTATCCCCTTTCCCCACCTTCTTTTTTTCCCCTTTTTCAAAATAATTTTACCCCCTTCTTTTTATTTTTTTCCCTTCCTCTTTCTTTCCTTCCTCTTTCTATTTTTTTTTTCCCTTTCATTTTTCTCCCCCCTAAGCTTCCATCACTGCCCAGGATGCATTTGCACCCCAGATAACGGCAGTGACCTCACATTTACATGGCACCTCTCACCCCAAAGGATCTCCAAACGCTTTGCAAATTTAGCACAGGCTGCTCTCCACACTTGGAAATCCCTTCACCTTCTGCTGGAGCCCAGGCAGCTCCTGCTGAGAGGAGCCGCACTCACATCACTCCCCAACAACTCAGGGAAAAGGCGGATTCCTTCTCCAGAAAAAAAACCAAAACCAAAAATAAAAAATAAAATAAAAAAATAATAAAAAAAACCCCAACAACAACCCAAACCAGCAAGAATTTAGACAGACTGAGTGTAACGACAGAAATCTGGAATTTGGCCAGAGCACTGCAGGTACAGTGGATAGTTTCCCTGGAAAAGCTGGATGTGCATGACCAGGAGCAAAGCGTATAAAAGTGAATGAATGTTCCTTGCCTTTTCAAACCACTGTTCTTTTCATCTGGAAAAAAATATGTTGTAAAAATAAAACCTGTGTGGCTGTGCAAAACCCTTCCTTAGAGGTAATTTCAAAGAGAGTGAAGATGATAAAATTATTTATTAATTGGTAAAATATTATTTAATTCAAAATAAAGTGGTGAATCTCACCAAATTTAGCTCTGCAGATACAGCAAAGTATATTCCTCATCCAGCATAAAAAGGTGACATTTGTTTGATTTCGGTTTGATGAATTATTAATTTTATCACAGCTAAGATGACAGCTAATATTAGGACATTGAATTATTAATTTTTAAATGTGGCAATAAAAAAAGCAGAACAAACACAAATTGAGACACATTTTAGGTGTGAGGTGAATTGCTTACATAATGCGTGTAGAGAAAACAAAACTGCAGAGACAGAAATTTAAACCTTGCCCAGCAACTGCTTTTACCTTCAAATCTCAGGTATGATTTTTAGCCTTACTTTAGAAACACTATTCCTTGTGAAACACTATTCCTCTAGAAACACTACTCTGATGTGCATATTGGATATCATACTTCTGAATTTTCCAGCCAAAAAAGTGTTTCCAGGTAGTTTTTCTGACTGTGGATATGGTTTTGGGGGCCAAGGAATAATAAGGGAATGTGCAACCTAGGTAGAACGTCCATCCTTTTTTGTTTTGTTTTGGTTTTTTTTTTTTTTTTTAGGATGTACAGGTTGAAAAGTACAAGAGAATATTATTTAGTTTGTTTCTTTTGCTCCTCTTTCCTGCTGTTTTTTTCACCACTGTTTGTCATGTGGTGCAGGGCAAATAAGCACTTCAGGGCTTGTTTCCTTAAAACTGTTTCTGTGAGGTTTCAGCCTTAAGAGCCAGTACAGGATTTATCTGGCTCCACTACTGCCCCACAGGCTAATACTGATTTTCCTGTCAAATGTCTCCTTTGCAAATATTCTTCCTGCCCAACACTCCAAATGAAGATGGGAGCTTTGAAGTCTTTCTTATTCCATGGCAAAATAGTCAACAAAACATTTCCAAATGTCATACGATTTTTTTTGTTTTTTTGAGAAGCAGACACTGGTGCAATGTTGCCCCTGAATGCGAGGGGAAACAAGGATCTGAAAATGAGCACAACTCGTGTCCATCAGGGGTTCTGACAAGTATAGGTGGGTTTTTGAGGGCAGTATTCCCAGGCCAAAGAAGAGAAACAGCTGTCTGTCCCCAAGCCTCATTGGGAATTAATCCAGCTCAAAGCTGGATTAACTTCTATTAAAAAAAAAAAAAAAAAGACCACAAACTTATATTCCATTGCCACATATGGCGATTATTTAGACTACAAATATTAGGCAGGGCTAGCAGGTTGGGTACTAAATAGAGACTGATTTAAATCACTTATTTTTATCCTGCTGACAACACAGGGTGGGGGAGAAAAAGCATCTGTCACCCATCAGGGTTCGGAGAGAGGCCGTGGTAGGGGGAGAAGTGCAGGAGGGGCTGGAGTGCCCCGATGGAACAGGAGTGAGAGCCCAGCTGTGCCCAGGAGAGTACCCTGAGTGAGGCAAGAGCTCACCTGGCTGCTGGGGAAGGGGTGAGAGACGAGCAGAGATGGGGAAGGAAGGGATGCAGAACACTGGAGGAAGCTGATTTCTCCTCTGAGCTCTCTGCTGATCCCAGGTGGATTCTTGCTGTGCTCAGAGAGGGAGGTGAGGCCTCAGAGCTGGAGTACAGGTAGGCTTTGGAGTGCAGCTTGCATGGGAAGGCCAAAAAGCATAAATTTATGCTCACTCCCACTGAGAGAACCTGTTTATTGCTTAGGTGAACTTTGACTTGCTGTGTGCTCATCTGAGAATTTCAGCAGGGACAAAAGCACTTGAGGTGTTCAGAAGTTTTTCAGTTGTGATCATGACCTGTAGTGCAGGTGTGGTGGGAGTTAAAGGTAACATCTGCTGCACATGTGTGAACATACAGCAAATTTCCAAACACAGGCTGGAGCTTTGGCTGTGAATACAGACTTGGATCAAGAGGAGAAGGAAGTTCTTGATGCTGTCCCAAGTAATGAGGTGTATTTGCCAATGTCCCTTTTATAGGGAGATAAAGCTCCTTCCTTGGATTCATTTTATCATGGGCCTCCCTTCATTCTGTTGACTTTGAAAAGAAACCTCCTTGCGTTTTTTTTTCTATTTTTTTCCTTCATTGTTTGTGGTTTTTTTGCTTGTTTTCCACTTCACTGGGGCATTCTGCGGTCACATATCTGCCATGGCAAGAGAAGTGACTCATGGGTGTGTTTAATTCATTCTTGGTTTACATGTTCATGCACAACACAACCTTTCTTCCTTCCCCCCATGCAAAATAAGTAGATTTTATAATAAGTACAAAACCTCAAAATACAGTTGGTCACATCAGAGTGAGTTTCAAGATCTGCCTGACTGTGCTCAGTCAAAACCTGAGGCACCTCTGCTCTAGGTTTGTACACACTGGAGGGCATTAGATTACCCAAAATTCCAAGATCTGCCATAAAGCTACTGTTTTCCTGGTGGATCCCAAAATCTTTTTGAGGATTCTCCTCTCTCTGAGAGGAAGAGACAAAAAGAATTAAAAGACTAACCCAGACTCGCCACCTTTTAAAGGTGATTCTGAGTGTGTGGGTTTGAATTTCTCTGGTTTCACACATTGCTGGTTATGTTGCCTATTATAAAGGATTCAGTAAGACACACTTTCTCCCAATGGTATTTTATTTTGACACATCTCAAATGAAAATACAGCTCATTATTTTATACAGGATTCAAATGTGTTGTCACCTGGTTTTCATGCATTAAAATGTGATTCATTTTTTGCTGTAGGTACATGAAAAAGCAGAATGAGTCTGTAATGATCCTATCTAGTAATTTTTTTTTGTTGTTGTTTGGTCATCCAAAAATGGAGCAAATGTCAGGCTTTTTCTTCTTTTACAATGTGTCTGTGTTGAGAACACCAGAGCTCTTCTGTCTGGCCCTGTTGCATTCTTTATCTTCATGGTTTGGCTCTCAAGAGGCATATTTAAATTGTCATGAATGTAGTAAAACTTTTCAGGAGAAAACACTCAGAGACCTTGTTTATTTAAGTTTTAAAAATATTATTTATCATGCCCTGTAAAATATCATGTATCAACCCTCCAGGGACAGGGCAGCCTTTTCAAATCAGTCATAAGCTCAAACTTTGTAGAGGATGCAAATTAGGAGCTTGATTAAATGAAAACTGGTGTTAAGTCTGTGCCTGGTGAAGTTTCTGTAGGCACAGCAGCAATTAATGTGGGGCCAGCTAAGCAAATCTGTTGTGAACACGTTTCATTTTATGAAATATATATACACACAGAAATCATGAAATTTTGGCCCAGGTGGATGTGCCAGTCTGTTGAGATTACCTGATCCAGGAAGTGTTTAAAATTATGGAAACCACAAGAGATCAATACTTCTCCAAACGTCTCTGGCACATTGAATAGATTCTTTTCAAAAGAATGTATTCCCTATGCGAGATTTCAACAGTACCCAATCCTCCTCCGAAAAAGGAGCCCATTTAAGCTTGTGATTAACCAGAACCAGCACTGGAGAGGTGGCCCCTGATCCCCACACTTGAATTTCAGCCTTGGAACAGGGTGCAGAGGCTGGATTTAGTCTGAATTTTGTTTCATTTGCAGTAGAAGGCAGAGCTGGCAAGCTCAGCCACTACCAGTGCTTTGTGGAAGCCGACATATGAATTTGTTCTACAAATGTGCCAGGGACACACTGATCCAACAGTTAGATCACTTCCAGAAGACACAGAGTTGCATCTCTGAGCTGACTTCAAATTCTTTATTATTACTACCCAGTAAAATTAAAAATTCAGCATCAAGGAACCAGGTGACAAATGCAGCACTCAGTGATATACCTGAAAACACTCCCATCTTCAAATGGATAAAATGAAATAAATAAATAAGCTAAAATATCCCAGTCCTTCCAACAAAGAAGGTCACACTCCTCTCATGGCCTTTGGGACTCGAGGTTGCAGACAGGTTTTGGGGGTTTGTGCTGGATTTTGGTGGGACAAAGTAACTGAAGTGAGTTTTGGTTGCAGGAAAGAGAAGGAATGCGTGTGGGAAGGATGGAAAGGCCAACAGGAGGAAAAAGAGGTAAGACAGAAAATCTCTTCAGCATTGTGGTGGGGTAACCCCTGCAGATTTATTACATGGAAGAAAATTTTTAGCTCTTTTTATCTTTTTTGCATTTTTAAAAAGTCTTAATCCTTGTGTATCATGACGCACAGTTCCTTTTCTGAGCTTCTATTAAATGCCACTAACTTTAGGTTCTGATGTCTTAACTATTTTTATGTTCCTGAATCTAACCTGCTGATAGCTGAACATGTTGTTGGAAAAGGAGGTCCCAAGGGAAAATACCATATAAAGGAAATATTTCAATAAGGAAATGCTAGTAACTGTGATGTGATATCATTTGTGCTTTATTTCTGAATGGATCAGAGGAAGCTTGCCTGTCACTGCAAAAGGGAAAGGATATGAGAATGAACTCTGTCAGAAAATACTACATTAATAAGTTCCTCCTCCTCTGGGATGAAAATATGTTCCTACAAAAAAAATTATAATAATAATTATGTGTTGATTATTTTAAGTATTGTGTGAGAATGAAGGAAATATGAGATGCAGAGACAAGGAGGAATGGTACGGTGTGTTCAGTCTGGGATGGTGCTTCGCCCACCAACAGTCAGAGAGGAGAGTGGAGGGTAACAAATGGGGAGATGCTGTATCCTGAGTCATTAACAGTGGCCATGTGGTGAGTTTTTCCACAGTGCCACTCATTTAATGTCCTGTCAGGAACTGAGTGATTATTTTTCCTGGTAACTCTTATTTTGTGCTTGAAGGTAGTGGAATAAGAAGAGAGAGCATCCACTGACCTGCTGGATCCTGTTGCCTCCAGTAGCTCAAGGACTTTTAAATCCGTTTTTAAACTCACAAAATTTTAGACACATATTATTAATCCAAACTATACATACAGTGCAAGGTAATGCATTATTTCACTTATCATGGGTTTGTCCTCACAGTGACATTGAAAACTCTGAGCATCCTTTTCCATAAGTGCCAGTACTTACAGGAAAGAAAACCCGTGCTTTAGTTTTACAGACTCACAGAATGGTTTGTGTTGGAAAGGAACTTAAAGCTCATCCTTGCCATGGGCAAGGACACCTTCCAGTGCCCCAGGGTGCTCCAAGCCCTGTCCAGCCTGGCCTTGGGCACTTCCAGGAATCCAGGGGCAGCCACAGCTTCTCTGGGCACTCTGTTCCTCACCACTAAGATTTTCCTCCTGATGTCCCATCTAACCCTGCCCTCTGCCAGTTTTACTCCATTTGCCTTTGTCCTCTCACTACAGGGCCTTGTCCAAAGTCCTTCAACTAGGCATGGACTAGGAATGACTGGAAGCTGTCCCATTTCTGGGAGCTCAGGGCACAAGGTAACCATCTCCTCACGAGCTTGTCTCTCCAAAGACAACAAAAACCAACAGAACTGGCAGAGATGGTGAACAATCTTTCCCTTCATGTTAATTTGTTCCCTTTTCTTCTTCCTTTTTTTTTTTTTTTGTAATTCCTTTTTTACTTTCTTTTGCAGTTGCAAATGTTTTGAGAATCCATCATCTTCCCAGGTTGATGGTAAGGCCCTTGTGACCCAGCTGTGAGTCACCCTTCCCAGCTGGGTGGCTCTGAAGAGAGACAAGAAGCTCAGATGTGTCCCTGATTCCCCACCAGCACAGGCCAGGAACATCTGTCTGCTCCTTCCCTTCCTTCAGACAGTCCCAAGGAGGGGGCAGACAGGCAAGCAGGAATATGAAAGGGAAAGGATCAACTGGCCATGTTATATTAGCCAACTTAAATAATTCCTCTTGGCTGTGGAAACAGTCTTCCCATCCAAAGCTGCTTTTTTTATTTTTTTTCCCTTTCCTTTATATTTTTTTCCCAAACAGGAACAATTTATTTCTACTTTGGGGCAGGTTTCTTGGCCAAGGGCGAGCTCTCCCCGTTGCCTCTCACGTGCCACTTCCCAGTGCCCCTCAAGTGACCTTGGGAAGTGGTTCGGGGACCCAACTTTGGTGAATAGCAAAATCAAAATATGCAAATCGAGCTTGGATTGTCACATATATAATCATGCAAACATTTTTCCTGCACTACTGCCTGTGCCCAGCTTCCTGCCCTACTGCTCTGAGTGCCTCAGCACTGTCTATAGCTGTTGAGCTGAAGCACCCGGGGATGGCTCCTGAAGCAGGAAGAGAGTTCAATCTGCAGGATGGTTTTTCCAGACACTTTCTTTCTCATTCCCCACAAGATAGTTGCTATTCCTCCGGATTTCACTGTTGTAATTTTGATGGGTCTACTTCAGAGCAAAGAGGAGATAAATGCCTTGTTCAGCCTCTTCAGTCCACTCTAGTTCTATTTTAGTTTGAGGAGCCTGTGCTGCTTGGAGAGTGGGAGCAATTCCTGCCAGTAACTCAATCTTTCTCTAAAGTTCGGCATCTCACGCTGAAAAAAAAAAAAAAAAGTGAAAAGTAAAACTACACGATGCAGTGCAGGGAGCTGAGTCTGGAGTGAGGTATGGGTGACAAAAAGTGTGCATCCTGAACCCCAGAATGGGTTGGGTTGGAAGAGACCTTAAAGATCATCATGTTCCACCCTCTGCCATGGGCAGGGACACCTTCCACTGTCCCAGCCTGCTCCAAGGCCCATCCAACCTTCCAGGGATCCAGGGGCAGCCACAGCTTCTCTGGGCACCCTGTGCCAGGGCTTCCCCACCCTCACAGGGAAGAATTGCTTCAAGGAGGAATTGATGAAGTTCACTAGGGAATTTTGTCTCTCTATTTTTAATGCTCTATGAAGTATTTTCAGTATTAGCAAAAGCCCAAACTCTACCTATTTAAAAAAAAAATCCATTTTAAATTTGTAAGGAAAAAAACCCTAAACTTTTGCAAGTAATTAATTTTTACAAAATTCTTCTTATAATTTGCCTCAATTTTTTTATACAGTCTGAAGGAATGATTGATTTTCACAGCAAGCCTTCTGTGTAAGCCCATAGGAAGGCACTCCCTGTGCTACCCCAGTGTGTGAGATGGGAACATCCTGTGGGCTGAGGAGCAAGTGGAGAGGAAGTGTCATCCACAATATCTGAACAATGAACAGAGCACCTTCCCACAAAGTCAATTATCCTTTCAAAACAGCCATCACACTGCTCAGAAGCCAGATGTTGGCATTGGGATATTCTGATATTAATCTAAAGGGAAGGTTGAATTTTTTTTTTTTTTTAATGTTGGCTTTTTGAGGATTAAGTTGGATATTTTCAATATAGTTTATAGAAGAGAACCATATCCCCAAAGCCTGTTTGTTTCAAACTCAATAATTTTTTTCAGGACAAAGCATGAAATGAAAAACCCACTGTGAATCTCAGAATATTTGATTTGAGGTAAAGTGCCACATCAGCTGATGTTTTTAAAAAATATACATGCATCAAAAATTACACATCCACCAGTGTGGACTGAGCTTGGAATAACCTGGTCTAGTGGAATGTTTACCTGGTATAGGGGTAGGAATCNTGGCCTTGGACACTTCCAGGTGTTCGCTTTAATTAATGTTTTATAACTGTATCAGACCCTGTACTCATTCAGAGACTTTTCTTATTTATCCAGTTGGACATCCTAAATTACTTTTATTGTAATGCTGGAGAAATAATTGTCTTACCTCTCCTAGGACATGCTGGAGGGTTTATTCTCCCTTTGCTATCTAAGCAGTTATAAATCCTTGTGCATTGAGAACAGAACAGACTTTATATGCCTAGAAATTTCTTATGATTTCTAAGCTATTATCCCCAAATCCTAATTAACCATTATTAAAAATAATGTGTCTTTTTTAGAACGGGAGATATAGCAGCACGATAAGATACGATGTGAAAATCCCAAATATCACATAGCGTAATTTTGCTGCTTTACTTTTCTTCTTTTATTAGAGATTTCCAACATAGTGCTGCATTTCCATTCCAAGTGGCAAGATTCAATAGTATACATTTTGCAAACTGCCAAAACAGAGCCATTGGATTTAGTTTTCTAATAATCAAACAACCGTACAACGTGCCTGTACATGTCAGAGACTGAAGAAAGCAAATTTATACACAACACCGTGTATTTTGTGGATAGTGATAACCCACCCAAATCTAATTTAATCAAATATTTAAAGAGGTAATAATTAATTTTTAAAGAATTGAAGCGAACCGTAACTAGGAAGAAATGTTATTGTTTATTTTTAATGCCAGAACAGTATTCCTGATGCATTTTTAATATTTCATTAAGGCAGTAACTTTCATACTATATTTTTTCAAGTTTTTGTATCTCAGTGATACTTTTTTCCTTGAACAAAGGTGAAATATTGCAGGCAAACTTAAGGCTTGAACTGATACATTCTTTGAGGATCTTTTGTCATATCTAATTAAACACAACCAGAAGTATTTTTAAACAAGATAAGACACAACACCTGGTTGGGAGCCAGGCAAGGGCTTGTTATTTTAGCTCGTGCCTGTGTCCTTCCCATCAGATACAACTTTCTACCCTCTCTTTTGAGCTATTATTCATAATTCTTACTTTTTAGGAGAAGCATTTGCAAGCAGGGTTCCAAACCCCACCACTCCCTGTGCCCTCACAGAGCTCCAAACTGTCTTGGTCTTTTGTTTTTTTGATGAAGTGTCTCTCACATTTCGAGCTTTTTATACTCAAAACTGTGGAAGGCTGTTTATTGCACTCTGGCTCCAGCCCTAGTTAAAGGTGTGAACTACCAAAGTGGAAGGGGGCACAGGCACATTAACACTGCTGTGGGAAACATCGCCTGACAGATGGATGCATGTTAAATGGATGTTGGAAGGAAGGTGTTTGCAATAAAAATCTTGAGTATGGCATCAGAGGAAGACCACACACAATTTTCCAGCTTTATGTCTGCAGTATATAAGGGTCAAGCTTGTTATAGTCCTCGTGTTTTTTTACTGTCACAGGCTTTGCTCTGCTGCTCTCAACAGCTTTGACAAGAAGGTGAAGTATCAGGGCTCAAATGCCACATGAAAGTAGTTCTATCTGAATTCATACCTACACAGGCATATTTCTATCTGATATTTCATAGCAATGTCTCCAAAGAAGGGCAGTGGAGCTGGGGAAGGCTCTGGAGCACCACAAGTGGCTGGGGGGGCTCAGCTTGGAGAAAAGGAGGCTCAGGGGAGACCTTCTCACTCTCCACAACTCCCTGACAGGAGGGTAGGCCGGGTGAGACTTTCTCTCTCCCCTCAGTATCAAAAAATAGGACAAGAGGAATGACCTCAAGTTGCATCAAGGGAGGTTTACATTGGGTATCAGGGAAAGTTTCTTCACTGCAGAGGTTGTCCAGCCCTGGCACAACTGCCCAGGGCAATGGTGGAGTTCTCCATCCCCAGAGAAATTTAAAATATGTGTGGATGTGACAGTGAGGGACATGATAGAATGGTGGGCCTGATGATCTTAAAGATCTTTTCAACCTAAGTGATTCAATGAAACATTAATAATTTTGCTTTTATTTTAAATACACAGCTATTTCCAGGAGCCTGCTCAGGAGCCAGAGGATCTGAGAAGCTGTCGTATAAATTGTCAGTTCATTCAGTGACAACATAACAAAATGGTCTAAGGATGAGCTGGGTTTCTCCAGTTTCAGTGACCAGTTCTTGATCTGTGGAGGATGAAGATGTTCTTAACACTGCCCAAATACAGAACTGGGAACTTGACGTGCAGATCTTCCCTTGTTTGTGAAAATATGTCTCTCAACAATCCTGAGAGCTAAAGTGTTGAAATCCTGGCTGAGAATATATATCCAGGATTAGATACAGTGAACTTCAGTGGGAATAATCACCTGGGACTTCTTAGACATTCCTCTGGTTGGAAACTCAGTTATAAAAATTCTTCCTTTTTTGTCCCCAAGGCATTGTTGTCAGACACTTTGTACCTGAAGATTTTTCTTTCCCATTATTGAACTTTTCCTAACCCAGTGTGCAAGGAACTTCACTGGGAGCGTGGTAGGGAAGAGGAACTTCAGGCAAGAAGATGTCTCCTTATCTGACACAAAGCTGATGGATCCCTTAGCTGTTCCCTGTACAGAAAATAAGACTTTCCAAGCAGAGAATTGTATTGTCTATATTTTTGCTCTTTTCCCAAAATATTTTTGGCTAAACCATCTCCTTCCTACACAGGGAAATTTTGCACCCTCTACCTTAGATGAACTGTTTTATTCTTTATGTACGGAGCTCTTTTTTAAGCTGAGTTCATAACTCCTGTTTCTATTTGCTTCTTTGCCTTTTCAGATATCTAGTCCAGGAATCCTTTCACCTGAAATTACCAAGAAAAAAACCCCTCAAACTCATGAATAACAGCTATATACAGTTTACAGCTTGTAGATTTTAATCTGTTTACATAAATTTGCAAATCTGAAAGGATCTGTGAGAAGACAGACAAGTCTCAGGTTATTTGTGGGCTCTCAGTTTGCTTTATGGAGACCTCCTTATAAGTGTGCTATGACAATGGACGGTTCACAGGGTCTTAAAACATCCTGGCTTGACAGAAAAGAGGACAAATTCTTCCTTTAAAACTTTTGAATTGGAGAGGAGCATTTGGAGCCACACAACTAGAATGAGAACATTCACACCCACTGTACCAATGGTTCAAAAATCCTGTCTTCTCCCTCAGGCCCAGCTTCAGCAAGCACTTACACACATGCTTAACTTTATGCACACGAGTAATCCCATCAGTTTAATGGGATTATTCCCATATGTGTAGTTACACACACGTAAGTGTTTGCAGGATTGGGGTTTATTTCTCTCGCAGTGATTTGAAACCTATGGTAGAAAATGCTGTGTGCAAGGTTGGCATTGCTTAATGGCCAAACACTAAAACTGAGTTTTCTGCTGAAAAAATGAATGGGGCTGTGCCAGCTTGGCCTGTCCTTTTCTGTGTACAGAAAATGCAACACATTTGTGACTATCGCAGTGTAAAAAGGGGATTGGAAAGATAATTAAGAGCAAAAATATCAAGAGTGGAAATTCTCCATGTCTAGAGGTTGCTCTATTCCAAATATTGATTTAAAATTTAAATTTCATTCAGAAAATGTTCGGATATGTACCAAATATCCTCCTCTATAATAAAATAACCTGTAAGTATTTCAGCTCTGAACAAAAGGTTTACCTTTCAAGTGTTTAATTATTGAAGTCTATATGCATGCAAATTTATAGGAGAAAAGTATTTCCAGGGAAAAATGTGGATAAATCTGGATGCTCACATGCAGGCAAACTTGCATGTACAGGATTAGCACTACAACAACAACAAAAAAAAATATCCACCAACCAACTTTTTAAAAAACAACTGAACTTACCCTTTCCTCCGACTTAGGGAGTTTTTAGGGAGTTTACTTTTAGTTTGAAATTCTGCAGCCAAGATATTATTTAAAAATTTAAGGCAAGTAACCATCTGCCATAAATGATAGAAATGGAATATAAATAAAATAGTGCTTGTAGTATTCCGATGGAAATCACATGCCAAACGCTTCCACAGCCGAGGCAGCAGCAATGCTTTCAGATGTCAGGAACAAAGGCAGAGAAAGGAGTTGCTTTGGCCAGGACACGTTTTGCTGTGCATGGTGAATCTTCTTGGCTGTCCTGAAAGACAACATTATTAAGCAATTTGGGCAAGAGAGTCATTATGCCCCATGAAGAATTTAAGGAAGATCTTGACTTGAGCGTGCTGCAAGAGGAGTCCTGCTGTGCCATTTGGTATGAAAGGATAATCAGTCTTATGCCACTGGCACACTGGAACACCTAATGGGATATGCCGGGCAGAGATGTTCAAGGTTTTATATAAGGTAACAGCTGCCTTGGTCAGGCAGTTAATTAAAAGTGTTAATTTTCCATACAAGCAGCAGTAGTGACAACGGATCCAAGTGGGATTTTATGACATTTCGGGGTTCCCTTATGTGATCACAGCGATGGATCGCACCCACCTCATCTTTCACAGCCCTGCCTTCCGCCTTTGGAAGTGGGGAAATTTGGAAATTCACTCTCTGACTCCATGAATATTAGAGCAATGGTAATGATCTGGTAGCACTTACTGCGTATTGCCAGTTGTCCCAACTCCAGTCTTGAAAAGCGGTTTGGGCTTATTCCCACTCTGATATTGGTTTAGTCAGAGATGCAGCAATTCATTTTCAAGGCAAAAGTGCTTTTTATTTTCTCCCTCTATCTTACATTCCTTATTAGAAGTGTTTAATGAGCAGATATGTAGCCTGGAAATAAAGCAGTGTGATATTTATGAATAGATAGTGTGTTCTTCAGATGTAGAATTACAGAATATTATCTCCGTGTTCTTGATAGTTTGGCTTGTACAACGTTGCAAGATGACAAATTCAACCTTTTCTGTACATTATTACTTTCATAACATGATAATAACTCAAATGCATCAAGAAAGAGAAGGTAAATGGGGACAATTCGTGAAAAGGACTAGGAGAACATATTTAGAAGTAATGGTCTGACAAATATGCAGACTGAATAACATAAATGAACTGAACAAGTTTCCTCCCCACCAACTGGATAATACAGTGTGAAGGAAAGTGGAAGAAATGCAAAATGCCAAGTTAGGCATGTGAGGACTGACCAAAAATGAGTCACACTCCCACGCTTTTGGCTCACAATTTGAAATATTTGTTTTTAGTTGATTGGGTAGCCACTAAAAGTATATGGCGAGCTTTGTTTGAATTTGATCTGTCACTTTTTTTTTGATGGGTGACAATGATTTTATGACATATGTCACACTGTGTCACATCACTCACAACACATCAAGTCACGCTCTATCCCATCATTTCTGAAGGCAATAATGCCACTCAACACGACGTGATGTGACGAGATGTAACGCAACTCAGCGGCTGAAAAAAATAACTGGAAACTTTTGTAGGTGTGACATGGATCCCTGAAATTCCGCTGGAATGAGCTTTGGGAAGGTCCCAGGAGCTGAGTTTGCAAAATGGGGCAGCTGAGGGACTTGTGTCTTCGTGAAGGTGGGCTCTGAGTTACTCAGTGTAGAGAGGTAGGGAGTGGTTACTCTGTGCATGGTGAGAGTCTGTTGTTAGGCTTGGTGACAAAAGTGAGTTCTTCAAGAGAAAACTTGCTGGAAAGATGAGACTTATGCCTGAAATGTGACAAGACTAGAACTGTCTCTGACTTGAAAGGCTGCATGTCTTTAAGTGTTTTAGAGCTTTTAAAATTTCTGAATCCTCAGGGCATGTCCTAAGCATAAACATTACTTTAAGCCAGGATTTAGCTGGATGTGGTCTTCTAATAAACTTCAAACAAAGATGGCTGCAATCTTTACAAGCTCTGCCCTAGTTTTCTAATAATTATCTCCTTTCCTGTGCTATCTCCTTTCCAGTGTTTGTGTAGTATATGGTGTCTTATCTGTTCTTATTGACTGCAGCAAACTATATCCATATGCATGCAAAAAAGACCTTCAACAGCAGGATATTTCCATTTAAACACACCACTTAAGCACAAAATGTGAACTTCCCTCAATTTTTGAAGATTTCACTGGAAGGGCCTGGATTCCTCAGCTGGTAGGATTGCACCAGAGATGTTTTTCAGGTAGGTGAAAGTTCTTTAGTCACGTTCATAACCAAAGATCAGGTTCTTGCTGATGCAAAGCTACCCATGGCTCATCAGTCCCATTAATCATTTGGTTCCTTGCATTGTTCCGGGTCAGTGGAGCCTCTGAACACAGTTTATCTGCATATTGCCAAATCTGGGATGGAAGCCCCATCCCTGGCAGTGTCCAAGGCCAGGCTGGATGGGGCTTGGAGCAACCTGAGACAGCAGAAGGTGTCCCAGCCTATGGAAGGGAGGGTGGAATAAAACAGTCTCACCCTTAGGTTGGTGAGAACTGACATGATGTCCAAACAACTGCTTTGTGGCTCTGAAGTTAAACAGAAAGATGGATCTCTTTCTGAACTTTTGCACCACCCTCTTTTCTTGATTTTGTGTTACTGAGATTCTTGTACATCCTTTACCGTTCTTCAGGTCTAATTTTCCCCATTAATTATCTTGGAAATCATCTTTGATATCTGGAGTTTTCATTATGCTCTAGGGCAGATGAGAACTGAGCTGAGCAACACCCATCCCCCTTTCCTTGGTGACATTTTCCCATCAGAAAAAAAAAAAAACGAACAACAAAAAAACAACTCCTGCAGTTCTCTACCTTTCTTTTCAAAATGCTGCTAAGTAATTTACAGGCTGAATAACATGAGATTCTTCCACCTTTCCTGCACACACCGGCAAGGAACTCGTGTAAATTCTCACTTTATTACCACACCTGTTAGAAATCACTGCTACAACTTAGGTGTGAAAAAATGTGGCTGTCCTATACCTAGTCAGGAATCCACCCCAGGCTTGGTGTGAGTGCATCACCACTGCTATAAAACAGACACAACTACTTTGGTGACATTCACTGTTACTGTACGTTGACAAGTTCCCATTTAATTTACTACATATGGTTCCACGTCTCCATAGCTACTCTCGTGAATTCATTATTCATTAAATAAGTGATGAATTTACTTAAATATTGCGGCCACATGGCCGACACAAATGCATTCTAATATTATTAACACGTTGCCAACTTGCAACTCTTCGAAGTCTGAGTAAATGTTTTGACAAGAAGAGGCAGCAAGAACAAATAAGTAGTAGCAGCCTAGATGAAGTTCAGCCATAGTTTCAACAGCTTTAAAGTCTTAACAGTGTTTTCACTGGGGCAGTACCAGATAAATTGCTCTTATGTGTGCATACAAGAGACTAAAATTCCTTTGAAAGTTTATAATTTCTCATGGGAAAACACAACATAAAAGTTACTTTTACTCATAGAAAAACAACACCATATTTTCCTGTCAACCTTTGCTGTTGGGAATTTCAAACTTTTTGCATTTTTTCCCTGTGATTCTTTGTCGACCCAAGGGACAGGCATTTACAACATAATTTACTTTCAGCGTGTCTCTGTAAATCATTGTAATACTATCTATGGCTAGTGGGGGAAAAAAAAGGCAGCAGCACTCTCCATTTGGACTGACAAACTACTTTTTTCCAAGACTTCAACAGCAAAGCAAACCCCTCCATTTCAGCAGGGCAGCACTGACATGGTGAGATACACAAAAGAAACATATTTTATGAGGGTTTTCATATGAATTTTTGTATTTTGAGTTTATAATATTTATTGGGAAATATCTATTGAACTGTGTTTTCTTGCAGCAAAATATTCAGAATGTGTAGAGTATAAAATGTATTTTGGTGGGAGAATTCGGGCGCAAAAAGAGAACCATTTGTATTTCTTTTTTGGAAACATCAGTATATTTTTTCCTACTGTTCTTAAGGCCTGTTGTTGTCACTGTTGTTGTGCAGGCTTAGCAGTGTTGTCAGAGGTGAGGTGCTTTAAGCATAGGCTGCCATAAAAAAGCTGGAAACCTGTAGAGCCTTTCAGCCTCACTTTTTGAGACTGCTGCTAATATCAAGGCTCATTCAGTTTTACATTAGAACTTGATGACTTGCACATTGGTTGAACCTTCACCTTTTACAACCTTAATGGGGATTTATTAGCTATTTCACAGTGTGTAAATTTGAATCTAGGTCAGATGAGGAAGAAAAATAGGGCAAATCTGGGCCTTAAGTATAACCTGCATATAATATATCAGGATAAAAAAAAACGTGCAAAATTAAACAGATGATTAAAAGTGTCTAGAGCAGGCAGAGTTTGAAAAAAGAGCTTGATAAATTAGGGGTGTATGTAGGATTTTTTTTTTGAGTTCAAACTCAGGTGACTGGTGAAAGTCTGGTTTCCACACAAATTCAGCAGATTAAGGAGTTAAAATAGCTTGTTAACCTGTTTCTGCTAACTGCTCGCAAGAGGAAATGTAACACAGGTGTGTTTGATATTCACAAGATTAAAGCTTTTGTCTACCATCAAATGTTCACCACATTAAAGTCGTTTTAATGAGGTACTGGGAGATAATGAATGTAAGCCTCTAATTCAGTGCAGCAGAGACAGCCTGCCCCTGCCCTGACCCCGCTGCAGCCAGGTATCCAAACCAACAGATTAGTCACACTTTTACACCAAAAGATGTGTGCAGAATGGGATAGCCACTACCTGCTGCCATCCTGCCCTGCTAAAAATGCATCTGGTTCAGGAGCCTCGAATTATCTGAAGCCTGACATCAGATATTCCCCATGTGATGGTGCCCATCCCTTACCTATTTCTTCAGGAAGATTATCTGGAGGGAAAAAAACACAGCTGGTGTGAGAAGGAAGGATTTTAATAGTGTGTGTGCATGAGGTAGGCAGAAATGGGTGCAAATTAATACCATTTATGTTGTTAATGTTATCATTCGTTCTGGTACTTAGTGATGTTCAGAAAGTCTATAGCTGGAGTGAACAAAGGTTGGAAAGGTCTCTGTGGTTCATCCAGCTCTGTTCTCGCTGCTCCATGGATCCAACCCTCCTGCTAAGCTAAGGTACGCTGCCTGTTTGCTTATTCTTAATAGAATAAGCTCCAAATAAAAATAAAATTAAGATCCTGAAAGGTTCTCCAAACCAGATTTATTTTGGCATGCATATGCAGGAAACTATGTACTGTAGCAAGTTTTAAATACTGTATTTGGACACTAATTCTCAACTGCCGTCATCAGTTTGCTGACAGCCATCTGCTTGGACCCTGCTCCTTCCTCCCGTTCAGCACCGTTAAAGTAAAATATTGACAGAAACAACTTCTGCAGCAAAAGTGGAAAAGTTAATAACATAACTGAAGTCACACAGGATTTTTTTTTCTCTAATGTTCTGGAGCTCTCCTACAATATCGTTTTACTCATGTCTTAATTTAGAAGTGTCCCACCCCGGCTTAAAAATAGGCCGTTGTGTAGCCAGCTATCTATAGATGGCACAGGTTCCTGAGGAGAGATCTGAAGCTGCAAGTGCCTCCTGTACAGTTCATGTGACTTCATGGAATGAGTAATCCACGTGCTCCTGGAGGAGCTGACACACCGGGCGGGATGTTGTCAGTCAGAGCTGGGAAAAGAAGGCTTCACAGTAAGGTTGTCACTGTGGCTGCCGAAATCTGCTACAACATGAGCAGCAGATTGATAGAATTCAGATTTACCTGCAGAAGCATTTTGAGCAGTGATGTAGGGAGCCTGTGCAATCCTTTACATCATTGCACACTGCTGGCTCGGAGCTCTTAGGGGTACCTGGGCACTTCCAGAAGGATCCTCAGCCTCCTTGGGCTGAGATTTTTTGTTCTGTACATGCCTTGTGATGATCCCCATGTTAATGAGTCTGAGATGCTCCAGTTCAGCACAGAGCAAGCTCTACCTTCAGCTCTTTGTGTGAAATGTCATTAAAGCTCTTGCACAGGTCATAGGGCAATGCACAATAAAAGACTTTGCCACTAATTATTTCAAAAAGGAAAGTGAACGTGGGCTCATGTACATACACACACACACACACACAGATATACATTCACATAAATAATTTATTTGTCACACCTATTTATAATACATGAATCTTTTATGTTTTATGGTGATACTATTGCAGTTTGCAGATTTACATCTCTTATTAAATTCCCCACACAACAAAACACAGTACTATGGAAATATATAGCCCTACAAACTGATTCAAGGTTTCTAATCCAAGTGGTCTCACTATCTGCAATATTCCTTTCTAAATTGTGCCATTACATCCCACAAATCGACTTGCAATGAAAGGTAATTTCTTTTTATTCTCCTACAGCTTTGTGGGAGAAAGGAAGGAAGAATCTATCCCCTAAAGAACAGCACAACAGTTTCTAGGCTGAACTCTCCAACATATACAACCTCGTCTGTGCTTCTGCAGAAACAGACCCACCAGCCCTGTGAGAAGATGAGTGTGTTTACCATATTGAAGAGATCAGCAGTAGGTTTAGTGGAGAGAGTAAAGCCTTTGGGCAGATGAGAAAAATTCTAAAAAATCTAGTTTCCAAGCAGGAAATTTGACGAGCGATGCAGAGATCGTGGCAGAAGCTGAAAACTGCGTGCAAAGACAGTGCCTCAGCATCAAACTTAACACATGAAAACAGGAACAATACATATTTTTGAGAAATGTTTTGCATATTTCACCTGGGTTTTGTTGGTTTTTTTTTTTCCCCATAGAGAAAAAATAAATCATTCGGCTCATCACCCTGAGAGAGGAACTGACTCCCACTTCTTGCCTGGTGCACAGCTCTCAGGTCAGTGTGTTGGTGAGGGAGGTGAGCCCCGAGCACTCTCTGTGCTGGGCAGAATGGTGAGAGGCTCCTCCTCCTCTCCTGCTCACTTCTGTCATCCCTGTTCTGTTTCCTCCCTCACTTTGGGATAACCTCCTCAAAATTTGTTTGAAAAGCCTTCACCACAGTCCTCTTAGTGGTCAACAATTCCAAACCCCTTCACAGACCATGCAGCTCTGTCTGTCCCCACATCTCACGTGAAACACGCAGCCAGAAGTCCCCATCCTGCGCTACTTGAAGCCCCAAAGAAATTGTTTTCTTCTTTAAGGAGTTCCCTAGACTGGAAGGTGAGGGTTCACTGTGAACCTGTCACACGTGTGGTGAGGATGGCTTACCAGCCTCACCAGGCTACCTTGCAGCTTCTCTTTTATGGTCTGAAACTGGAGGTGCTGATGCATCCTCAGAAAGCCACAGGCAGAAACCACATAAAGAGATTAAATATGTGATAGAGAGGGGCAGGAGGAAATGTTCTGGCTCATTTTCTTGTATGTATTCTTCTGAAGGTAAAGCCAGCAGGAGCTCCTGCATGGGTCCATGAGTATCCAGAATGACCTTTGGAAGTTTCTGTCTGTTTTCCAAAGAAAAAAAGCACCAGCAAGCCCAAAGAATTGAAAAATACTCAGCAGAATCAAGCATGACAGGAAAACTTTACAAAGACATTGCTGTTGCTTTACTCAACCATTTTCTCCTGCTCTCCATCTACAAGGGAGAGGTAAAAGAGACCCAACACAGCTTTGCTACCCCTGTGCACATTGATGGAAGGCTGTAATATTTTCTCAATTAAAATACATAGAAAATGTGGTAACATTTAGCTCCTCATGTTAAAGAAGGTCCTTTCTACCTCTGTATGCTTCTGTGCTGAGCAGTTCCTTGTGAATTTTTTTCCGAGTTCAGCCACTTAGAACATTTAGATATTTTTGAGCCATTTAGAGCACTGAGATATTTTAGAAGTCACAGCGATTTCTCAGACACTTTGGACTGAAGAGAGCATTTGTTGGTTTGAGGGGAACTATTTATTTTAATTTGCAAAGAAATGTAGAACCAGGACTCTAGTGATCAAAATCCATCCGTGATGAGTGACATGTGGCAAATTATTTTGCTTTTGTAGCATCTTTAATGAAAATGACTGTGAGGTTTCTGAATATTTGACACAAGCATGGACTTACTAAAGTGTTAATAGCACAAATGAGCATTGTTATAGCAGGCAGACACACTATTAGAGAGCTTTTAGCAAACAAACAAGCTTTCAGAATTGGATTAGAAACCTGATTTACCTGCAGGTAAATAAAACAATAAAAAGACAAAATATCAAGTGACTATCAAATAGAAGTGTTAAAGGCCAGGCCGGATGGGGCTTGGAGCAACCTGATCTAGCAGAAGGTGTTGAAACAAAGATGGTCTTTAAGATCCATTCCATATCAAACAATTCTCAGGTTTTATGATTTTATCATACATTTTGGGATAATAAAAGAAGAAAAAAAATATCTCGGGCATCTTATAAACAAGTCAGAAAATGAAAAACCTTGTTGCCTGCTGTGGTGTGGCAACATCAGACAGATTTGCACTCTCTGGTGTCCATCAGAGCTGCTCCAGGGGGACAAAAGGCATCAGTCAATGCCCAGCTGCAGCCAGGGCCTGCTGAGGGGATTCCTCACTGTGAAACACTGGCCACGAGTGCAATCCAAGAGCTGGAAAAGAAGAGGAAAATCACTAAAGGTCTTAGATAGATAGATAGATAGATAGATAGATAGATAGATAGATAGATAGATAGATAGATAGATAGATAGATAGACAGACAGAGAGATAGACATAGATATAGATCCCAGGGAAGAGGAGCACCGTAGCACAAACTGCTGCCTAGTTTGGTGTCTCTGCTGCCAGCATTTGTGTCAACTGAGCCTTCCAAACTGACAGCTGATGTCACCACAAGATTTCCATGAGGAAAGTGTCACAGAGGAGAACATCTATTTTCCCAGCAAACCCAGTCCCTGTCCCTGACTGGCATATGTGAGAAATGCTCTGTGCAGCCTCCTCTAATTGTGAGGTCACATCTTTCTTTAATGAGTTTCCTAAAAGTTTACAGCAAGTTTCCTTAGTGACACAGGTAGGGTCTCATTGATCTCCAGCCGGGGCTGTCGTTATCAGAGGATGGGGTTCCAATTTCTGATTAATGAAAATTATAATTATGTACAGACAATGGGGAGAGAGAGAGAGAGAGAGAGAAAGATGTTTCCATGTTACTTTAAACAAAGAAGAGTTAAGGCCTTATCTTAACTATGCATTGGCACTGCAATGCGAAATGGTCATGCAAAATTAATTTTTAATGTGTTCAATTTATATTAAAAATTTCTGCAAGTGTGTGAATTTTTTTTTCCAAGGCTGGAGTGCTACTTCATTTACAATATTCCCTGAAGGTGTTTTTTTTTTTTTAAAGAGACTCTTAAACTGAAGCCATTTTAAGGGTTTTATGAGACATTATGTGAGCTTTCATATGCAAGTTAGTCGTTAAGTACCAGATATTATATTCTGTAATATGCTTAAGTGATATTAGAGGCAGTATATAGCCTGCAGTAATGGCTATTGCTGGTTTTTTAATTTATCAAGAAAATGTTGCTTAAATAAGGAGCAAATCAGTGCTTGGATGTTAGAAAATATAAATGTAAAGGAAGTAACAATATTGTTGTGACATATTTTGTGCTCTCAGCTCCACTGGGGAGCAAAACCAGGGGCTGCTTTCTGCTATTCCTGCTGACACTCATGGCAAGTCCATATATAACATGCTGGACATATATAAAAAAGAGAAATTTCACTAAACAGTCATTGCTCCTCATGACTTCATGAGAATTTATATCATGCCTCTGTAAACTGGATTTTTGTTTTTTAATCATATGATTCCTGACATTCAAACAAAGTAGCAACTCACATTTGGACTTAAAGAAGTGAAGTCTTTGAATGTTCAGCCTACAAAGGGAAATGTTTTTGTTAAGCTGGATTCACTGGTCAAGCTATAAAAGATAGGATAAAAAAAAAAATATCACAAGAAACCAACCCTCACATGGTGAACAAACTTGCTACTTTTTGATCCACCCTCCCTCCCTTAAGAGCCAGAGGAGGAAAAAAGAGAAAGCTTTAAGCTGATGAGTTTGTAGAAATGTAGAAGTCTCTTGACTTTCCTCTCAAAAGTGCCTCTCGCTCCTTGTCCTGACACCAAAATAAAGTCTGTCTGTAGCTGTGCTGCAGAGGAGGGGAGTGCAGGAGTGTTTCAGACTGACAGCCCTTGGCAGTGACACCTCGTGCTGGCCACAGAGGTGTGTGAAGCTCCGACCCCTGCGTGCAGCCCAGCTGCCTGCAGAGCTGCTCTGCTCAAAACCTTCCTCCTCCAACCATGGACCCCTCTGCTGTGCCCAACTGCAAACTCCCGCTCTCAGGCAGGCTTGTGATTGAAGAAATGTATTTCAAATGAAAAATAATCTTTTCCATTTTCTTCCCTTCTCCCAGCTGCTGATTCCCACCCTGATTCCTGTTCTGGAGCTGTGATTAATACTTTTTTTTTTTTTTTTTTTTTTAAATCACATCATCCTTCTCTCTCTCTCTGCCTCTCCTCCCCCTCCTCTTCCCAGTCCTCCTCACAGCTGTGGATCCTCACTCCTCCTTCCAGTTGCCTCTGCTGTCGTCCCGCTCTCCTCCCTCCCCTGGCTCCCTTAAATATTTCAGACGAAAGTAATCCAGCTTCATCCAGGCTTTATGGCACTGCCTCTCCTCTTGTCTGCACTCATCCTCTCTTGCTGCCTTTGGGAGGAATGAGGCCTGGGACACCCTCGAGTCCCTGGAATCAGCCTCCTTAACAAACCTGCTGGCAAACGAGCCTCAGGCCGGGCACCAAATGGGCAATATGGACCCAGCCAGTCCTGGCCGAGTGATCTGAGAGCTCTCCTTTGAAGAGTTTTGCAGGGAGCACATGGGGCTCTCCAAAGTGATGCAGGGAAAGCCTGGGATAAACATCCCCAGGCTCCCGCTGCCGCCTGAGCCCCGCCTGCTCGATGACCTCATGTGGAGCGCCTGAAATCCCACGAATACCAAAAATCAGTGGTCCAGAGGGATCCTCTTGGCAAGGAGGAGATGGCCAGCGAGCAGTGGGTCTGGGCTCTGGGGGAGGGGAGGTCAGGCTGGGGTGAGCTGCTTTCCCTTGCAGGACAGGCCCTGCCTCGCACATTTTTTTAATGGTTTATGACTACTATGAATTCTCTTAATGGACCAAAAAAACTTGGCCCCAGCCTCTCAACTCTACTGTAGTAGCTGTCAGGAGAACCATATATTCACCAAAACACAGAAATATTCCCACTTTCATCACGAAATGCTCATTGACGGCTGCCCAGTCCAAGCGTGAGGAAAACACAGTTGTCCCTGAGGGCAGTGGTTTTGGTGTCTCCAGCTCGGGCATGGAGATTCCCTGTGGTTAGAGGACAAGCTGATATTGTGATCTGCCCATTCTCCCTTCAGTGAGGTGGCTTTTGACTTTCCCTGGGGATGTCCCTGCCATGCATTCCCACCTTTTCTGGCTGAGCAAGCCCCAGTGTTTTTGATGAGACAAAACTAAACAGATAAAGCAGAAATAAATATAATAAATCTCCCAACACCTGAACCACCTCCTGTCCCTGCTCTGCACTCTGCTTCCTCCCGACGATGACCCCCAGTATCACTCTCATCTCTGTTCCACAGCCACTCCTGAGCTCTGAGTTCAGGAGCCAACTTTTAACCAGCTTTAAGCTCTTTCGTATGGCCCAAACCATTTCACCCTTTCCCCAAGGATGTCTCTGGATGGAGGTTTCCTGTTAGTGTCTGTGTGGTCAAAGGGCAATTAGGCTTTTCTGCTGCAATTTGGAGCTTGAACCGGCTTAATCTATGTCAGGCAACACAAGCATCTGCTTCTCTTCTCCCTCCCACCCCCTGCTCATGCACACACAAAGCCTCATTATATTAATAAAATATTTTCCCATTCTTCACCTGATTAGCTGCCTGCACGTGCCTGTGTGCCCATTTTCCATGAAAAATGTGTGTGTGCATTTACACCCATACGTGCCAATGCACCTTCCCCTGATTATATACAAACAGATGTTTATATATAGAATGCATATTATAAATTTAAATTGATACGGGAACATAAATCTGAATAAATCACAGCTAAGCTGCAGCTTAAAATAAACATTCTGGAAAAAAAATAAGCAAATAAACTTTTTTTTTTTTCATTTTGGCAGAATGTTTATTTATTTAACAACAGAGATGCAGTTGCTTACACTTTCTACAAATGTTTTATCTCTTCTTCCTCCGCACCTGTCCCTGAGTGAATAGAGCCACATCTGTCTCATCTTGGCATAACAAGTACACATCTACATCTGTGAAAGATGATTCCATTTTTGAAGGAAACACTGTCTACTTTTACACTCCTGCAGTCTGCTAGAAATTATTACACAATGGATTTTGTGTCTTGCAGGAAGGCTGCTAAATAGTGAATAGCGAGTTTGGAAGTGGTACAACAAAAGTAATGTCCTACTTTAACAAATAGATGGCTAAATATAAATATATATTTATTCTAAACTTTACGGGTAAGAGAGACCCTCTGATTAATGTTACCTTCATTTTTCTCTTCCTGGTGTAGTGGACTCAGTTAAAAAGCTCAGGAAACGGGAACTGTAGAGGGTAATAATAGGATATAGGTGCTTCCACCCATCAGCTGTCATGTCAGAGCCTACATGACATTGATAATGACTGGAAAATAGTTGGAAAAATCTGTCCCTGTGAGGGTGGTGAGGCCCTGGCATAGGGTGCCCAGAGCAGCCGTGGCTGCCCCTGGATTCCTGGAAGTGTCCAAGGCCAGGCTGGATGGAGCTTGGAGCAGCCTGGGATGGTGGAATCAGCACTGACAGTGGGCTCTTGGTTGAGAGCAGCCATGTGCTGTCCAAGGTTATGTCATTAATGATTTTCAGCAGCTCATTAAATAAATGAAGAGGTGAGCTTTGGCTAATAAGGGTTTAATGAGTTAAAACTGTGAAATAGCCAAAAGACTCTCTAGTGATACTGAACTGATGAGCAGCAGTGGTTTTGCTGCTCATCTTTCTTTTATGGGCTTGACTATCAAAGCTGAAGTAAAAATAAAGGAAAGATGAAATGTCCTGAAGTTCCTCTGTTGTATTTTCCTCACCATTATCACCTCCACTGCACCCAGCAGCTCTTGTAGTGATATACCAGAAACTGTAAAAGCAGTGCAGGAGGCTCATCCATCCACCCACCCATCCATCCGTTCGTCCGTCCATCCATCCATCCATCCACCCATCCACCCATCCATTTATCCATCCATCCATCCATCCATCCATCCATCCATCCATCCATCCATCCATCCATCCATCCATCCATCCATCCATCCATCCATCCATCCATCCATCCACCCATCCCTCCACCCATCCATCCTCACTTCCCACCTGGAGGGATTACCCCAGGAAGAACATTAATCCCAGGTACTGCAGGACCTCTTCCACCTGTCACGGGCTGTGTTTTGTCCGGTCCCAACATGTTTGTGTCTGCTGACCGACCAGATAAACAGGACGACAAAGAAATTTCACTGAAAAACCTGGCCAGGAAATAGAAACTTTTTTCTATCGAAAAAAAATCTGCCTGTAGTAAAATTTTCATTCACCACTTCCCATCTCTTCCTGACTACTTTGCATCTTTTGCCAGCCTGGAGTTCTTGTGCAAAGTGTGAGAAGCCTTCCTTGCTTTTTCAGCCGCAGAGAGTCTCCTAACTTAAAAAAAAAAAAAAAAAGTAAATGCGGAAGTGACAGCATTATTTTTGAAGACAGCTTTTCCTTCACTATGTTGCAGGACAGACACTGAAAGCAACACAGATTCACTATTTCAAAACAGTCTGAAATGTGCTCAGATCAAAAAGAAATCAATGTCTCCACGAGTGTGATTTCAGAATTGAAATATTTTATGGAGGAAAATAATCCCAATTAGAACACATTATAAATTGTAATTAATTTAGTGATTTAAAACTATATTTAAAGATTTAATGAGACATTATCCTGGTAGCTGTATCATTGTAAGAAAAGGTCAATCCTTAATAGTTCAACAATCAGGACTGATTTTCTTTTAAGACAAATTTGGAAGGCAGAGCACAATTTGTCCTTCTGTGGAGTATATTGAGGTATTGATACGCAGGTCTCAGATGCCATGATGCCAACCCTTTTCCTCTTTTTTTTTTTTTTTTTTTTTGCAGTGTTTCATGTACTATCTTTAGGCTTTCTCAAAATCAACTCCTTGATTTACCCATCCTTCCTGGGAATTTATGATTCATATCTTCCCTTCTTTTCCCTCCCCTCTCTTCTGCCAGACCTTTCCAACTCCCAACTGCTGTTCTATCTTCTATATTAAGCACTCCAGGCTCTGATGTACTTGACAGTGCCCTGTACTTTAAACACACACACAAAAGCACTCTGGTGATCTGAGATATCTTCTACAATGTGACATACATACACCAACCTCACTCTCCAGACCTTTCAGAATCTTAATAAATACCTTATATTTAAATGTTTATCTTTTAAAATTTCTTTTATTCTATTATTTTTAAAAGAGATGGAAATAAAAAAAAAACAATCCATTGACAGTTATATAATGTGCATTATTTACTTAATAGCTGTTCTGGTCTATTGGGTAAATATATAGCCAGGCAGTTTTTAAAAACACGTATTACAGACCCAAGAGACCAGAGAGACTCTGAAGCAGCTGTTCCAGTCTATTGGGTAAATATGTATTTAGGCAATTTTTCAAAATATGTTAAAACTCCTTCAGTGCCATTCCGGTCAATTGGTTAAATATGTATTTAGGCTTCTTTTATAAATGCCTTTTATGTAGCCGATAGACTGAAGGAACTGCAACTGCTGAATATGTTTTCATAATTTTTACCTGTGGGTATCACTGGGAGTTGTTTCCTGGATTCCAGCTCCTTTCCCTGCTGTGGCAGCACTGAGGACGAGCTGGGTGCCACAGCCATCGTCACTGAGAGCAAATACAAATATTCCCGTACCTGGAATGACACTATTCCTTCTGATTGTCATCCCTGCCCACTGAGAGCGATGCTCTCCATCTAGTTCTCCTCTCTGTCAGTGGACTGACACACTTTGCATTGTGCTGTGCTGGTTAGGCTGATGGATATTTTTAAACCAGCCATGTTTTTTCAATATTCAGAGGCATAAAATGGCATTTTGAAGCCCTGCTGTCAGTTCTGGGGTTGTTTATACGAGTGAAGTTTAGCACAGGCTTCAATGTGAACTAGATCAGGGCTCAACCAACAGGACTTAAATTGCTTTATGATTTAAAAAAAAAAAAAATAAAGCCTCCAAAATCTTTTTAGGTGTTCAAGGTGATAGGAAAATCAAATCTGATGGCTGAGCTGTAACACAAGTTCCTGAAAATTTTAATGTAAAGTGGCTGTGACAGATGTGAACATGCTGGGGTTTGTAGAACTTCTGCTGTATTTCAGCTGAAGATTTATATTTACACTCAGTTCTTTCAGAGAGAGCTCTAGTGAGAATTTGACACAGCGAGAGAAGGAAGGGCTGGGCTTAACTCAGTGGCTCAAGGAAGCTTTTCCAGGCTTGTTCCGGCTAAACCACAGCTTTCAAGGCAATTATATTTGCTCCATGGTTCCCTCTTTGCCTTCCCTCCCTTTATGGAGCAGACACCTCCATTGAACTGCTGTTGCAAATTAACCCAAATTTTATTGTTGCAAAAACAGGACTAAATAAATATCTCCTCTTATCCCCACTGCATGAACTGACAGCACAAATTCTTTCTCAGTTTGTTCCTTTATGATAAATTATTAACTCTCCACATAGAATCGATCATGTTCAGCCTGCAATGGTCTGTTCATCCATAGAATGTCTTCATTTTCCTGTGCTGATAATTATTTCAGGAAGAAAATTTTCATTATTTCAGGAGTCTCCTCAGCTTTCCTTGAAATCTGAGTTACTACTGGTAGGAGGTGGATAGTTTTGATCTATGGTACAGTCAGTTCTGGTGTTTTTATCCCACCTCTTTCTCCTTCAGGATGGGTTTGCATTCTCCCTTCCCAGCAAAAATGTGTTCCTCACCCATCCAGCCATCAGAGAGATTGACCTGTCTTGGGGTTTTTCTATTTGTCAGAAATTTTAAGATAGGTTAATAAAAGTTGTTATATTTGTCAGTTATTTTTATTCCTTTTTTATATTTTTCTCAAAAAACATTCTTAATAATAAAACTACTGCAAATATTTTCCTCAATTGTGTTTAGAAAGCTGGATTTGATGAGCTTGGGGGTCTTTCCCAACCTTAATTTTTCTGTGATTCTCCTGTGGAAATGGAAAGGACAAACAGGCAGAAAATATGTGGGAAAATGAGGAATACAGGTGTATGCTCACACAGGTTCAAACACAGGCATAAATACATACGAAGATGGAAATGAAAATTTGGTGTATAATAAAAAAATATGTATTTTAAACAGGCCCTTGATAAACTGGAAATATTCCTGTTGAAGTCAGTGTGGACACTTTAATTCAGGCAAAGTGTAAACCTCTACAGACTGGAGTAAAATGATGTCACCGTTTTAAATAAATCAACTGTTTTGCATTAATACAAGTTTAATACAAGTTTAATACAAGTTTAAATCAGAGGATTTCTAAAAGAAAAACAAATGTGGAAAAATATTGATAAGAATTCTGACAAGGAATATTAATAAATGAAAATGTTGATAAGAACTCTGGATACATTTGATGATTTATTGCCAAAATAAGTAACTTTATTATCCAAATTATTAGACCAGCTGTAACGCCAGGATAAAAATAACAGTGATGCTATGTCACTCACATAATTTCATAAACAATGATCAAATCCCATCAGAATAAGAAACATCTTGTCTGTCAAAGATTAAGAGATGCTTTCCAGATCCACCAGTATATCCAGGCCTTTCCATTAATCAGTGCCACAGAGGCTTTTTTTTCTTTTGAAATCACTGAGCTGGATGTCGGGAGATGCTCTCAACAGGAACTGCTGCTGTGTAATAGACTCGAGCCTGAAATGTGTTTCTATTTTCACAATACAAGGATCCCTGCTGGCTTAGGGGAGTGCTGGTGGATCCTGTGCCCACATCTGCATGTTGAGTTCATTCTGTGGAAAAGGTGAAATTCCATTTTTTAATAATATTCCCATTTGGGAATTGGCAGAGGCCAGATGTGGTGGGTTGCTTTTTTTTATTCATCAACTTTGTAAGTTACTGGTGAGTTTCCTTTTCATAGGATGCTCACGCCCTTCAAAGAGAAATGTGGGTAAATTCTAACTTGAGCTTCTGGAATAGCTCTGCCAAACTGCTGCACTTCTGCCCCTTTAACCATGCTCATGGTGTTCTCCTAGATAAAAAACTGAATTACCCATTTCTGTGAAAAAAAAAATAAAAACACCACTGAGCCAAAGTGCTTAAAAATGAAAAAATAAATCTTAAAAGGAAAAAAAAATTGAATAAAAGCTATTAATAAGCGTTAGTTATCTTGCAATACATAAAGCATGTAAGGAAGGAGAAGCCCCTGTTGCTGCAGAGCAAGAAGGTTTTTGTGCTTGTGTGTGGCAGCTCTCAGAGAGGGCAGGGGACTGGGTTAACCTGCCATCGCCATAATTCGGTTTGGCAACTTCACTGATCATAAGAATATCGTTATCCTATCAAAATGTGTGACAACTTTGTGATGGGCACAAATGGGGGATGAGATCAGACCCCATTTCATTAGATTAAATGGAAATGTGATGTTTTCAACAGTCAAAAAACACTGGAGACATCATCAAAGCAATCAGTGCCCATCTCTCCACAATCTCTGCTATGATCATTTTGTTCCCTTACCATTGATCTACTACAAAACCGAAAATTATTTAAAGGAGGAAAGATCTTCAAATATTTATATCTGAATATTTGTGTGGGTAAAATGCAGGCTAAGCTAAGCTTGTTACACTACCCAGATGGAAATTAAACCCAGAGCACCAGCCAAAGCTCTTGAAAAGATGAGTTTGCACTGGTTGTAGTGGACATGAGGGTCAGCCCAGGTCTTGAGTTCTCCTTCCAAATCCATGCCCACACACGTTCTTTTTCCCTGCTGCAAAACTTCTTGCCTCTCTCATCAGGAAAGTTTGCACATGCAACCCTTTGATTTGTGAAGGTGTCACTTGGCCAAAGCAACCGAAGCCCAGATGGAAAAGAGAAAAATGATGACTGAGGTGGAGGAGCAGGTAAATACACAGGGATACAGGGGAGATGCAGCACATTGGGCAACTCATTTGTCAGCTGAGCAGCAGCCTAGCCTTTCCTAGAAGGCATTTACTTTGTTCCATGTGATTTTAAGTAAATGTGATATCGTAAAACTGATAAAAGGAGTTATCTATTGAAACTGGCTGGACTTGAGCCACTTCTGTACTCTGTCACTACCTTTAAGAGGAAAAAAAAAGGTGCTACAAAATACCTGAGTCTACCACTCTTGCTGTACTGGCTTTCCACTCAAAAGCACACACCAGCACATCCAAGGTCTTCCTTGCCTTTGAAATATGAGTCTTTCTTTCCTTAATCTGCTCTGGACACCACTCACAAACTGAAATGGATATTCTCTATTACCATTCAGAATTTTATTGTGTTGCTCTGGCCTCTGCAATGCAGTAGTGGGAGCAGAGATTTCTCCTCAAGATTTCTCTGCCTAGGAGGAAAAGAAAAAGGTCCTTCTCAGTAATGAAAAATGTGCACAGCCACCATCAGCACTGTCACTGCCTCAAGAGGAGAGCAGCACTGAAGAGTCCACTGGATACGGCACAATGCAGATCCACCACAGCAATTCAAAAGGGGATTGAGAAAGGAAAACCCTTCTAGTGCCAAAAACTTCTCTCCCACTCCTGTCTGTGGCACACATGGACAGACTGAGCTCAGCACATCTGAGCACAAGGCTTCTGCCTCCTGGAGCTGGCGAGCCCCAGGCTGGGGTCACAACTCAACACTTCTCTGTCAGAGAGCAGAGACTCCATTCAGCTCTGTGGGAAGCTCTTATGCATATCCAAGAGCATAGATGTGGTTCTGGCAGGACTTTTCTTTTTCTAATTTTAGTAAAATATTTACAAGAGAGAGGTACTTCCTCACAGTACATCAGGCATTAGTCGCTGATAAGAGAGAACATAAAGTCTGGGCTTTAATCTTACATCGTATTATTCCAAAAACCACCTTCACATGCAATGATACCTTATAATGTTGAATTTTAAAACCCCCACAACTTTTAGAACTGTTAGAGAGCATATGTTTATGGGAAATGGAACATCAGACTCCTGATGTTGAGCCTAAAATTAGGTGGCATTGTTAAAAATACCTTCAGAGTGCTTAATCTGATTTTTTGTCCAGTCTAAGCACTAAAAAACCTGACAATAGGCATACTTTTTTGATACATAAAACTTTAAGTATTTTTCTCTCTAAAAGGCAAGTTTCCCTGCTTTTGAGAAATTTTCTTACTGGGAAGGCTTCCAAATCCCCTCTCATGTAGCTTCATGGAATTTTCTCATCTCTTGTGTTTGCTCCTTCTCCACACCTCTTCCCCAGAGCAGGGAGGCACATCTGTCTGTTTTCTGCCTTATCAAGCAGACATCTACATCTGCGAGGAAAACACCACTTCCTCAGCTAAAAACCTGTATCTGATTGTGGTAATAAAGCACTACTTCCTCAGTTCAAAACATACATCAGACAGGACCAATTACTTCAAATGAGTCATAGCAACAGGCAAAGCAACGCTCAGTCTTTGAGGAGCCTTTGAACTTCCACCGCTTCAAAGGTGTGCTAAAACGTGGTTAGGAGGCGATTGTCTAAAATTGCCAAATTACCAGTTTCCAAGCTTAGGCATTTGTTATTCTGAGGGGTGGGACAAAGGAAAGCACCCATGGAGAGATACAAAAACAAAAAGGTATTTCCTGGGTGAAGGGAGCTCTCAGCACGGTGAATGCAAAGCAGAGAAATGCTCGCGCCTTAAATTAATCAAATAATATAATTAGGTGATCAAACAATACACAACAGTAATGCAAAATGCAAACAATATGAGCCAAAGCTGCTGACGGAATTTAATGGGCTTTTAATCACATCCTGGAGGTCAGAGAGGCTCAAAGTGTCATTAATGGGAATCAAAGCTTTTCACCTTTAGGTCACCAACTCGAATGAGGCACAGGTTGGTTCTGACTGAGTGTCATTTCCATCTGGTAATTACTGGGGGGGCTTGAGGTCTCAGCAGCCCCAAAGGAGAGGAATTTGCAGAATCCAGCATGAGAATGTGCATCAGCTGCAGTGGACCAAAGGGTGTCCAGCAGAAGAGAGATGATCCAGGAGAAGACACAAGAATGTGCAAGTCAGTGTTTCTTTCAGTAAACATTTCAGTGCTTTCTACTACTTCCAAGTAGTACTAAATAAAGTTCTGAAGGTATTGTCTAAAATTGCCAAATTAATTATTTCTAATAAACCTGTTCCCCCTTTCCTTATGCTGGGCATTGTCCCTGATGGTCATGGCTCTCTCCTGACAAGCACCATGCCCAAAGAGATGCAACAGTCTAGTTGGTTAATGGCTGATTTTGGGTGGGCTGACTCAGTCTCTCTAACTGTCATTGTAATTAAATTCACTTTAAAAAATTAAGTTAGAGAAGAACCTTATACTCAGCATCATAAAGCATATTATTATTACCTACTGACTCAAAGTTATTTGGGTATTCACAATGCAATGGTTATTTTATCAGAAATCTTCCAATATTAAGAGCATGTTTAAATAAATATAGCTCTAAGGAATATATTTCTATTTGTTCAATTTTATATTGAGACACTCAGTTTTAATTTTGCCATTTTGTTTTTACCTGTTTTATTAACAATGAAGGTGATCAAGCACATATTTTCCCAAGAAAGCTCACTGCCACAATTCAGTGATGGGACTGACCAGAACAAACATGATACAATCCCATTCCCTATTTGGTATAACTTTTCACCGGCCTTTTCTTGCAAATACCTGCATGTAAATAAGAAAATTAAGGTTCCATTAGTGTTTGGCAATAAAACTCCTTCTTCTCTACTAGTTTTGCCAGAAATATGTTAATGCAACTTTTCAAATAGAGAAATGCAACAACAGAGAGGCAGAGGAAATACATTTCAAAATCCCAGTTGTCACAGTGGAGGTCTTTTCAGGGCTAGAAGTCACTTCTGGCTTTGGTAGGAAGCCTACAGGCACTTCTTTTTATGAGTAAGCTACATCTGTTCAGGCACTGCACTTTCCTAACACCATACTTTTGTTTTTTAGACTGAGGATCCTTCAAGTCTAGCAGCTCAGATGCTTGCATCCGTCTGTACCCTTTTGGGTAAATACCTGTCACTTTAGGCAGCCTTCTCTGGTTCTCTGCTGCACACTGAGACTCAGGCTGTCCCACTGACATGCTGCTTGCTCTCCTCTGGCACACAGGACAGTGCCACCAGCCCAAGAACTTCTCTGTCACTCAGGTAAGGAAACACAACTTGTCCCTGACAGCTTCTGCCTTCTCTTGCTTATTAAACTCAAAGGATCGCTGAAAGTGTTTGATGGAGCAAAGAAACGTGGATTGTCTGGTGGGTCCCTCACTGCTTTCTGTGCCTGTGTCTTTGCTGGGCAGATTTGGGGGTGTCTGTCAGCAGAAAACACCACACCTGGCTTTGTAACCCTCTCTATTTTATGCACACAAGGCATGGATTTTTCGTGTTTGTCACAATTCATCCTACTGGACACAAATCTCTTCACTCTATTTTAATGAGTCAAACAACAAGTACTTCTATGCAAAACTAGTGTCAGGTTAGCCCTGTGTCAACAGAAATGCACTGATCTCTCCAGGAATGTACACGTTAAAAAGCAGTTATTCCTAAGAAGCCATTGGTCACTCATCTGGAAGGACCAAGAAAACTTAGTCAAGATCTGTGCCAGAGGTTTTAAATTGTCCCTGCAATCTAGACTAAGATTAACTCATTTTTTCCTCTGCACCATTCTCTATGTCAAGGGTCAACCTGTATTTTCCCAGAGCATCACACATCCATATCCATAGAGACTTCACTGGTGACACCCTCACTACTCCAAAAAAAGGTTTTAAATCTACTTTCCCTTAAAAATAATCTACCACTGTTATCATTATTCTTAAATATCGGTTGTATCTCAGGTAAAGGGTCACCAGCCTGGAGAAGATGAGAAGCTCATAAATAGCCCATAAACCCTTCCATCTCAGGACACTGAATGAGGAGAATCAGAGTACAAACAGCTTTGGAGGAGCTATGGATGTTCTTCCTGCTCTGATACAACTCAGGACAATGTTTCCTGTCATCAACCCAGGAGCTGAATTTACGAGCACATCAGCGCCTGCATTTCAACTGAGGATGCCCAGATGGGGAAACCCTCTCACCAGCACCATGAAATACCCATCTGCTGTGTATTAATATTCCTCAGGGAATTATTGTTTCCTGCTGCCTGGCTCTTACGGTTGGCGTTGGGGGGCTGGGATGGAGGAACACAAACCAGGGTGGCTGTGGAGTGAGGATGAGGTCGAGCCACCGCGGGACAGTGTCACTTAAAGGATGTCTTTTGAAAGCTCTGACATGGTCCACTCCCAGCAGAAAGAATATTGAAAAGCAAAATGTCCCCTATGCATCCATTTGATCAAATAATTCATTTATAGCACTACTATTAGATCAAGAGGAAGAGTTAACAGAGACATGACATGTAACTGTTAAAAATTACACACCTTCAAACATCAGCCAGGGACACTGAAAGGAAGAGTTGACGCTTATGAATAAAAAATGACGTAGAAATTAAACAAACAACCCATGGAGACTCTTTCAGGTTTTTTCTTTCCCCCCGTTTCTTATGTAAAACCACACAATAAATGGTCTTTGAGTTGCAGAGGTTTAATCTATGTGCAGAAAGGGAATTAGAGGCTGATTCAGGGCTTTTTTTCCCTTTCCTTTCCTGGAGGCCTCTTTTTTATTTTCTTTCCAGGTATTGATCGTGAAAGTGATATCACACCAGAAGGTGCATTGATATGGTGTTGAGTAACAGAAAACTGCAAAGACTCCTTACAGTATAATCAAAGCTTCTGTCCAAGCCCCCCACTCTGATGAAATCCAATCAATAGGGACGATTAAATGACACATACAGAGCCATCAATATTAAATACAATCCATTTCCTGTACAAGAGCAGTGCAATGTAAAGTGGACAAGATAAAACTTGAATAGGCAGGTTATTTACGATGCTTGTACAGTATTTAAGCAGTGATGAAAGTTGGGAGCACACACGATTTGCATATTAATCAAAAAAGCAAGTAAGCTTTTCAATGCACATAAAATAGAGTTTGGTGCGTTTGCAATGTTTCCAAACAATTTAATTTTTTAAAGTTGTTTTTGGAGGGGCACAGTCAGTGAGGAGTTGACTCCAAATTGAAAAACTGTCGATTCTACAATCTGTGATTTTAATGAGCCATTGGGTCCTTGCAGTGTTTTTTTTTTCAGTATTCCAAACCATTTCCCTGTTGCCTGTGCAGTGGAAGAAAGGGTTTGAGGCGATTCATTGCAACTTTAGTCTGAATTTTACCTCTGGAGGTGAGGAAGAGACCACCAGGAAGTGCCACAATTTTCCACCATGAGCAAAAAGGCAATACTGGAAGGCACCCTAAGGACCATCTCGTTCCACCTCCTGCCATGGGCAGGGACACCTTCTGCTGCACCAGGTGGCTCCAAACCCCATCCAGCCTGGCCTTGGACACTTCCAGGGATGGGGCAGCTACAGATTTTCAGATCTCCCAGTGGCTGTTAGGCCATAGGGCCTGTCAGAGGAAGGTTTTCCTTTGTGGAATTCCCTCACTATCCTCAGAGACACTCTGCAGTGCTGTCCTTCGGCTAGGGAGAGTCCACCAGCTGACAGAAATGGGTTTTGGTAAACTCCCTGCACTTCAAAATGCCGGTCAAAATGCTTCCACCAGTTCTTACAGAGTCCATGTGCTGCAAAAACTGAAAACCACCTCTAATAAATCTGGTTTCCTTCTCACATATTTCTTCACACCATGGCTTCACAACGTGCAGGTGGGGAAAGGCAAAATTAGGGATCTACTCTCAAAAGCAACAAATTGATAAAAAATACAGAAATAGATTTAAAATATGGATCTTCAGCAAATCAGGCCCTGAATCAGACTGTCTTTTGTTCTGGAAAAATAAGAGCAAGGATGAATGAATTCATCCCTCAGAGGGAAAGAGACAAAAGGAGCAGCACATTGGTAGAAAGGTATCGCTATGCTACCCCTGAGCACATTGTTCTTTGCTTTTCACACATGAATCCTCATCATATTGATTGATAAATACAAATTCTTTTCTCGCTATTTTAACGTCAATTCATCCTGTTTCAACATTAAACTTTCACAGTATCTCTGAAGTGAACAGATAAAATTCCTTAACACCAAAACTTGTGCTGGTTTTAGCGGAAACCTAGAAGGACCGTTGACAAGTTTAAAGTTAATCATGTATTTATGTCCTTTGTTATACTGGGCCATAACTGGGTTTGGTATCTTCAGGATGAAAACCCTTCCTCTTAACACAATTTTCAAGGATTTTTTAAAAAACTCCTCAATAAAAGTTTTATAGAGAAAGTGAGCCTGAAAAATGTTCTTGGAGATGACACTACTCTCTGCCAGGACACTTTCACAAATACTGTGGGGACAGCAGGTTGTTTGCCAATGAAAAGCTACTTTCTCTTGACAAAATTGAAAATTGATGACAAAGTGATTGGGTATTTCTCAAAATGCTGTCAAATGTAATGACATTGGGTGTGTTCCAATTAGTTTTGTAGGCTTTCGAGATGCAGCTCTCTCTCCTTGCCTTCTGTGTAAAAAACTTTGTGGCGTGAGTCTGGTCTGCTGAAGGACAGCTAGAGCTGCTTCAGCTCCCAGAATTTGCTAGGGAATAAGTCTGCACTGACATATCTAGTCTGGACTAAATAATCAACTTTCACTTTGTAAAACCCGAGCTTTCTTGCCCGATTTGACACGGCGTTACTCACCCACAGCGTAGGTCTGCAGGTCACATTGCCACTAAGAGAGTAGGGGGAATTTGCTGATAAAATAACAAAGTTCATTAATTTTGGCCAGTAATTAACCACACTCCTAGAAAATCAGAGGTGCCACGAGGTGCCTAGGGTGTGCTGAGCATCCCAGCAGCAGGAGCAGAGGGGAGAGCGAAGCCAAAAGCTCCAGCAACAGCAACGTGTGTCCCCTTTAGGCTGTGGGAGCTGGAAAGCAGGATCTCCCTTTCTCCCTCCTATCTGAAGCACAAATAACATAAAGCTGGGATAGGATTGATATGGAATGCTTCATAAAATGTTTGCTTATAATTATTTCTAGCACCCTTTTGAAGCTTAGGGATAAAACATTTCTAATTATTCATCAGGCCGTTGGAACTCCTAGGCCTCTGTAATAGGGATTTAGCAGAACAACAAATAACATACAGGGATCCAGATGAAAGGAGTGAATTTGAAGGGATTATTACCATAAAAAAAAGCAAATGACTATTTGGTGGAGTTACAACAATACAGAGAGTCAGACAGGGATAGAGAAATAATGCTAATTGATAAATACATAGCTGCTTAAGCTTTAATTTGAACTGTGGAAGAGTTGTAAAATGAGTGATACCTGTAATTTTCTTGTTAAAAAAAAATCCCTCTGTTTGAAATGTATATATAAGGAAAACCCCTCAAATGTAGCGTTTCTGCCCCCCTTCTCCCATTTCCACCATATTACAGTCACAAGAAGTAATTCTTTAAAACGCAGGACCATGACATTTTTTATGGTCTTGGCTGGCTTACAGCTGCATAAAGATTTACTCCCCAGTTTAGGATGGGAGCCAGGACATCTTCTGCAGGATCCTGTGATCTGCTCATGGAGGAGCCCCATGGGCCACAGGGAGCAATAGGCATTCAAGGAATGAAGAGTGGATTTTGTGTTCACTACCATGTACCACAAAATCACTGCCTCATCTTAATCAAAGCACTGTAAAGTAAAAAGCAAATCATAAAGAAACTACAACAAAACCCCAGGAAAAAGCCCCAAAGTCAGCAAAAGCAGGATTTGTGAACCACCTGAGGTGCAGCCATCCCTAGTCTCCCATTTTTTCAATAAAACAGACAACCTTTAGGCAGTTTGTCTTAAATAAAGACACACAAAATGGATAAGTGGAACCTAAAACACAAAATAGGATAAATCTTCCATATTCACTGCTGTTATAAACAACATCACCACCACCACACCACTGACTCCACACAAAGTTTTTTTGAGGAGAAGCTGCCTTGACTAAAGAAGAGAAGGAAACAGATTTGACTTTACACATACATGCAAAAAAAAAAAATAAGAAAGAACTCAAAAAAAACAAAAATCATGGATAGGAGACTTACCAGCTACTCTGCAAGCTGTGTGCTTCTTTATATCACAAATACTGGTTTAAAGGGCAAAGGTATGCAAAGCAGATGGATTGTGCCTATCTCTAAATCAGAATTTCAATGCAAGACATTTTCCAACAGCTCAATAGAGTGGCTTAGAAGCTTTCTTCCCCTACTCAAAGAAGGTAAAACGTTAGCATTATAAATTGCAGTTTAGAGAAATTATATTCAGACTTAAAAAATAAAAGAAAGATAAAAAAAAGAGAAAACCCGTATGCTCTAGATTAGCAGGGGTGAATCGTCTTGTTGAGACTTGTGCTGCCAAAGCCTATTAAAGTAATTCACATTTTATACACAGACATTACCATTTTCTCTGAACTATAATGTCCTTGGAGCGTTACTCCACAGAGACATCCAAAATCCACTTTAGATGGGGCACAAAGGCACAGTTTGAGATTTACCTGTGTGACTTGTCTTGCAGGTGACAGGCATTAAGGAAGGAAATCTACACTTCTGTCAGATAAGCAGGAATTCCTGGTTTCTTAATTCACTTGGAAAGAAAGGATAATTACCTGAACTAAATTTCTGCGCCCATCTCAAATGGACTCTAGGGACAATCCTGCAGATTAATGCTCTAAGAACATAGGATTCAGAAAGAGAACGTAGGGATGTATGAAATAGGATCTCTTTTAACAACCTGGATCAAAAACTGTATCCTGAACTGCGGGGAGGGAGAAGTGGAGGACGGGGCAAATCCAGCGCAGCATTAATGCATCCTGCTGCCTCAGCAGAATCAGGTTTTGACAATAACAATAATGATGATTTTTACGGGCTCACATTTTTCCTCTACATTCTGATGGATTTGAGAGATTTCCACAACCTGAATGCTTCAGGCAAGATCCTCAGGTGATGGAACCCGACATTGTTTCTTTGAAATACCGACAGATTCATCCCTTTGTGTCCTCTACAGCTTTTCTGCTCATCATCAGTATCATAATCATCTAGTAACATTAATTAATTTTCCTGGTGTTTTATGCAATGCTGCCTCTGCCTCCTCCCCGCCTCAACTTGTTTTGATTTTGTTCCTTTTTTTTTTTTTTTATTGCTGTTATTGCTCCACGTCTGCTAAGTAAATCTGCGGCGTGTTACTTTAAAAATGAAATAAAGCTTGTGTTCATAGTGACAGTCAATAACACTACAGCATTATAATCAATTGCTATTTGTAGCAGCAGGACTAGCAGTGGGGGCAGATCAGTGCAAATTACTGTCACTGTGTGCTGTCGTGTGGTGCAGCCAGCCCAGATCACGGCAGACAAACGATCCCAGACCCAGAGGGAGCAGAGAGGACTCAGTCACACCTGCACAGCCACACGGCACAGCACAAACACGAGGGGAAAGTGGCTATGAACCCACAGGATGGAGAGGGAAGAGAAATAAATGAACCCAGTTGTGCTGCTGAGATCCTGGGCTAAATGCTCCTGCTTTGGTGATGGGCTGGAGAAAGGAGGATTACAAGTACCCAGGGATCTACAAAAAAGGCTGGATAGCTCTTTAGTGACCCAGTGACGTCTCTGTTGTAGTTTAAACTGAGGGTTTGACAGACTCCTGTAAGCCATGGGGGGCTTCAGTTCAAAACACCTGTTAGGATCAATAATAATGCCAAAAAAGAAATATAATAGCTCCCCCCTGCAATCTTTCTGTAGAACCAGGAGTGCTTGCTACTGCTACAGATCACAGGGATGCAATTTTTTGTCCGTGTTTCATTTGAGGAAAGAGATCCAGGCTCTGATCTCAGTGGGGGAGAGAGCTGTTATCTCAGAGCTGGGCTCTGGGAGCAGCAGGTCAAACAGGTGATTTTAAAGATGGAGCTACCCAGTTCTTTGTGTTTCTGCACACTTTTTCCTCCATGAATTTGGCAGTTTATTTGGAACCCCCATGATTAGGGAGAAACACAAACCGTGTTTAGTGAGGAGAGAAGAAACCTAATGCAGATCAAGGTCACATCTTTTGGAAAACAAAGCCTTGGCTAGCAAGCAGTGTATGATTATGAAATTACATCTGATTACCTGGCTGAAGGGTGTCCCACTGATCTGGGAGGCTACACTGCAAAATGCAGCTCCCTGTTTTGCTTTCCAGCAGGGAGAGCAGGAAGGGGAAAGGAAAAACCCACATCCAGGACCCCCCCAGCTCCTCACACACCCTCCTGGAGAAGATGATGCAGCAGCAAGGCCAATGCAAACACTGAGCTCACTTCTGGGACTGCTGCAAAGGATGACAATTTATTGCCCTTTTTAATGATAGAGTTTGTGATATGCACACTTGCCAACTGGGAACTGGAGTGAGATCAATGAGTTATTTTACATAGGTCCCTGTATTCTGGGCCAGAATGAAACTGTTGACCTAGAGGTGAAAGTCTCTAATTTTATTTCTAGTCCCTCTGAGTCATGTAGTCACCAGAAATAACACTGACAGCAATAAAACCAAGCAAACAAACAAAACTAAGCAAACATCAAATATTGAGGGAAAAGGGTTCTGCCAGAGAGGCTCAGCACACGTTTTGTGAGACGGCGTAATCTTTGACAGGGAAATCTGGACCATAAAAACCCCTCTCTACTGGAGCCCAGTATTCTCCTCTGTAGACAAATGTTTCATAATAAATATTTCTGTGCCTGTGGAGCTTTGTGCAAGGTCAGACATGATATTTTTGGCAATATCTGCGTGTCGGTAGGAATCTGAGAAAGTGTCACATACTGTACTCGAGCTGGCTGGTCTGTGAGAGCCACGGGTTTGAATTTACACGTCACACATGTGATGGGCTGAGCAGAGCCAGAGAAACAGGAACATTTCTTGTCCTCAGCCTTTTTATCCACTTTAATCCATGACCTGAATCACAGGATTTGTGTAAAGTTGTGGTGTCTCACTTCACCTCCCCACTGCCAATTCTCTCCACCTTCCAAAAGCCTAGAGCTGATGCCCTTGTATATTTTTAGATCTGAGATTTCTCCTGTTTAGCAAAATCAGAATCTCTCCTTCTTATTATTACTATTAATATTATGAATAATAATCATCATCATGGGTTTTTCACTACCCCTTCAGAAAGTAATTTCCAAAGGAAATTTCTATGCCTATTCCTGGCTAACAGGCGTTATGGCTTGGGAAAAATAATCTTCCACTCAAAGGCAGTTTAACTTCCAATAAGGACTTTTTTGGCTCACAGATTGTTAAGGAAAATTGCTTCGTTTTGCAACTGTAATTCCTATATTTAAATGAATAGGATTTTCCTTCAGAGAGATTTGAACTACGGAATTTTCCTTTGTTGGACAAGAATCAATGGAGTGTTTGCTGCTAATTAAACCAAATAAGTTAGCTGAAAAGGAAAATGAGTTGATTTTGAAGGAACTTCATATTACAATTGCAGTTTTGAGTAGAAGAGAATTTAACTTAATTTTTTTTCCTTAAATTTCAGGGTTTGTTCTTCTCTATTATTTTGAGGACTATCAGGGATCACTCCCTGTTGGCGTGAGTCACTCATTATGTGATGTGTGTTTAGGGTCTGATTCTATTACCAGTGAAGGCAACGGGGTTTGGATTAAACCTTTACCATCAGTGTTTTTTAAGGTCTCAGACAGCAAAGATTCAGCTCTCAAACACCCTGAGATCAATCACTAAATTCAGAAAACTGGAACACATGCACCGAAATCACCACATTCTGTAGTGACAAAATATTTTGCAGAAACAGGGCTGTGATGCTGTTAGTGGCTTGGTTTGACCTGATTTTCCTCTACACAAACAGAAAATGTCAATGAGAGATGCCGACAGCAGATTTCATGGCTTTGGAATTTGATATTACTATGGATTTTAAAACATAAGGTGGAAATGAATAACAGAAAATGAATGCACAGCCTTATTTTTAACCTGTTCAGCAATGAAATTATTGCAATATTTAAATTTTGCAGATCACCGCAGAGCACAAACACTGAATTCCTAATGTTTCTATGCATTTTATACCTCTAAACTCACATAAATTCATAATAATCTGAAGAAAAAAAATACTGTGGTGAAATATTCTCACTGTTGTGAAAATCCTCTTTGAGAAAGACTTTTGGGTTAACTTTTTTGATTTTCTGGTGTTTGGGGAGTTTTGTTGAGTGACTGGAGCTGCAAAGTTAATAAAAATCAATATACATTTTGCTGCAGTGGGTAGTGTCTTTTTTTTTATCCATTTTGAGGAGTTTAACCACTGGGATAAACAGCACAATAGTATCCTTAACATTATAAAACAAAAATAAACTGTGTATTTTAATTAGCTTGAAAGGGTCAAATGGCAGGAAAAAAAAAATCACCTGTGATACAAAAAGTCTGACTATTATAATGATACAGAGTGTAATTCAATATATCTGTTTAGATATTGACCTCCTGCATTATTAATGGCTTTGAAAAGGCTACTGCTGTCCTGTAACTCTTTAACAGGTGGAAGCCACTGGACACCCAGCATTTATTGGTTTCTACATGCCAGATTACTTTCCAGCTAAAAACCAATGCAGAAATGTTTACAGCCTGAATGTAAGAGGGAACCCTGATTTTTGTGGCTTGGTTGTTTCGGTGTTTTTGTCTAAAGCTTCTTCTCTACTTCCTCCCCCTCCAAAAAAGATCCTATTGTGAAAGAAGGGTTAAGTTTCCATTAAAAGTAGCAAATTTTTGTTGTAAAAGCAGTTCATTTGGAAAGGAGACATTTGGAAATCCCTGTCTATCCTTTAGAGTAGCCTTCAGCTTCAGAAAAATCCTCATTTATTTGAGATGTTTGGTAGCCATAAGTTCCTATTAGAGACCTCAGATCTTCTGATAGGCAGCTGAATCCCTGATTACAGAACAGTAATCACAATAAAAATATTCTCTTTTCTCTATATTCACCTTTCAACAATATTTTTTGTGTCAGTCCATATGTGATCCCAAAGCAGAGCATAGGGCCTCCCACACTAAAGGCACCAGAAATATGATAAACGCAAATTTTGGCATTAGTTTTATTTATTATTTTTTTTCTTCCACCAGCAATTAAATTCTGTTCTGTCACTGCAAGAATAAATATTTAGACATCTCAAGGTATACCTGGTTGGGCAACAACTTCAGTATTTATCTATTTTTATTTTCAGAATGCTGTTCTGATTAATTTACATATAAAAAAAATGAAATCTATTTCTTGTCTTCTAGGATTTTTAGAAACATTTCTCATTAGATGAGCTAAATTTGAAGATCTAATTTTTCCCCCATTATTATCAATTATATAATAGAGAAAATTAAAATGACCATAATGACTTAGTATTTCTTGGCTGCTGTGGAAAAATCTTTAAATATAAACCAATATTTTACCAAATCTCTTGTGAATATTTCCCCTAAGGGCCAGATCCTGTGTGACTTTCAACATAGCAGAAGGAATTTATGAGCAAATCAACCATCAAGCATAAAACAATAGAGACGAGGGAAAAAACCCCAAAGAAATAAATAAAAAAAGAACAAATTTCAAATTATGTCAAAATTCTAAATATGCTATAAGAAAGACTGCAAAAAAAACCCTATTTATATAGCTTTTCCTATGGTTCTTTTACTGACATTTTTGAAAGGCAAATGTACAATTCTATTAGGAGAAACCTTAAAAAATAGCCATGACCTCATTTGTAACATCACCAAATATTAGCATTTCCCTTCATTCTAATTGCCAATCTATTTACATACATTATGCTATATTCCATGTACAGTGATGTTCAACTGATGGAGAAGCAGGAAGTTGATAAAAGGAGATTTTAATTTATTTTAAAATATTTGTTCTGATTTTACAGGTCTGTTTGTAGTTGATTTTGTTTCCTTAGGAAGAGAATTTATGTATTCTGTAGGTTCTCCTGGCCCTGGGAAAATGAAAGTGCACTGTGGGAACTTCAAACTGGAGTCAACTTCCAATAATATCATTATTCCACAATATCATTCCCATTCCATTAGCTAACACTGACTTCCTGAGAATGATGCTGGAAGATGCTCCAGTGACAAAAGTCACTCTTGTAACTTCTCATCTCTGCATCTTCTCCTCACCACAGACTTCACCAGCTGATTGATCCAGGGCAGTTTTTCATGGATCTGACCTCTTTCTATTCTTTGGGTCAAGGGGAAATGGGCAGGGGAAATATTCTGTGATCTGCTGTGCCAGAAGAAGAAAGATCTTTCTGAAGGAAGATCTTTTTCCTTCTCAGGATGGACTCAGAGAAGGAATTACGAGCTTGGATCTACGCAGGGCTTTCCTTCCCTTAGGTTTGCTCACAGGCAGTTCCTCCAGCCATTTGGGCAAGGAATTCCTGAGTTCATCACAAGCAAATATCCATCTGCAAATATTCTCATCCTTCCCAACTGAGCTAAAATCAGCCACTGAGCTGTAAAACACAGCCAACCTCCCGAACTTCAGGTGTTTTTAAGGTCCAGCCAGACTGAGGTTCTGACAATTTTGTGCTTTTATGTTGCAACCAAATTCAAGAATTTCAAGTGATAACATGTCCATGATCCATTCCCCTTCTCTGAAATCCAGTGAACTGCTGACAATGTGTAAAGAAAACCCACTTGTTGGAGTTTTGGATTCAAAGGCTCTAGGTAAGCTCACAGATCCCTGATAGTTTCTCCAAATTAAATCTGAATTCTGATTTTATTTAAGGTTCCACAATTACTTTTTACTTCTTTTTTTTTTTTTCCCAGAAGAGATAAAGAATATCTTTGTACTTCCAGGTTGATTGAGATATGGGATTCACAGAATTGGCACCAACACAGCACTTGCTCACATTTCCAACAGTCATGACTGAAAACAGGAAACAAAATTTAACTCAGTAAAAATACATGGAGTTAAAATCATGATTCTCATTTTCTTGTAGTGCCATGTGTTCCAAAACAATGGCTAAGGGTGAATTATTGCTGCTGAGAGAAGCACTTTCTGGTGACTCACCAAAGTCTCTGGCCTGGACTTCAACAGAGAAATTCCGTCATCAGATTAGGAACAACTTTGTGTTTCACTGGAAACGTGCTGACTGGGCTGCAGCTCTTTGAACAATGCATGGAAATATACCCAAAGATAGATCCTGCATTATACTCCAAATGAACAGCTCATTTGTGAAACTGAGATGTAACAAATCCTGGTGCTGCGGGAGGAGGAGGTGGGCCGCAGTCAGGAGGTCTGGGGTGATCTCAGCTCTGCCAATTCTTGTGTCATGGTTGGCCACAGCTCTCAAAGTTCCCAGAGCAAGTTGGCTTCTAAGAGTAAGGGAAAACTTACCTCCAACTATTACTGGCACCTTTAGTGTCATCTACAACACTGCACTGCTTTATAAGAGAGGTTGAATGTACTGATGCTTTGTGGTACAAACCTGTCGGAGTGGGTCCAGATAAAGGATAAGTGGAGTGGCTTCCCACTGCCAGAGGACAGGGTTAGGTGGGATATTGGGAAAGATTCCTGGCTGTGAGGGTGGTGAAGCCCTGGCACAGGGTGCCCAGAGAACTGTGGCTGCCCCTGGATCCCCAGAAGTGCCCAAGACCAGGTTGGACGGGGCTTGGATCAGCCTGGGACATTGGGAGGCATCCCTGCCTATGGCAGGGGGTGGGACAAGAAGATATTTCAATTCTCTTCCAACCCAAACCATTCTGTGAAACTATGATTCATTCCTCTCATCCCTAATTCACATATGTGCAGGTTTGCAGTGCTTAAAGCACTAATTTTTTGCCTTTTTCTGCAATTTCAGCAGGAAATCAGAGTCATCAGCATCAAGAGGTGGGAAAGAAAGGCAGGACCGCCTGCTAGACATGGCTGCAGCCCCTGCTCTGTGAACCTACATGGTTTTACCCGTTGAGGTTACGGCCTTGACACTAAGGATCAGACGTGGTGGCTTTAATTCACAACAATAGATGATGAAAGCAAAACATTCTGCCTCCCGCCTTTGCGAATCCACGCAGTCAGGATATCTTCCCTGCCCTCAGAAGCTATTGGAGGTGACAGAGAGTGGGAGAAGAGGCATTCCACAGCACACAGGATCATGGCTTGCAGGGGCAGGGGCAGCAGCCTGTGTTTGTGGCTCCTAACGTCCTGAGACAGGGACAGGAGGGGTCGGCAGAGGAATACTCTGCACACTTGTAAAGAGGAGTAATAACGACTGACACTGCAATCACTGCCCCTGGCCATGAGCAAACGAGGAAGGACTCGGGGTCCAGATTCTGCCAGCGGGATCCAGCGCCAGGAAGGTGGTGCTGAGCAGAAGCATCACTTTCAGCATCTCTGCTAGAGAGATGCTGCTCCTAAGTGCCTTTTCCAGTGTCCCTGGAGGTATCTGAGCACCTCAGCACTTTGCAGAGCCTCCAGCACTGCCCCTCTCCCCCCAGCCCCGTGAGGCTGCCGCTGCAAAAGCCATAATTTACCCTTTAATATTGTGATACTTAATGTGACGGATTTCCCTTTTAGTGCACGCTGATCTGATCGAGGCACGGAGCTGTGCAGGTTTCCTGCATTTCAGATGATTTTAGTATAAAACATGTAAATCCCACAGTGCATTCCCCTGTTTCTGTGGCATTATGTCTGCAGAGCGGTGTCATGAACGATGACACCTCTTCACAGGAAAACAGAGAAATATCTTCTGCAGGATGTGAGATTTCTAACGAAAGCTTCCCTGTGACACGAGCTGTTGAACTGTCTCCACAGAGTTCTGATTTAATTTGAACTGTTCTTGCCACTCCATCACAAACAGCACCGTCCAAAATGCTAGACAATAATTAAATTTCAAAGGGAAATATTAATTAGTAAGGGCACAAGTGAGCTGCCTCTTCATTTAAAAATATTTCCTTGCCATTTATGTTCAGTTCTTCTGAATAGCCTAGAAGTTGGAGAGATTAACAAATTATATTGCAGCCTCCCACTTTTGAGGTATTACCAGTGAAAAGACTCTCATCCAGCTTTACAACTGTGTATTTTTAAAATATTATCTTCCTATCTCTTCCTATCTTCTTCATTATTCTCTTTGAACTAGATACCTTTCAAAAGTGTTCATAAGGTGGTGTTATTCTGATGTTAAATTTCTGCTAATGTTGAATGTTATTCTGATGTATAAATCAAATTGCCTCTGTCTTAAACCTATAGTTTGAACATAGAAAAAAAAATGAAGGAAATAATAATCATAGACAAAATGGATAAAGAGGTTTTACTTTCAATATGAAGGAACATGCTAATGTGTTTTCAAAATCAGCGTGGTTTGGATTTATCCTGGACCTTCTTAAGGCAGGATAAATACATTACCTTCTTTTTCAAAATATATTTTGATCTAGCTAAAGTATATTTGACTTGTCCTCTGTCCTTCTCTCTTGCCCACACAATATGAGTTATACACATGCATATTTATTCAAATTTCTTTTTCTTGTAGACATTCCCGCAGCTCTTTTGTTGGCCAACTGTAAACTGATCACTTACAATTGTACTTGAGTGTTTAGTGACCAGAAAATGTACAAATGCTGCTGCTGCCAGAGTAACTGAAAGTGCACAAGCAGATTGAGGGAAATACTACAGGCAAAAATTAGCCATCATTAGTTACCCCTGCTAATATTGCAGAAAATTGAAATGCTTGCCTCACTGAGAATTGAAGAGCATTTCTGAAGTTTATCCAGAACAAAATATCTGACTTTCAAACACAAATAAGATATAAAGTGTCTCCATGCATTGTTGGGCTGCACAGTAGCAGTTTGCAGGGAAATCTGCTAAAGCCCCTTCGTGGGAATCAATCCCAGGGAAACGCAGCCCTGTTAATTATAATTTTAACAGCTTCAGATGCCACGTTAGGAGCGGCAGGGAGAGGAGAGGGAGCAAACTGGGTCTCTGCTCACAATGATAAACATAAGAGCATAAATGTCAGACAAAGGCCAAGAACGATGCAGAGGACAGATTGCCAGAGTCCCAGCCTAAACGGAGGCAATGTTTGTTGGGTTGTTGTTTGGGTTTTTTTTTTTCCACCCTGAAAAGAAGGCAGTAAGTGCAAAATGCAATAATAATCCTGCAAAATACCTTTGCCCTCATAAAAGAGCCTAAGCTCCACCACTCTTTATGGTTAGGATATGATCTGTATTTTTATATTTCACCTGTATTTTATGTTTCTTCCGTATTTTATATTTTTATCTTTGTTGTCTTGGAGGAAACAAATTTTCATGCAAGCAGATGCAGAGCAGCAGCTCATTCTCTGTCCAATTTGTTCAATTCAAAGAGATGCCCTTCTAAAGGTGTCATTACCCCTTTTATCACTTCTCATGTTTTCCAGCTCTCCCTCGTACATCCTCGCTAACTTCACCCCAAACCTTCCTCTCAGAGCATTTTATTTTCCCCCTCAGGAAAATAAGACAGCACCATTTTTGGCGCCGCAGCACACTGGCAGTGCAGAGGTAACCTTGCACTAAAATTTTGGGCGCTTGTTGTAACCTTGCACTGATATTTCGGGTGTTTGTTGTAACTTTGCACTGGTATTTTGGGTGTTTGTTGTAACTGCACTGGTGTTTTGGGTGTTGTAACTTTGCACTGAAATTTTAGGGTGTTTGTTGTAATTTTGCACTGATATTTTGGGTGTTTGTTGTAACTACACTGGTGTTTTGGGTGTTGTAACTTTGCATTGAAATTTTGGGTGTTTCTTGTAACCTTGCATTGAAATTTGGGGTGTTTGTTGCAACTTTGCACTGATATTTTGGGTGTTTGTTGCAACCTTGCACTGAAATTTTGGTGTTGTAACCTTGCACTGATATTTTGGGGGTTTGCTGTAACCCTGCACTGAAATTTTGGGAGCTTGCTGTCGCAGATGACCTTCCCACAGATATCTCTGCCGCGCGCGCTCCAGCAGCACCTGTTAGAAGTGCTACGGGCTTCCATGCACATGTGGCACCATATTGGAATGCTGCAGTTCATTTGGCAGTGTGCAGCAAGGTAGGAGACGTGCTGCCCCATCTATTTCAGCAACATTGCTGTTGCACCGAGAGAGGCTTTCAAAGCATTTCCCACAACGTCAAGGTCTAGGCTCGATAAGGTATAAAATTGCGGGAGGTTCATTTTGGATCCTCATTACCCAAACCAACCAACCAAGGAGATAACACAGAAAAACATTCCATTCCCTTTTCTATTTTTCTTTTTTTTTTTTTTTTTAAGATAATGCCGTTATACATAAGGAAAAGTTAATTAACCATGGTGAAAACACCTTTTCAGCAGTCGAAGGAAAAATAAAATGTGCAGCAGTTCTGATGGTTCTGAAGCTGTTCTACTCCTTGTGAAAAATTAAAATGCACAGACCTCAGTCCCTTCCCAAATGCCGAGGTTTCCAAACAATACAAGAAAACTGCTAAAATAATTTCCTGAACAAACAAAAAAATCTCAACCTGTGCATCAAAGCTCATACATCTTACATGTTCTCTTGTCTCTTCCTATTTATATTTGGATTTCAGCACCTGACTGTACAACTAGTGCATTATTTTGTGTCTCTCTCACACCACAAAGATTTCTGCTATATTTTTGTAACACTAGCAGATAAGTCTGATTATTATTTCTATTAAACTTTGATTCGGAAGTGCAGGGAAAAGAAATATTAAATAACAAAAGCCACTTTAATCTTGCCTCCACAGGTAATTACTGATGTGGGAACCTTTTGTAAATTCAAAACATCCACTTTCACTGAGCCAAATGAATGGAAGATGTTGCACTAATCATATGGAGTTATTTGTATATAATCCTAAGGCATCCAAGGTAAATTGGATACAAAGAAAAATTAGGGAACCACAACAAAACCACCAACCACCCAACCCACCTCATGCTAAAATAAAGAAGGTTAGCAGCAAATATAGTACTGAGGAATTGTTTACCCCTACAAACTGTGTCTCTTGTACACTCTTACATCTACACAGCTACAACTATTCAGTTACTGAAAGGAAGGAAACACTGTGCAATTATGTATTTAATATTTATACCTGAAAACACTGGGTAACGAGGATGAGATTTGCAGAAAACACTATATTGTGAAAAACATTTTCATCATAATTTCATCCCAGGGTGCCTTTACAAAACTAGCAAGACAATGAGCAGAACTAATCCTGTATTGCTGTTGCTGCAGCCTCACCTCTCTGTCCACTCAGACTCTGCTTTACATCTTTAGGCTTAGTTTGTCTCTGACCTGAGATAACAAAGCTGTGAACTGTTAACCGGAGGGGGGAACCTCAGGCAGTCAACTTTTAATCTTCCAGCGTGGCAGTTCTTATTCTGTCAATAATAAACACATTTGTTAGCTGTGCCTTGTGCAGCCTTGTGTGTGCATCTCTCCATCCCTGAGAGATGTATTGGCACTGGGCTATTAACAACCAATAATGCCACGTGAGCACAGCAGCGTTATTTAAAGGGAAAAGGAAAAAAAAATGAAAAAAGGAAAAAGAAAAAAAGGAAAAAAAAAGACCTCATATGTATAAAGATGAGAGTCAGAGATGTAAGTCCCCAGCTCATGGAGGAGAAAGCAGAGGAGAGCGGAGTGGGAGGAACTCTCTGGTGTGGTTATATTATTGTGGTATTAAATCAAGTTATATCATCACTTTCTCACTCCCCAGGAGTGGCACAGATGGGAAAGCGTGGTGGGAGAGCACCAGGAATAATGTTGGCGTGCATTGCTGCTGCGAGGTGAGGGTTGAACTCCTCGCAGGTGAGCACAAAATCACCAGAGGAATGCAAAGCTCCATCTCCATCTCCAGCCTCCTTTTCCCAAGGATTTCCACGGCAGCCATGTGGTTTCTCCTCTGATCCCACTCTGCCACTGAGCCTCCCCGTGGCCCCTCACTGAGGACATGCTCTGCAAGGTTAATTTTTTCACGCTTCCTCTGTCTATTTTTTAATCTCCACTGTGATTCCCCGGGGGTAGAGCACAAGAACAGATAATTTTTTTTTTTCTGCACACTTCTCTACACATTTGAATTCATCTCCCACATCCCAGAAATGAAGGGACCGAGCCTAAAGAACACTTCCTCAACTCATTCCTTCAGAAAGGTCTTTGCTGTGATGACTTAGGAAACTTAAACCCATGTCTTATAGAAAAAAAATATGGGGAGAAAAATGCCAGAGGCCCTTGAATGTATATTCTCAGACTTATTGAAGACAAGTGGCTGAAGGATGCCGAGTCAAATTGTGTTGTTGTCCACAGAGCCTCCTTCAACCAGCTTTTTTCAAGATACACTTTCCACTTTTCAGAACAAGCAACAATTAGACTAAATCAGCTTAATCTCACAGATCCATGCAATTTTGATCTAAACTACAGATAAAACTGAGCTGATAGGTGCTAAGGATGTTTTGTAATATTAATATGTGGCACTGGACTATGCAGCTTCACAGTAAAGTTCCCGTAATTGGAATTTTTATCCCCTGGAAGTCAGAAAAAATTATTGACAGTTTCTGGGTCCTAAATGCATCACCGTTTCAAGTAAAATAACAAGCTTTGCCTCGGGCTGTAGTTCATGCTATGTGATCACTTGATACTTTGTCTGTGTGGCTTCCCATGGCAAGGGAGAAAGGGAGAGACAGAGAGGAGCCTCCGTCGGAGGAGGAGGAGGGAGGCAACAGATCGCTTCACAAGCAATTATTATTTTTATTATATTATTTCAACATCGTCATAATTAATGACTGAACTTCCCAACGTGTTTGTGTGAGCGCAGCGTGCCGGTAAGAGCGGCTGCGCCGTGGGTGATTTATATTTGTCCCTGGTTTCTTTGCCTGGGTGCTTCAGCAGCAGATTGCTGCTCTCTAACTGCATTACTGTGGGGTAACTGGAAATGTTTTACAGGCAACTTCTGCCATTTAGCATGCAACTGTAATACGGTTGTATTATCCATTTTCAATCAATATTTAACCTTTTCAATAAACATCTTAAGTGTACTAAGCCAGAAGGAGGAAAGCTAATTGCCACATGATATATTTGGTTTCCAGGTATACTCAGCTGGCTAAAGTAAAGTTAATTAGGTTATAGGTAGCACAGCAGCATTTAGAAAAATACATCTTCTGCCTCATAAACCTTTTGTTCAGTCAATAGCATCAACAAATACTTGCAGATGATGGCTGTAACATGATGACCATCACTTGGAGGCCCGGGCTGTCAGTTTTGCCCTTGCAAATGGCCTGTGCTACCAAAGGACATTATGGAAAATGATGGCAGTGGGTTGTGGTCACCACACATCTCCACTTCCAGCTTTGGTTTTCTGCTCAGGATCACATTTGTGAGCCCAGCTGTAGGAAAGCCAACTACTTGATGACTCTACAACGTGTAGCAGAGGTCTTTTATTTTTTTGTAGAAGATAAAACCCAAGAAATTAAAAGGCTTTAGTGTTATACTATAAAAAGCTCATTGTTGATGGTAACTTCACTGAAGCAGTATAAGCTTGAAAATACTGTTGTTCCTAATTAAAGGATGTTATTGTCCACTGTTCATATATGATTGCAGTTCCATTGCACCCCTCAGAAATCTTTCTGCTTTGCTATTGCAATGTCCCAAACACCAAATTACCTAGAGTCTTGGGAAAGATTCTCTTGGAAAGTCCCTCTTTCTAGGCAGGTGTAAGGAGATGTGTTCAAAGAAGAAAAATGACATTGAGAATTCACAATATCAGTGCTAATGAAGAAAAAAGGTAATGAATAAAAATATGAAAAAAAAGAAAGTTTGCCTAGAAATTGTTCCCATAGAGCTATTTCATTAGCATTTCACCCACTGTAGATATATATTTTGTATTTGTTCATCTCATCTGTTTCTCACTTCTATTACATGAATTTTCTTTTTTTTTTTTAAAAAAAAAAAACCTACTGCTAATAAACCCCAGGAAAAAATCATCATTCTAAGGACCAGTTAGAAAATCCTGATGAGAACACATATCTTAACTCAAGCAAGCAGTTCTATTCAGCAAAAAAAAAACACCCAAAAAGAATGATTGCCACCCATTGAACTGATGGGAGCCTTTCCCTGGATCAAGCTTTAGATCCCTTGCTGATTTGCCAGTGAATACTGTATAATAGGGATTCCAGGGAAGTCAAATGGCAAGCCAGGCAGTGATTTCAATGAGCCCCAGACTAGGCCCTGAATGATCAACACTGATCCTTATTATTTGAGGGTAATAATGTGCCCCTCTAGTTTACCCAAAGTGGCCGCTCTGAATATGCTCTAGTTTCACCAGGAGTGAACGAATGCATCTGTCTTCATGAATGGTGATTTTAAAAAAAAAATGCAAATTTCCTTACATCTTTTCTTCCTGACATTAGGTCATTGCTTTATGGCCTTCTTTTCATTTGCACATCCATAGTAATTTCTATTTTGGGCCACTATTGAAAATATGAGATTCACTGGGTCCAAATAGACATTCTTATAATAAGCAGATTGTACTGAGCTACAAAAGCTACAGTATAATAAAACAAATTGTATGAATGTGAGAAGAATGTGTAAAGAAGTTTCATCATAAAAAAATGACCAATAACATTAAGATGTTTTGTGCGAGGAAAACACTCCAAGCACTGTTCTTTGTTACTGTATAAAAAGCCTTTTAGCAATTGCTGTTCCTTGACACAGGGTCTTTATATGGGGAATAATTTATTGCCATACCTGTAACTGAAATAATGACTAAATCATTTAAAAAAAAAAAAGTCTCATAGCTCCAACAGAGTAAATCTTCTACAACTTGCTGCAGTGCTAATCGTAAGCATGTTATACAGTAAGTTTGCCTGAAGCTAAGTTAAGCAGGCAGATTAGGACTGTAATATAGTATCAGGGCTCATAAATCAAGTGTGCTTGCAGATTTTCTTTCACTTACTGCTCCTTCTTACAGTTCAGACAAGTCATAATTACACATCAGTAGGCATTGTGAACAGAGGAATGAGCTACAACATAACGCACAATAAACCCTGTCATATAAAAGCAAACTGGATAAAATAACAGAAGCAATACTCCATTTTACAACATCACACTAAAGAATTACACCACGCCATTGTGTAATATTCTGATCAATCACGAGCCCATCCACAATTGACAGTCCCAGGAGGCTAAAATTTACTATTCAAAGAAATTTTCCGTTCATAATTATTATTATTATTACGATGATTATTATGATTATAATATATGGTGAATGAGAACTTAAAAAAGCCAGAGGTTCAAAATAAGAAGTGCTGGGCACAAAATACAATTAAAGATATTTTCCTAAAGCTTTGCTATGCAGGCAAGCTTTTGACAAATAATAATGGGGAAGAGGTAAATGATTTTTCATTCATATTTTGTGAGCACTGGGCACAGGTACTGCGTGCTATCTCCTCCAAAGCAAAGCCGGGCTGACTGATGTCTCCTCGTTATTCCAGGGCTTAGAATGAGATCAAAGGTGCTCCAGCTTTAGCGTGTGACATTAGCGGAACACTGGAAATGGGATTTGATTAAACGGGAAAATACAAAATACTGGATATTTTAATTCCAATATAACACTTCCCAAAGAATCAGGGTTTCAGCAGGTAAAGAGCAGCCCCTGCACACAGGCACTTGTGGGGCTCTTGCTTTCTCCCCTGGAAAATTATCCAAGGTTTTCACTTTTTGTACAAAGAGAGCAGATAGCTGCCCCTGATTTCACTCACTCAACTCCAAGGCTCTTTTGTTGCCCAATAATTTGTATTGTTGCCAGATAAGTTGTCTGGCAGTCCTGTGGTTTGTCCTTTGCTGCATTCCTCCTCCAGGTAATTTTTCCACACATAATTTTAATCAAGTCCTTATATTTGAGCCTTGATAGAAGATATCATAGATTTGTGCATGGGGAGGCACACAAAGAAGACAATTCTGCTTCCAGAAAGGCAAACTCTTGGAAGATTGGCCAAGTATTCATCTTGGGTTGGTTCAGATAAGTAAAATTCACCCCTGGTAATGACATAGGAATAGAATTTAATTTTTTTTTTTTCAATCAAGTTAATTTTTACTAAAGGTACACATTAAGCTTTCTTGCCCTTCTTTTCTCTTCATGTTGGGATTTATGATCCTAAATAATTTAATGTCTGTTTTAAATTCAATAATTTAAAAATGTCTGGCAGTATGGCAGCTGGAAAATGCAAATTCTGTGGTATTTCTTTGGTTTACTGTGGATTATGTCCTACCTCCTTCAGGGGAAAAAAAANGGGAAAAAACCCGACCAAATAAACCCATCAAAAACCCCAGAAAACTGAAACCTGAAAATACATCAAATCTGGGATCTCAGTCAGATGGAACTTCCTTTTTCCAGCTTGTCCTGATCTTTGCTGCATCCCACTCTGGATCAGTTGCCTTTCCTTAAGACTCGACTGAGGAAAGTTTTGATATTTTTGATAAGACAAAGGGTAAAAATTTCAACTAAATTTGAAGAGTAAAGTGAGGAGAAGCAGGCTTAACCAAGGAACTCTTTATGCATATTAATTTTCCTTTACAAAATGCAAAAGGATGTTTAGTTAATTTATAGAAAACAGATTTCTGAACACGGTGCCCTTCTGTGTCCTCACCATTTTCTGTGTCCTCACCATCCTTCTGTATCCTCACCATCCTTTTGTATCCTCACCATTCTTCTGTGTCCTCACCATTTTCCATGTCCTCACCATTTTCTGTGTCCTCACCATCCTTCTGAGGCCACCCTTGCTCTGCACATTTTCCAAGAAGTGTTTTTACCTGATAACTTCAGTTGTCTAGTCCCCAGAATTGCAAAAATAATAGTTTTATCTCCCTGCAAACCATCTCTGCTGCTGCTCTCCTGCCACAAATCCCCTCAGACCTGGTGGGCAGAGGACTCTAGAGGGACAGTGACCACTCTGGTGCCAAGTCCACCTTCTGCAGCAGAGACATTTGCTTTTTACAGGCATCAACTGCTCTGTCAAAGCTTCCCACACACCTCCCTCCATCGGATCTGGAATTCATGACAGGCGCACAGTGAAGGAATGGTCTCCCACAGCGAGAGGGCTGAGGAGCACTGGGAGATTCTGGAGCTGGAGGAGAAGTCAGATACTCAAAAGCCAATCACCTCAAACCATCAGGCTGTTCTCACCCTAATCTCACCCTAATTCCTAAGATGTATGGTGAACATCCTACTCAGTCAACGTTGCTAAAGACTCTTTGTTATTTCTGTGATTATCTGGGAGACAAAAGGCTGCTTCAAAGCTGTTTTGTGCAGCAAGGTATTCCAGCAAGCAGGGTGGGAGCAGATTTCTCACTGTGTTGCACCAGCATGTGGTACCTCAGCCCACTCTGGAGTCCTTGGCCATGTCCCATGTCCTCAGATCCCTACTCTACTCTCACACACACAATCTTCCCACAGAAAAAAAGCTCTTGTGCCCTCAGCTAGTTATGGACTCAGTGCAGAGACAGAGCTCAGCTGCTGGGGGTTTTATTTTCTCTTTTTTAGGGAAACCAATCAACCTGCCTGTTAGAACCCTCACTATGTGTTGGTATTCATGTTTTTTGTGGATATTTTCTCTCTGCAGCTCTAACAATTCCAGCATGGTTTGAGTCAACACAACACCAAGGGCTGGAGGTTTTGCCTGAGTGTGGGGACTCTGCTTCCCTTTTTTCTCACTTTCTGTTTCAGAATCAGTATTAAGATCCAAAAGGTGGTGGGCAAAAAAAAAAAAAAAAATCAATCCCAACACTGAAAACCTGCAAAATTCTGCAAAGTTGAATTTAGGGACAAGCTTGTGCTTGTCATTGGAGTAGGCAAGAATCTGAGTCAGCGTTTCATTCCTGGAGTATTTTAGTGAGTGTTCTGTGCTGATAGAATTGATACTTTTTGTAAAGTGCATAAAGATTTGAAAAGTCTAAAAATCAGAAATCAAGGAATACAGCGTTTAATGCTCCCACTTTACAGTAAGACAAGAAGAGGGCAATTTTGCCATCTGCAGTATGGGTATAAATTCTGTGCAAGGCTCTGATTCGGTCAAGCATCATTGCTCCATCTCTGCAAGTGGCCAAGGCCAGGCTGGATGGAGCTTGGAGCAACCTGGGATGGAGGAAGGTGTCCCTGCCTGTGGCAGGGGGTGGAATGAGACGATCTTTCAGGTCCCTCCCAACCCAAACCATTCCACGACTCTCTCTGGTTCTCCAATTAAGATGGTATCTCTCTGTACTTCAGTGTAATTTTTGAGGGCAGATGTTCCAGTGTGATGAAGTACAATGTGTTTTATCCAGGGTAGGGAGGTCACCCAACCAGCTCTTTATGTGCTTTTGCCAACAGAGAGGGTCTGCTCGAGTTTTATGATAAAGACAAACATATTAGCAAGCCCATGAATCAATATTGTTTAAATAGTGTACCAGAAGGTTCACTGTCAATCACTAGTTTCTGAAAGTTGTTCATCCCAACTGTTAGGTGAATACTGAATATAGTCACAGAAGTTTGGATCTGTTCATGAATAATTCATGGGGGAAAAAAAAAAAGCCAACAAAAAACTGATCAATTTGCAATTAATAATGATTCAGCTTCTCCCACCCATACTCACACAACACAACACTCTTACAGGGCTTACCCCTCTACTGAATCCTGAATCCATACACCTCCCCTGAATCCTGATGGAAGCAGACTCTGCTCCTATCTCCACAATAAATAATTAATCATCTTCTTTCCTAACAATGCTCTGTGGAAATTTCAAAGCTTTAGCTGAGGTATGCAAAAAAAAATTCCGTAACACACCCAAAAAGCCCAAACCTATTGAAATAACTCCATGAGGTACTGATAACTCATTTCTCTTCCCACAGCTCCTGGAAGTCAGAGAGTTCCCTTATATATGTACCACAAAACTCTTCAAATCCCCAAATTGTATCTTTCTCATTCTACAGCACAAGTAATTCCAACCATGGCGACATTCTGACCAACATTTCTTCTCAAAATTCAAGGAAATGAAAACATCTAATTTCATCAGATGCTTTCGCTCAGGTTCTAAGCTCACAGTTTCATGTTTAGTTTTCCTAAAGAAAAAATTTTAAGTCACTTGTAACTTTAAATCAATAATATCGTATAGTAATCCCACTGGGAAAGAGAAAATAACTAACTGCATGGATTTGGATATTCTGCTGGTTTAGTCACCCTTGAAGGAAGAGGAGTGGTGAAATTAAATCAAATTAAATTTGTGAGCTTAACTTAGAGAAAAACTCACTAAATTGCAGCTACAGTCACCAATGACGGTAAGTTTTTAGCCAGGGTGAAAAGAGAGATGTTAAAAATCTTGTCACAGTGTAAGATAACAGCAGAACCTACCAGTTCTATGAGTTCTTTCCAAAGAAAATAGCAATGTCAAACTTAAGCCTGCATGTAAAGATTACGATTCGGAAAACACTTTATGTTCCAAATTCCTACTTCATTAGCTAAAATGGTAATTTTCTATTTTTCATGTGTTCATCTTCATTGAGTTTCAAGAGAAAGCACATTTTCTTAGGTAAAAATAATAATCAAGAGAAGCCAGATGATCTTTAGCTTCAGTGCTTTTAAAGAATGCATAATGAGGTGCATTGTTTAGTGCCAGACACCTCATTCATTTGCTCTCTTTTTATTTTATTTTGGGCTCTTTTCTTCCACCTCACCCTGAGAATAGCATTGGTAGACGATATGTTTTCATTCTGTCAAACAACATAATTGCCCTGTAGCTGGTAGATATAAACCTGCTGCCCAACCTGTAAAGAACTAACCCAAAATGTGGGAAATTTAATCCAGAAATGGCAGAACGGAATGGGGAAATTCTCCACCTTTGCGGGTTTTCATTGCACAAACCAGCAAAACAACACAACTTCAGCCATTTCCATCTCCTTTTTGGATTCCCAGGACCAATACAAATCTCTTTTCCTCTTCAAAAGACGAACTCAGACCCCACATGTGTGGCTGGGCTGGACCAAACACCCAGTTGCTGCTGAGATTAATGGCGGGGATCTCTCTTTTCCCTCATCCTCCCAGATGAAATCTCAATGAAATATTGTCACCTGGAAGGATCTCATGCACTGCTTTGTGCTGAGATATGTTCTGTCCTGAGCAGAGATCCATCATACAGCTCTACGGAGGGAAATTTGGCATTTTCAGTGTTTTGCAGCAGGTCTCTTCATGTGAGAGTTGTCGCATCAACCCAACAGTGTTGAATTTCACTACTACACCAATATCGCAATTGCTCTTTTGCATTGCAATATCCCAAATATCTCATCCATTAGCAGAGCAGAAGGGCACCTACTGCCACAACAGGTGGCTCTCCAGGGTGATGTTTACTCAAGCTGCAGCAGGAATCATTAGCAGACTGAACCCAAGCCTTCAGAAGTGAGGAACAATGCAAAGTTTCAGTAATGAAGTGCACTAACACAGGATCTCCTCATTCATCTGGAGCCAGGAGCCTGCATCGTGTTTTTCTGCGTGCCTCTTTTTCATCAAACACCATACAATCTTTACTTGACTATACTGTATATCTTTCCTGCCTAGTGGGAACCCTAATTTGCTTTAAATTGCCAAAGTGCTCATTATGGAATGCTTAGTAGCTAGAGTTTGTACATAATATTTGAAAATCAGCCTTAATTTTTCTGCCTGAGATGAACACTTGGATTTCAGAGTAAACATAATCAGAGATTTACACAAACTCGCTGAAGCCTGTTTATTATATTTGCCTGGAATAGCTACAAAAGAGGTCAGAGGTCCAATGTCTTCCTGCAGAGACAGATCATGTTCTAGCTGGTAGTGAGGAGGAAAAAAACAGTAGGTGATGCTTTAATGAATGGCTTATCATGTGGAACACACCATGTGATAATAGCAGTGCTGGTAAGGAAAGAAGGAAGTAAAAAATATAAAGGCTTTTTTGCTAGGTTTACATCGCTTGAAAGCTCCCATTTCCACAGGAGAAGATGAAGAGGGTTTATTAGGAATATACAGTAAAATCTGCAACAAGCTGAATGGAGCTTTGAACTTTTTGTTTAAGCATTATTTTGGGAATTGCCTGTGAGATGGCATTGGCCTGACTACACAGAAACACACATCAGAATAATTTTTGATTGTGCATGTCAATTTTTGGTATAAATTTACTGAAGGGACCTTTCCTAAGAACTCAGCTCAGAAAAAAAAAGAAATGAAGGTCACAAACAGATTGTTCCAAACACTAAAGGAACAGTCAATGCTCTAAGTTACAACTTGAATTTTGTTTAGAAAAGGTTCTCAATTAGGAGCTGTGAAAATGTTTGTTCCTTGAGACTAAAAATTACGGGGATAGAATGGTCCAGCTTTTTCAAAAAAAAGCATTTCTACTGTATGGCATGTGCCAGATCCACATCTTAAAGCAGCTGATTAGGCAGCTTTATACAGCTTATTATTTTATAGATCTTCCTTCTGAATAACTCCTGTCTTCTGAAAGAAATGGGTTCAACACTGGAACAAAAATGTGCATATTCCCAGTTGTGGCTTTCCATTTATTATTTTAAGCAACTGTTCTGAGCTTCCTTTTTTTTGAAGCAGAAGTCACAAAATGTTCCTTCCACCATTTATCCAGAAAACGGTGCCTTGAAAAATAGCTTGCCAGCATGAAAAATGCCAAGATGTGGTGGTTCTAATTACTAATAATTTTGATGAGCCTGGCCCAGGGATCTCGCTGTAAAGAAAACATAAAATTACAGAATCATTAGGGTTGGTAAAGATCTACAGGATCATCAAGTCCAACTTTCAACAGAAGAAAGCCACAACAGCTACTAGGATGTTCAAAAGATATTTAGGAACCATGGATTTCTAACTCCCCCTTGAAACCAGAGGAAATAAGTGCCTAAGTGAATATAAACTTCTATTTATCAGAGGAAAAAAAAAAAATTAGTATTCATTTTGAGAGGACAACCCTTGAGAAAATAGAACATTCATATCCAAATTTTCCATGGCTGCCTGTACCCTGGTTGCTTGGTTCAAGCTGAAGTGTCCCTCCTTATGCTCTTGCCTTGCAGCATCTTGAGTAATAAGAACTAAATGCCTGGGTTAATAGACTAATTAATTCTGATTTACGTAGGAAAACCCTCCTGCAGTGAAAAAACCTCTGGCTGAAATCAGAAGGGTGTGGGAGGATATTCTCCACAGTGAGCAGGGGAACACAGAGGTGGGCAGCAGATCTCTGAACTGCACTGCACGTCCCTTCTCTCCTAAGTGGGGGTCACATCCTTGCCCATAACTTGCTGGGCTCACTTTAACAGCATCAAATCCTCTCCCTGAGGCTGCAGGGGCTGATGAGGAAGTGTCCTCTTTCCCTACTTTTTTGCAAAATGCAAAAATCACCCTGCCCTACATGATTCTATGCTGTTCATCACTTTCCAGCCCCTGCAGAGGCTGGGCAGCCTGCAGGAGGGACTATCCTAATTTAGCCCCTGGCTGCTCTGAAAAAGGTGCATTTTTGGTCCTGACCCAGCCCTGAGAAAGCAAACCAAACCCTGAGGGAGCACCAAGGAGCAGACACAACCTGATCCAGGGGCACAGTGAAGCCTGGGTTTAGTACAGCCTTACAAAGTCAGATGAAACACAGAAGGGAAAGGTAAACTCACATCACCACTTAAGCTGGGGTTTAATCTGAAATGTTCTTTGTGGCTTTGATTTCTCAGACTTTCATCTCTTGCTCAGCAATAAGTTCTACATGAAAGTCTGGTGTTCTATGCTGCTTTATAAAGTTACCTACAGGAGAAAATGTGGAAACAGTGGCTGCTGATGCCTCTGAAAGCTGATCCCTGCTGGCTCAGGATGTGCAGGGTGCTAGCACAGGCCAGGCAGCCACAGGTCCCTTTTGCAGAAGGGCCTGTCCCACCCTGAAACACAGCAAGCCCTGGGGGTCATTGGCCTAAAAGCAAAGGTTTAATGAACCGTGTTAATACCAGGTGTAACTCCAGCAAAAAGCAAGGAGAGGAATGAATCTGGCTTTTACTTGACAGAACTCAGGAATACAAGTCATAGTACCATCAAACTCCTCTTACAGGTGTGTCTACTCCAAGTTAACCACATTAATAGGTGTAATTAAGATAAAATTTAAAATTCTAATCTCCTCTTGGTATCAATAAGGCAACAGAAATTTGCATTTGGATATCACTGATCAGTTAAGAGCTCTTACAATGCAATGTTCAGGTGTGCACAGGGTGTGTCAGGTGTGCACATGGCTCACCCCAAACATCTAACAAAGATGCTAAATATTCCCAAATCCTAATGCAAACATTACACATTTCTTCTCTGTGGTGTCCCAAATGGTCTTGGAATCACAGGGAATCATTTATGTTGGAAAAGACCCCTTAAATCATCGAGTCCAGCCATTTCCCCAGCACTGCCAAGTCCTTGCCTGTGTCTATCCACCATGCTCCTCCAGTATTTTCTGGGAATTCCTCTCTGAGCACAGCACTTTTCTCTTTGGCCCATCAACACCCAATTTATATCTTTATGTCTTCTATTTCAGGGTGAGAGTTTTGGGACAGAGACCATCTTTTTATGAGCGTGCCCAGGGCAGGGAGGTCCAGGTTTGCAAATAGGCTTCTGACAGCTTGTTCATATAAAAAATAACTGCAACCACAACAATATATCACACAACTGCTCTGACACGGACTTTTGCCACATCTCAGCCAAGTATTTCTTGGAGATTTGAAGCAGTATAGAGGAGTCAAAGTGCTGAAAAGCAAAAAAACTTAGTGTTGGTAACACCACCTTCAACCCACACAACTTTTCAGTGAGTTTCCTATGATATCAGACAGGGCTTGGGTTTTTTTTTTTTTCCAGCAGATGATCAAGGCCCTGCCTGCAACAAATAAATAGAATTCCTCCTGCTATTTACAATGGAAGCTTCTAATTTGCTTATTACTTTGCTTATCTATTCATTGAGATAATTATCTGACACCTGCCAACAGCAGATTGTTCTGACAGATTTTATTGGCTGAGATCAATTTGTTACTTACCATCTGTCCAGCTAAAGGTGGTTTACAGGTCAACAAGCTGGTGAGCCTTGGAAAATCTTAAAATTATCTTGAGCAGTATCCTTTCTGAACTAATTTCATTTTAATCTCCCGTAAAGCATATGAAAGGATGGACTTGAAAATTAGCTTTCAGGCAGAGAAGAGAAAATAATTTGCCTTTCTTTGCTGTGATCTTGCATGATCTATTTCCTATGAGGTTTTCTAAAATGCCAGGTGAACCCATGAGCTGATAAGTTGCTGTATGACACTAAAGATGTCTGGAGAAGGCAAAGAAAGAGACCAGATATGGTCCAATCACCACAGATGAAGGCAGAAAGAAACAAATTTCTCCCAACAACACAAATTTGTCAGCTATAAGCAGTTCAGGAACTACTTTTTGTGGTGTCCTTACTTCTTTGCTGGTGGGTAAAGACACTTCTGTCCCATTGAATTTTGGTAGCTTGAATGACTCAGAACAATTCCCATGCTGCCTCATGGAACTGATGGGTTGGAATAAACCTTAAAGATCATCCAGTTCTAACCTCATTCCAAGGGCAGAGAGACCTTCCACTAGACCATGTTACTCCAAGCCCCAACCAACTTCGTGTTCCAACTCCCAGTATCACACAGTTTGACCATTTTGGGAGCTAGGCAGAAGCATTCCCCAGAATCCCCCATTCCCTTTCTTTTTCCACTGCAGAATTTCCAGCCCAGCTCTCAAATCCATCTGTGGCTGCAATAATGATTTCTGATCCGTCACAGCTCTCCTGGATTTACCTGTGGTATTTGTACTTTGTCGGCCATCTCTGGAAATTCTGGTAGGCCTCTAATGGCTGCTGGGAAATTCCAGGCCTCTGGATTGCTATTTTATCCTGAGTGCCAAACTCAAACAATTCTGCTCCTGGTGTTCTTCTGGATCAAATTTTCTTTGTGCTTCTGTATCCAACCAGGTTTTGACAGAATATGATGAAAAATATTTAAATTGTTCATAACAGAAAAGTATCATTCAGATTTTACTCTAATTTTACTTCTGAACTGTCAGCAGTAAAATACAAACATCCCATCACTCAGCTAATACTTTTTAGAATTTCAAGAACCATACTGATGGCTTTTCAAACCATTCTGAAAAAGGGGAGGGAGCTGACAGCCCCTAAAGCAGGATGCATCAAATGAAGCCGCTTGAACTTAAAAACTTCTCAGGGCTCCAAGAAGTGAAAGAGAGCTTTAAACGATAGCACTGAATTACACAGGAGACTTCTTTTCCTCCAAGAAACTCATCCTAGTCGTGCCAGGAGAGCTTCCTAATGATTATGGATCATTTAAAGATAATGGCACTGAAGGTCCCCAGGACAGCATTTTGTGTCAGCACATCCTTCTCCAGAACCTTTCCAACTGTCGCGCAAACGCTCGAGCTGCGCCCGTTGTGCTCAGATCGCTCCTCAGTGGGTACTGGGTCTGTCGTGATAATGTGGTGGGACACCCAGCCAAGGCTTCAGAACCACCAAGAAATCCTGGAGAAGGAGCCCCTGATGATAATTTTTTTGTTGGAGGTATGGGAGCTGCAGAGACTGTAAAAGGTAGTCGGTTTTCTGTGTTGAATATTGCAGCCATTTTAAACTGAATATAAAATCGTCTCCAGAGCACAGCTCTGTAAGGCAGTCAGAGAAAAATGGCTCTGCATTCCAGTGCACAATTTAATCTGCAGTATATATATGTTTGTAAATGCATATTATGCATGGGATTTTTTTTTTCCCCTAAAATTTTCAAATCATACGGGGTGTCAGGCTGAGATATTATGTGTTACAGTTGTAAGCTAGAAATAAACTGAAAACAGGTTTTAATGAAAAGATATGAGACAGAGGACGGACTACTGCCTGCAATGGTGGTTGTAAAAGGTGCAAATACAAAACACCTTTCCAAAACTTGCTCTTTAATTAATTCTGAATGAATATACTGTGGCCTTCTTCAAATAATCATAAACTCAACAGTGAATTTTACTGAGCTGTTCCTCCAAAAGTCAAGAATTTTCTGAGAATTTCCAAAAACCTGGTGTTACTCATTATCCATTTGAGGAATTAATCCCACTGGAAATCCAATATGGTCTCTCAAAAATGCCCAGTGTATCCACTGCTCTGCCAAGATCCTGAAGAAGCCTTGATGACACCTTGTGCAGAGATGGATTGCAACAGGAAATGAAAAGGTCTGAACCTAATGGTTGGAAATCCCTGCCTGTAATTTGACATCTGAATGTGCAACACACAGTGACATCTGTGTGTTCCCAGCATCTGTGGAAACCAGGCTACCTTCGTTATTAAGGATCCAGAGTCAAACCCTGCTATTGATTTTTTTGGGCTAGGATTTCAACCTCCACAACTGGGCTTTGAGCCTGGTGATTTCTTTGGCCCAAAGAACAAAGTTAAAACTCTTCCCGGAGTCTCCTCTGCTCGTTTATCACAACCTACACCACCTCCTGCATACCAGCGTAATTTCATTTCAGATTCCAGTTTGATGTGCACGGCGGGGATCTCTTTCCCAGGCAAAAGGCAATATGAGGTGAGAAGAAGAGCATGCTGCCAGCACAGGTATAGGCCTGCATAATGGAGCTGTGACACTCTCAAAGAGGCTTTTCCTTTTAACAACTCTCCGAGTTGGGAGCGAAAAGACATAATGCAGATGGCATAATTGAAGTGGGAGAATGAAACATTAAGCATGCACAGAAGGGATTAGAGAGGAAGACTTTTGGGGTTATTTAATTTTGGCTCAGTTGTTATCTAACAGCTTTTGTCAGGGAAAAAATGTTAAGGCTCCTTGCAGGTCCAAAAAAAAAAAAAAAAGCTAAGGAAGATTATTACCTGCCTAGGAGTATGCAAAACCTTGTAAAACTATCAGACTTGAGAGAATTTATTCTTTATTATGTGATATCATGTTCTACAAAATATCTCTCCCTGCACAGCTCTCTCAGGTCTCCTTTCTTCATTTTTATAGACTTGTCAATTCTGGGAATGATCTAATCATGATGAGGATTTAAGGTATGTACAGGCATTGTACTGAATGCTAACAATTCATGAGCTCTTGGTTTCAAAGATCTTCTCTGTGAAGCCGTGCAGTTCAAAAAAGAATGCCTAACATAAAAAGGATGCTAAGCCTTATTTTTAACACCTAATGAAATCATTAAAGAGCGATCAGGCGTGATTGCAAATGTTAATTTATCAGATCTCACACCTGCCACAAGTATGGAGAACAAAGGAAGGGATATTTAAACACCTTTAAGTTCTCATTAATTGAGGTAGAAAATAAAGCATTGAAGAGATTTTCAAAGACTGGCCATGCTCCTCCAAGAAAAAGGGATCGATTTTGCACACACCTTGCTGAAGGAAAAGTCCTTCTAAAATCACAGGGAGTTGTGCCAGAGAAAAGACTGCAGGATCTAGTGAAAAATCAGGCATACTCAGAGCTTTTCTTCTGGATGAGGAGCCCTGGTGTGTGCTAACGACACGACCAAAGGCAGGCAGCTCCTGCTCCACGCCTGTGGTATCGGTTACCTACAGAACTCCAGGAAGAATACATATGAGGATAAGGAATAGTCGCCCTTTATTCCTGTCAGTAGGTTCTGCCTTTGACTCTGCTGATCAATATCAGCCATGCATTGGTTACTATGGGAATGAGCCTTTCCTGCACTCAATAAACCCCAAGTTCCTTTTTTTTACAAAGGTGAGCAAAATACTTTTAAAAGACGGTTTTATCTGCTTTATGCCTTGGGGGACTCTGCAGCCATCACTTTAAAGGTACTTGGGCACTTTGAAATGCAGAATATTATGATCTAGCTTTGGGCAAGTAAAGACTTAAAACCATTTGTTTACCCCAGAAATCAATGTCAAATTCATGTAGAAATCCATGTGTGCCTACGCTCCGTGTCGCTGTGCTCTAGCACCACTGTGCTCGTGCCTATGTGTGCTGTACACTAGCAGATACACAGGAATATAAACCTTAATTTGGATTACCTTTAAGGCTTGGAAACAAGATGCTAAGATAAAAAAATTATCTAGCAATACCTTGGACTCAGTGCCTCAGCTCAGCCAGTTAATCCACTCTTACAATGCTCCTGATTATAAAGCTGGGATAAGAAATAACCTACTTTCCCCTTTTATTTATGATAATTCATTGTTTGATTATAAAATATTTAGCAATGCATTAATACGTACTTCTGGTGGCACAGAGTGCCAAGAATATGTGAAATAATTTGTAGGGTATTCCTAAAATGAAATCCATTTAAACAGAAACGGTGATGGACGTGATCTTGGACTGTTGCAATGTCAGCTCAGTGATGTAACCTCTTAAAGACTTTCCAGGTGAAGCAGAAGAGTGCTAGCAAACTGCCACAGAAAATGCTGCCAATTACAGCCAATCTGTCAGATGTCTGTTCTTCAGACCTACTGCTAATTGGCTTGAAGAATGTTAAGAAATAGTGAATTAATCCTTTTTTACCCTTTTTGTTCATTTATGTGTGACAAGATTTTTTTTTTTTCTCTCATGTGCTAGAAATAAAAATATTGAAAAGTAATGATGAGGATTTTCTCAACCTGAAACGAACTAGATGGACAGAAAGTTACAGTACAAAACTATCTGGGTACCTTTGAGAGCACTCACAGCCCAGAGAGATTTACAGAGTACATAAATCAGTCAAGAGTGTCTAGTCAAAACAGAGGCTGGGAAAGAGTTCCCTTGTGCGCAAAGGAAACATTTGTGAGATCCCTCATCTCTGTAATGACTCCCCCAACTCGAAGCATCTGCTTGCAGACTACAAACAGGCTCTGCACTCACTGGGTTTCTTCAGGGTTCCTAAATGGTCACAGAATCACAGAATCATTTAGGTTGGAAAAGACCTCCTGATGACCCAGCTGCAGTGAGCTCCTCCTCTATCAACACCCAAAACCCACCAGAAGCTCGAGGCTTGTCACAGGATCTCCAACTCTACACACAGTCCAAAGGGACAAGAGCCCCCTACCTGTTTGAAATGATTATTGGAAGAAAAAAAAAATAAAAATGCATTAGTGGGACTTAAAATGAAAAGCCTACATGGGTTCTGTCAAGTTTCCCCACGGATGTTTCCTGATAGTTACACACCAGGACTCAAACTCACACCAAAGGAGCACGAGGCAAAGAGATTTTCCCTGACAAATGACAATTTCAGAGCTGTCTATAACCATAATATTCATCTACTACAGAAAATAATTTCAGAAGCTGATCCTTTAATTTAAAATCTGACAATTAAATGTCAAACACACAAACTCCTAAGAAGGAAATATGTATCTTTGTTTTCCTCTGCAGTTTTGAGGCACAAAACAAGATTTTTAAGTGTCACTGGTTCACACCATAAATCCTTACATGAGTTTCAGATTATGGAATCTTCAAAAGACTTAAGGAAATATATCTCTTGAGGAGGAAAGGAAGAAAAAAAGTAAAAAACAAAACAACAGAGATGTTCTAAAGAAACTCAGAAGTGAAGTTGTAAAAGAGTTTATGTAAAACCAACTTGGAAAGGACGCTCGCTTCTGTTTCACAGTTTGCCAAACTAATGGGACCGAAGTGAGTGCTTAATCAAAGTCAATATTGGCCTGCTGACTCTCAGGAAACGATCTAAAAGTGCTTTGGGGGCTCTTTCTATGTTCATTATCTTTTCCTGTGTCACTTGGTGTCTCTAATGATAGACGAAGAAGCACTTAAAATGTCTCGACTCAATTCTCTTCACTACGGAAATCTCAAATTAAATACTTATCCAGAGGAAAAAAAAAATCATATTCAGAATGAGATTGTGACACGAGGATCTTCTGAAAAACAGCCTAGGATAATTCAGCAGCCCCACTGGATCTTGCATTTAGAGGAGTCTGAAGTATTCAAGTGACTCAGCAACTCAGGGGTGGGTAATTTACAGCTTGCTCCTCCTTCAGAGCAGAATTGCAAACTCACCAACTAAAGTACTCCTGCACCCACCTCTGCTGATTGCAAATGCCAAGCTCGAGCACCCCATGTCAGAACAGGAAGTTAAAAATAAGGGTAAAACATCCAAATGCTTCTCTTTTGTCTGACTGAAGATAATTCCATTTGCAGATGTAGAAGACAAGGAACATAAAGTGAAAATCATCATGATTTTCTAAGCTTTTTACCAGGGAAGTATCAGATTTTAAAAATCTTGCCTCTATACAAAACACAAATACTTATCTTAAATTAAAAAAATATATATATTTAAGCTAAAAGGTATTCACAGAATAAAGTTGCAAAAAATACTATTAGTCAGTAGAAACAGTGTTCTAGTGCTCTGCTACTCCTACTGGAGCTGATTTTAAGGGTCTTACTCAAGAAATTAAATACTTCCTTGAGCATGAGAATTTTGCCCCATGTCTAAAATGGAAAAGAATTAATCTAGAAATGCCTATTATTTTTGCAGTCTTGTATTAACAAAACATCTCATTTTAAAAAGAGGTGGATTCTTTCTTCAATGAATGCTCAAGAAGATTTATTTCTGTGAGGAAAAATAAAGGTAAGATTTTATCCTAGGAAGACAGGTTTATCCTAATTTAAGGTAGGTTGATATCATGCATAGCTCAACAGGGGGCTTATCAGACTAAAAACTTATGGATTTCAACCTAAAATATTGTCTCATGTTAATGTAACATAGTTTGTTTTTGAAGCAAAATGTGCCTGTAATTACTTTTAAATTGATTATAATTCTTCCTTTTTAAAGTAAAACACTAAACCTCAGTTGCACTAGGAAGACATGCAGCATAAAAACCTGCCCACATACGTACTTAATATAGTGGGTATAAAAATACTAATTAAGATAAAACATCGTACCAGAGTACCTACTATAAACACAAATTAATAAACCAATCAGAAATGTGAGCACCTTCAGGAAAATTGTAGCATGCATCATATAATCTCATGGAGACAAGTAAGGAATGCCTAATGTGAATTTTTCTTTTTAATGGACCAGATAATTTGGGGCATAACTGGGAAAAGCCCCCATAAAGACCACAGCCTGTAAAAATGAATATATAATTTGTAAGAAATGATACTGTCCCATTCAGAAAGGGCATCAGCAACTTTTGGGCTCCAAGTCCTTCCACAAAGGGCTGTGTTTTGCTGGCAACAGCTCAAGAGAAGAATTCCTACCCACCTCTAGAGAGACAGTAGGAAGGAGTATTTTTGAATTTAATTAAGGTAACCTTTCTCCATCTAAATATATTTAAACTGAGTAATTGGTCTCACACAGATACTCTTTGCTGGGCATGGAGAGGATTTTCACAGGAGATTTTGGGGTGTTTCACACCGCAGTGACCAACCAAGGCTGTGCAAGTCACCACCCATCAGGAACTACTGGAGAAAATGCAAAGTTACATATTCTGGCTTTAAGCACCAGGAGAGTGTGGAGCAGCTGATGCAGTAAACACATGTCCAAAACTGATTTATGTTTACCTTACTGTGTTTATGTGCTCTAAATGAACACTGACTTCACCTATAAAGGCTGAAATTCAGATGATTCTAGTTTTAATGCCTATTAGGATACGCTTAAAGGGACTTCAAAGTAAATTTATCACATGTAGAGAAGCTTATAGGAATTCAGAACTTATACTGCTTTCCTCAATAAGATGCCTCATCTTCATAACCTGAGGGTTTTTTCAGCTCCTACTTCGGTGGTGGAGGTTATTCTTTCTCTCTAAAATGTCTTTTAAAAGGATTATTTAACTGAATGTCCTTCCTTGGTAGGAAGACCACCACGTCATGGGTCAGACCCTAACTCAGAGAAACTGAAACAGAGAGACTGTTCTTTTTATGTGTAGCTAAAATCTACATTTTTGAAAAAAAAAAACATAAAGGAAAAAACAAAATGAAGTGGAAGGATAAAGGACATTTTTCTGAGATTATTTTTGCTGTTTGTTCTTAAGACTTTCAGTCACTTATCTTTTCCAGTAGGATATAAGTTCAAATAGGAATTATAACCATTTTACCCTCGAACTGTTTGTGAAACTTATCCTGAGAGTGAACATAGGGTAAAAGAAAAATGCAAACAGCTACTAAAGAGATTCTTGTGAGGAGTTCGTCAGGAAAAGCCACAAGAACTAAGAAAGCAGCCAAACTTTTTCAGAGCCCACCTTGGCCAACAGAGAAGAAGAAGACAGAAGAGAGAAATCCAGAAAAAGAGGCAGTAAATGCAGGAAGACATTAAAAAATGTCTGTTAGAAGCTATTTTTGGGATGCTCTTTATGCTTCTCAAAGGAATTCACTTACAGCCCACTCGCAGCTGCGTAAATGCCCAGTGGCTGGAGGCTCACTTGGTCTATTAGAAAACATGATATTATGAGACAAAATAATCACTGCTGGCAGCACAGCAGCTGGGGACAGGCACATTTTGTCCTGCAAGGCCCCGCGACGCGACCCCGGCCACAGCGATCCCGCGGCGAGGAGCAACCCGTGGGGACAGAGAGTGGCTCTAGCTTGGCTCAGGCTGGCAACCAGGACCCTCCAAACCTCTCCGTGCCCACTCACTCCCAACATGATTCATGTTAATGTTGTTTCCAAGGTTTCCATGGCGAATTTGTGTAAACATATTTCAGTTTTTGTTGTTTTTTTTTTTTTTGTTAATAGTGACTTGGATCTTTCCATCTAAGAGCCCTCCTTGATCTGCGCGTTTCCATTTAAACTCAACTTTTAGTTGCTTTTTTTTTAAGGAAAATAAAAAGAGAAAAGATTGACATGAAAGTGAGCCTGGTCAGCTGTTCTTGGTGGGGTTATTTTTACAGTGACTCAGTAGAGCACTGGACGAAATGTCTCATCGGCGTTCCAGCAACTCTCTGATGGACACTGGGTGGATTTGGAGTTTGTAGGTGCTAACGTTTGTTTGCAAAAGGAGTTTAAACAAAATAAAACTAGTTTTCCCCAATATGCCATCCAAAAACCACTAATGAGTGTCACTGAGGCCTGCAGACATTCCTTCCATGCATGATTGCTTCAGATGATAAAGTCTCACCAGAATGAGAAGGGATTCAAAAGGCAGAGTGACTGGGAAGGCTTCTGTAACGCTGTTTATCCAGGATACATAAGGACATGTTCCGAGAGTTCCTTGGTTATCACACACACAAATTACACTGAAGGCTGGCTTTGCCTCCGTGGCCCTGCTGCTGCTCCTGCTGAATTTCCAGAACTGGAGTTGTTTTGCTCCATGACACACCAAGCTATTAGACATGGACCAGAATTAGAACTGAACTCCTGGTGGTGTCTAGAGCATGTGTTGCACAACTGGTGCTCCCTGGAATTACCCTCACTCCCCACCACTAGAAATGGAAAGCTTCCCACTGAACCAAAGGGGTTTAGGGCAAAGCCTTGAAAATGGGAAGCGGCTGTGGTTAATAAAACCCAAGGTCGTTGTCTTTTCCACAGCACCACAGGGCTCCAGCTGTCAGAGGAAGCTGCTGCCACCCCTGTGGGGCATCCCACAGGCTGTCACCCCACAAACACATCTACAGCACGAGCCATGGGCTGCAGGCAGCTCCACTTCCATGATGTTGAAACAAACTGGGATGTGGGGAGTACACACACTCCAATGTTTTGTCGCTTTCCTGGGCTCAAGCAGCTGCAGTCGAATACATCATTCTTTCCCTTGTCTGAGAAACATTTACTGCTTGTTACAAAAGGTTTGGGGATGGCCTACTGTGTAATAGCTCAGATGACTGAAAACAAATTTAAATATAAGAAACGCGCTGGCTTATTTTTTGCGTGTTGTAAATACTCTTAGAAACGGCATGGGGCCTTATTAAGTTTGAATCTCAGGTCTTTCAGCTTGGTTGAGAAAAGAGAACAAATGGTAAAAGCATGAGGAAGTAAGTAACCTCTGTGATTTCCCACTTCAGTTCAAGCCCAGAGATTTTTGTCAGTGGTTATTACAGTCATATTTCTTTAACACCTTTAAAAAAGCAGGAAAAAGGTTTCAAAGAGAGAGGTTGTGCCAGCTACGGAAAGTTCTGGTTTCTCCAAACATGTGGAAACCCACTGGGCAAGGAAGATCTGGGCTTCCTGCAGATCCTATTGCCAGTTCCACACAACGGAGAACTTTTGATTATTTTCCAAACTCATATTGAAATCAATTAGTTAGTCACTTTAAAAAGAGACCCCTCTGTGCTGCTCTGAAACCCTTCAGTCTTTTGTTGGGTTTGGGCTTTTATGCACTCTTTTTGCAAGACACCCAATTGTATAAATATCTACCCAAACATTAGCAGAAAAGCTGTAGTAGGACAATAGAGAGATAACTATTGCTATTTATATATTTATATATTTATATACTTACCACTGTTCCAACATGATGATGTTGTCATTGGAACAAGTGTTTCCCATATTTGAAAGGGGAAATTGATAAATCTTTTAAGAATCTAAAATGCATTTAGGCTTGAGAACTACTCTCAGAGGGTAATTTCGATGGGGTTTTTCTTTAGGCAAGGCTGTGATATGATTATTTTTTCATGCAATCTATTGTTCCAGTTATTTATCAAATTATGCTCCTTTCACTTGACATTTTACTTCAGGTAAACATATTTAAAACACAAACCTGTGGCTGCTATCACCATGAACCATTTGGAGTGTACCCACAGAGTATTTTGCAATGAATGATGTTTTTATTTTTTTGGTTTCATAGGTTTGAGCACATCTACAGCTGTAAAACCAACAAAAGCACAGAGAGTAAGGATCCTGTACCCCAAAAAAAACCTCAGTTCCATAGCTGAATTTCTAAGATACCAGGTTATTTGTCATTTGTTCTGCCAAATGTGTGTAAATCCTTTGGTACCTCCTTGTACTTAGGGTACTTGGAGTGGACAGGTTTGATGCTGGCCATCCTGAGGTTCTACTGACGGTGAGGATTTACAGGATCCTTGAAAGAATGCTGGGGACCTCTGTTATAATTTAAATATAGAAGAGATAAGTATATACATCTCAGTTCAGTTGCAAAAATCTGCTGGTTTTAGCCACGCTTATCTCACATGAAGTGAAAGTTGTTATGTTTCACATAAAGCGGAAGGTTTTGCTGTTTGTTCCTGAGGAAGAGCAGGAAGCAAAGGAGCTTTGGGGATGGTCAAACACTGAGAAATAGGGCTGGGAACGTGTTCAGCCATGAATAACCAACTGATAAGATGATTCACTGCTATGCACAGGTGCCTAACATTTGCTGTGTGGGAACACAGTGTGGTGACTGGGTTGTTCATCATGCCACTGTGTCTTAATATGGAAAACTTTCCTGGCCTAATGTTGAGACTGTGTTATCCCCTAATTTCTCATGATGTGCCATCTCATTTTGGAAAATATCTGGTATCCAATAAATGAGTAAGCAAAACCAACTGCCTATGAGCAATAATGCACTCTTAAGGAAGATCAGCCAATATCAAAAAATGCTGAGCAGGAAACTAAACACTGTTTTTTATAGGGAATACTCCCAGGTCACATACAGAGGTAGCTTTTTGCTTCATAAGGAGAGGAAAGAGAAAAAGGAGATTCAGTGATCCTCCATAAAATGCCAGATGGTGGGGGATGCTCACTGAAAACCACAGCAGCAAATATTACACAGGATAAGGGTTAAGGCATGGCCACAAGTGCTTAAAATAGGGCAGGGAAAGGGATTCTGGGAGCCTGGGAATGTTGCAGCCCCCACCATCACATTAGAGGGTGGCAGCTCCCACTGCTCTCTGCAGCACCTGGGACTTCAAGTGCTGCAAACACCAGATGCACTCCTTAAAACTGACTTCATCCCAGTGCCAAGTGGTCCCATTTCTCCTTGCCCAAGCAAGTTTTGGTGTGCCCCTCATACAACACAGCCTGCTGCTTCCTCCTCAGAGCACACAGCCATGCAGAGCTCGCTCCAGCTCTGTGCCTCCAGCTCTGCCTCTCTCCTCATGTGTCCACTCTCCCAGCCTGACAGCCTGGGAGACAAAGCTCATTTCTAGTTCAAAACCAGGTAGGCAACCTGAAAAAGTAAATAAATAAAGATGTCATTTGCCACTCATGGATATAGATGAAAATCAGCGATGGGATAATAATAGTTTAGGGGTATAAGGGCCAAATTCTGGTCTCAGTTACACGGTGTAGGTTTGGGAATAAATCAGCTGAATCCAGCGTGACTCAGAGCAGAATTTGGCTCTAAATATTTTAATTGTAGCATGAGTTTGCTGTCTACATGACTGAATCGCCTTGAGAAAATCAGTGCCTCCTCTTTGTCTTTGCCAGTGGGGCCGCAGTGATCCTTGTGTTTATTTAAGGAACGCGGCGTTCATGCCTCACCTCCTGCATCTGCACACGCAGCCACTCACCTTCCCTTCCATCTCAGCTGCTTTGCATACAGGACCATTTAACTCTTTTAACAACCAGTGCCAGCGTTCAAACCTCTTATTTTATTTCTCTGGATTTCCCAGTCTCTGGGGGGCTAATCACAAATGTCCTTCAAGAGCTCCACATCAGATGCCAGGGAGTCCACGTGGACGTGAGCGCTACCATTCATGAACCCAGCTCTTCAACAGCTCTAAAATTCAGCTGATTTATTCCCAAACCTACACCGTGTAACTGAGACCAGAATTTGGCCCTTATACCCCTAAACTATTATTATCCCATCGCTGATTTTCATCTATATCCATGAGTGGCATGAACGCAGCACAGCTCCATCGGACGCTCTAACCACGACTGGTGAGAGCTTAATGGCAACAAAGAGATCTAGGTGTCCTTCACAAAGACCTTTCCCCCAGCTGCCTCAGACACACAGGTTTATCTCTGGCTCTGCCCTGTCAGGAAACAGGTGCTTTTCTATTAATAGGCACCAGGCAGCCAGGCAAGACGAAGGTGCGGCGCCGTATGAAAACAGGTGGTCTCCAGTTGAACAGTTTATAAACAATAACTAATCACTCAAGACCTGTAGCAGCTCCTAATGAGGACTATAATTACAAGCCAGGTGGCTGTAGTTAGAGGAATACATTGTTTTTAAACAGGTTACTTGACTCAACAGCAGTTTTACGGGAGGCAGGATTGTCTCCAACATATGTTCCCTCTGCTTCCCGTTTTCCTTTTTTTTTTTTTCCTCTCTCCCTGTGTGTGTACATAGGGATCCCTGATGCCTTCTAGGATAAAACCCTGGGTTCTGTCACCTATGATTCCAGAGGCCTGTAAGATTCCAGAGGCCTGTAGTTGCTCTGGCTGAATCCCGAGTGCTTATGTCAGGGGTAAATTTTGAAAAAAAATCAGCCATAAACAATTCAGCCATTTTTCAGATTGATGGCAAGGAAAATAGGTTTAGTATGGTTATGTTTATAGTTTAAAGTGTTATTTTTCATGCTAAAACATTAGAGCAGTGATAGGGCTGTTGCTGTGTCAGGTGCACAACAGAGACAGAAGTTGTAAATCGCTGAAGGACTGCATTCTCAAAGATTGTTTCTTTATATTAATTTTGATTTGTCAACAATCCCTTCTCCTAAAATATTTATTAACACTAAAAACTAGTTTTAATTACTTTTTAAAAGTCCCATTTTGCCCAGATTTTGAGTTAAGATGTTGGATGCTACAGGGACAACATTTTCAATACCAAGACAAATTTTACCATTCCACTAAAAATTCACCCAAATATTTTCAAGTCACCACCCTCACAGGGAAGAATCTCTTTCTAACATCTAACCCATTCCTGCTCTCTATTTAAAGCCTTTACATCTTGTCCTACCATTCATGAACTCAGCTCTAAAATTTCCAGTTCTGCTAAAACCTCTGGCTGGTTCAGAGCAGTACCACATAAAATCACCTCTGAAATCATTCTTACCCCCTGCTTATTTTGCAATAATAAAACAAATCATACAAAGGAGACTACATTAAGGCTCCAGGCTAATTCACTTATGTCATTACAGCATCAAGGTTGATCTTGAAGCTTGATTTGAAATGACAGGCTGAACTTAAGCACTTTCTTAGAGTGATTTTCTGGATCAGAGCATACGTGTTATGATACGGCAAATCATTACAAGATCACATGTTAATTTCCACAGGGCTTCCAGGTCTGTGTAATTAACACAGTTTCTATGTGCAGAGCTCGTGCCTCACATGTTGCAGTGTCCCTTACCTTGATCATTTTGGGATTTGTAAAAAAAAATCCCAGCTACTCTGAAAGTCTCTATTTGGGCACTAAATGTATAGCCGCATTTCAACCTTGATTTTTCTATACTTCAGCACTGTTGGTCAATAAACCAAGATTATTAATCACAAGGATATTGCACAGCAGATTCATAATTTTGTGGATGCAACAGTGACACACTGAATAATTTTACAGTCAATAACAGGTTTGGATAGTCCCATATACTAAAGGATCGTTGTGAAAGAAAACATGAGAGGACTAAATTATTCTCAATATACCAAATTTTGAGTCTACTCAAGCATATTTTCGTGTGATATTGATATCTAATTCCTACAATGATTACTGGTTTCTAAAGATAAGCAGAGGGACAGGTAATGACCATTTGATGGCAACACCATAGAAAAATATTTTCAGAGTCTGGAAATATAATGGTGAAGAGTTGTTTGGAGTTTTATGTTTTATATAGCCTATTTCTAATCCTTACCCTCTTGCTCACCCTCTGGGAAATTCACAGTTTTGGTTTGGGCTTGTTATAAAAAGCAGGAGATAAATGTGGCCCTCAACAATTTTTGGTTGATGCTGGAAGACACAGCATCAATTTGTAAGGCTGCTCTCAGGGCTGCAATGAGCTGCACGAGTTTTAGGTTTGGAGAGATGTTGTGTTTTCTTCTGAGTGCACACAAAGGTCAAAGTCCAGGTCAAGGAACTGTTCTTATAATTTAATTTTATCCCACTTTGACACCTTCTTTCTACTGCTTTACATTTCCTCAGGACAATGGCATCGTTTAGTGGAAAATAGCACTAAATACCACCATGTCTGAAGAAGGCCTTATTGGTTTATTTCCTGGAGTTCAGAGAGATGTGCATGGGAGGTTTTTCACACTCAGACAGGCGAAGAGTGACACTGAACCAGACAATCTCCAAAGGTCCGTTCTCCCGGGTTCTCTATGATGTGTGAGAGGTCTGGCAATCAGGATTTCTCATAATGATGCAAAGAAAGGAGAACTCTCCACCCACATCTGAATCACAGAATTATTTAGGTTGGAAAAGACCTCCAAGACCCCCAAGCCCAACAATCAACCCAACACCACCACCATGTTCACCACTAAACCGTGTCCTCAAGTGCCACAGCCACTCATTTTTGAGTCATTCAGAGGGATTCTGAGATTCTGTCCCAGTCATTGTTATTTTTCCCCTCATGCTGACACACAGTGAGAGATGAGTGGCTCCTAAATGTTCATCTGTGCTCCCTTTCCTGCAATGTGTGCACCCAGTCAGGGAGTGCTGGATAACGCTCTGCCTCTATGAATTGTAAATTCAGGAAGGGCAAATTTGCTGTCTCTGGATTTTTGGATGGGGGTTGAGATGGATTAATTATATGTCAAGAGGGACTTGAGCAATAACAAGTGACTTTATGACTGTCTTTACCACTTGGTGGAAAGGTTACATTTAAAAATTGGCTTTACTGCACTGGATTTTAGGTTAAGTTCAAAATGCAGCTTCCGCTGTTAGAACTGAAGGGTCATATAAAATTCATTGCAATAGAATATTTATAAGTATCTGGGATATTTGTAGGAAACACAATAATGGTAGAATCAGAGCTCACAGATAGAAGGGGGAATTGTTAAATGGCAAATAAAAGCTCCATTTTTCCAGCACTTAACCCCACATATAATAATAATTATTACAAATCTGAGCAATGATTAAATTTCATTCTGAACCCCGGTTAAACGTATGTGAATGGAAAATGATTTTTGTGCTAATAACTCGCGTGCTGTGAGCACTCAGAGCAGGATTGATGTGCATGCACGTCACACATCTCCCAGAGCCTTCCACACGAGGTGCAGGTATTCCTGGAGGAGCTCTGGGATTGACGTGCCTCACTTCCCGTGCCTGGGGAGGAGTAAAGTCCTGCTTGTTTACAGCCTCAGTTCTTTCTAATCACATAATTACAGCTCTGAAGGCAGATATCTGACAAAAGCCCCCGAAAGTGAGCAAGGTGAGGGCGCAGCAGCTTTTGTTGCAGCTGTTATCTCATCACCCTCTTCTCCTGCGAGATGCTGGGGGTGTGTTTGTGCAGGGCTATCATTTACCTCGCTGGCGTGTGCCACCACAATTATCCCCCTGAAATACAAAACTGGAGCGGCTGTTGCAGAAACAGAGGCCGTTCAAAGGCAGGAGAACGGAGCAGCCCTAATTAGCGTTAAGTACCTGTAATCTTCAGAGATTTTACCTAACGATAAAAGCCAGGGAAAGTCCCTCAGGTAGCAGCAAAAAGAGCGCAGCCAGGTTGGATCAGGTGGTGTATGTCAGCTCTGCTGAATGCAGCTTATTGATCCAGAAGTTGCCTGTATTTTCTGCCACAAATTGAATTTAAATTGCTTACATGAAGAAGACATCTGGCAGGTTAAGGTTTACCTGCTTCATGTTTTGAAATAATTTTCTCCACCAGCAAAGCGGTAGGCAAGAGCTCTTCTGGAAATGAACCAAGCAAAGCTTTTTAAGAGATACAGACGTGGTTGTTTGCAGAGCCTGAGCTTGAAGTAGAAAGTTGTCAGATGAGAAATATATTTCAGATTATTAAAATAATAAAGCAAGAGAGTTTTTACAGATTACTTACACTGTACCTTCATTCCTGATGAATAAAATACCTCCTCATCTTACAAAATAATATAAAAAAGTATAGCCCTCATTGAAAGACTTTCTTTTATTGGGTGGAAAGGTGTTGGCTGGGGGTTTGGATTTTTTGTTGTTGTTGCTTGTTTGATTGTCCAAATCAAATAAACTTACCACTCTATTGGCACATGATCACAATTTTTTTGTTGTTGTTTTCCACAGGACAGTAATTTTAGGATCTCTGCCATTGGTGGGGGAGTTAGAACAAGATAATCTTTAAGTTTTCTTCCAACCCAAACCAATCTGAGGTTCTATGAAATGCTTACTGAAGGCTGTTGTGTAGAATAAAATCATTTTCTGAACATTTTTTGAGGGGGTTTTTCCACCCATGAGGTGGTCATTTGAATACAGGAGGTGGCCATCCAGGCCTCTTTCCCCAGCCAAGAAGGCTTTGAGTCACCTTAATCTCTCTTCCAGCCAAAGATGTTGTTACTTTAAAGCTCTTTTTCTGATTCCACAGAATCAGAAAAATTTTTCTGAATTTTTCTGATTCAACAGTCTTCCATATGTTGGAGTCTTCAGTGCTTAGGAAAGAGTGGAAACTCACCAAGAAAACCTGACATCTCCAGGCCTCTGAATGAGGGTTCTGAATTGAGCAAGTGTGTGCTCTACACTGACAAATTAATATAACACTAATATTAGTAAGAATTCTAGGTGTGCGCTCAAACAATAAAGCCAGTTTAGATACCAGAAAAAAAAAAAAGAGGAGGGGAATAAAATACCTTCAGAATAACAAGAGGCATGGGAGAAACCTTTTAAAAACATTATTATGTGTTTACTAACTTTTTTAAAAATTGTTTTTACTTATTGAACCTGGTAAATCCTGGCCACAGCTCGTACCTCAGCCTACTTGTCTCCCTCATAAGGCACCTAAAGCTGCTGTTTGGACAACATCCATTTGATAATGAAGCAAGATGCAGGCTAGACAGCTGCTCTTTTCTCACTCATTTCACTCTGTTATTGGTTAACTTAGTGGAAAAATGTAAATTTTCCAGGGACTTTAGGTTGGAGGCATCCCAGCCAAGGTAGATGTGTGCTTGACTTGAGGTCTGATTTAACTCCTGTGTCGTATCGACCCGCCTGGCCCACCAGGGAGCCTCAGAGCCCTCCTCTGCCAAAGGTAGACAATGGGATGAAAGCAAAGTGTAATAAATGCCCCTGCCCAGTCCCATGTCGATATCCAGCTGCCTTTCCCCCCCCCTCCTTTTTGGCTGTTTTGAGTGCATCAGTATTTCACGTTTATTGTAGTGTGATGAAACACCTTTCAGAATGGCCAGAGGGACACTCAGCAGTAGGCATTTAGGCAGTACAAATTGGAGTGAACAGGAGGACAGTTAGCAGGGAATATTTCTGAGGTCAAAGCGAGCTGGATTGGAGCTGAATCAGCTAAAAAGCAGAGTAGAGGGCCACAGTACCTACTGCAAAATAAATACAGATTACATTCCTTTAGACAAATTGATCCGCTGGAGGACGATAGGTCTCCCAGAAAAAGAGGTTGCTACAAAAGAATTAACTATTTTAAGCTGACATACGTACAAAGAACCCTTCAAAACAGCAGCCAGAGATGTATCACCTGGAGAGTCCAGCCCAGATCCTCACAGGAATCATCTGCAATGCGCTGCAAGAATTAAGGGTGCAGAATCTGGCACATTCCTGGGGATGCTGACTTGTGCTCCGTAGACAAAGCCTTAAGATTCAGCTGCTCATCTGAGCAACAGCTCTCACTTAGGCAAGATTTTTTATGAAAAATCATAAAATCACAGGAAAATCAGTGGGAAGGAGCCTCAGGAAGTCCCTGGTGTGATTCTCTGCCCAGCAGAGGCAGCTCTGGGGTCTGACCTGATCCATTCAGGTCCAGGAAACCTCCAAGGATAAGGGTGGTTTTCCAATCAGGAAAGGTGAAAGAACATCCAGCTCAACAAGTCTGTCTCCAATGCTGATTACTCCAGAAAAAAAAAAAAAATAGCAGAACCTTGGATGTGAAACCACAGCAGTTTGTCAGATTTCCTAAAGAAGGTACTAAATTCTTGGAAAAGGTGATGGAATGAATGACTCTGTGAGAGCACCCCTCTCTCTCTCCACGGGCCCTACAAGTGATGATGATCTTTTTTCTCCTGAAAAAATGTAACCATTGTGTGCATAACTACTTTTAATCAGTAAATTATTCGCCAAGGAACAGAGAATTGCAACTACCAATTAAGTTGCCATCATCTAATAGTTGAAACTAATCACTTAAGATCAGGTTATTCCAGAAGATCAATGTGAATAAATACACATGGATCCAAAAAAACACCCAAAGAAAAATAGTTAAAAATATATAAATTATTAGGTTCAAATTAGTAATATCATGAATATATTTGTAAAAATTCCTTTAAATTATTTGTAAAAACACCTTGAAAATATTTGTAAATATTTTCTTTTTCTTCCCAGAGATTATTCTAGGCTAAGCAAACACTGAAGGCACAAAGGAGACAGCTTGAACTCAGGGATCTTCTCAAAGCTAAAGACCTCAATGCCCTTCTGCTGGGTATCCCTGCAAGCAGAGACTTTCTCCTTGCACAATGAACACACCTTTCCCTAGCCACTACCTTGATCCACATCTGGAATTTATCACAGTTTGATTAAACAAAAACAAGCCACGTTTACAGGTGAATTCTTCCCAGAACACCCTTTCAGTCCCTAAAGCATATAAATAAGATCAATAATTTACTACAGGGGTGTGCTAGGCTCCGAGAGAGGTGGCACCAGCGCTGTGGATGATATTTTTTCCAAGGAGGATGCCCAGGACAGCACATTTCAGGGGCTGGGGTTTCAGCAGCACACAGGCAAAGCTAATGGATTTCCACGCTCTGCACTCCTCTGCCAACAAGCTGACTTTTAATATGGGAAATAGACCCCTGCTCAGGATGGAGCAGTCCTGGGCAACATCAGGGGTCCAGGCATCACTGCAATTTTTTTTTTTTTGTCAAGCAGGAGGTGTTTTGGAGGCATGTCCACAATGGAGTGTAATGTTATAGAGGGCTGGATTTAGCTGGAACTCATACCTATTTATTGCAGCTTAAACCTACTCACACACTTTTGACAGTCAATGGCAAAACTGGGCTTGATTGTCTGCAAGTGGGAGAAAAATCACCAGAAGAGGAGAGATTAGCTTTATATATGGTCCATTTGTTGGTTGTTTACTACAAGAATCTCCTTTAGATTTCTCCATTTCATCCTGAGCACGCTGAGTTTTGAAGGGTAGGTAACTTTGTGATCTCAATACATTTTCCCATCTAAAAGCCATCAGTAAAGTGAATGGGGCTGCTCTCCTAAGTGCTTAATGCCTGATGTAAGAGTTGCATGATGTAGTCCAGAAGTAACACAGTTACCCCAATTACTGCAGTCCCACAAGGCCGTTCACAGTGGTACTTAGGAAATGTTGTAGGCTCAGGCTCTGGTATTATAAACTCCTCAGGGCAGCATGACTACACACAGCATCTCATCAGGACTTAACAAACAAGTCCTGGATGAGACACTAGCCTTTTTTCTTTTTTTTTTTTTTTGTGCTAGGCTCTTATTTATTTATTTATTTGCATCCAGGAATGAGCCCAGCGTTATGAAAGCGAGAGCGGTCTCACCGCAGCGCTCTCCTAAAGCAGCGCGGCACAGCGAGATGCCCTGTGTACTTTTTGTGCTTTTTTTCATTGTTATCAGGGAAAAATATATCTTGCCATTTCCCAGGGGGTTTCCTGGGACAGTGTCTCAGTGTGAAAGGGCACCATGGGGCTGCCTCGGACAGTTTTCTTTCAATAAGGTTTTTTTTTTGGTTGTTGTTTTGTTTTTTGTTTCTATTGTAACCACTCTGCTCTGCTGCTTCACTGATTTCCCAGCTGCTCTTCTGCAGTGTCTGAAGTCGAACGCAGAAAATCTGTAACTGAGCAGCTCAGAAACAAGCAGCCCATGATGGCAAGCACGAGAAAACCATGAATACATCTTTCTCTCTCGACATAAAGCTCTGCCTCTCCGCTGCCTGCTCCAGCAGGCAGAAATCTCTCTGCGTGGTACCTGCTGGGGCAAAAATCAGACCTCGAGCATCCCACTCCAAAGCTGCAAAAAGTGCAAGGTTCCCAGCACCAAAACTTGCTTTATTTCTTTGTCAGCTGTGCAGAGCTGTGAGGGTGGCCCAGGTGGGGCTCAGGCTGGACCTTGGTGGAAGGAGTTAATTGTCCCTGGAGCACTGAGCTCTCCCTGACAGTGCACGGCTCTCACTCTGCTACACCAGGGAATGACAAGATTGAAGGCCCTTCCAATTGTTTATCTTTTTTTCTGTGGAATGCCCCAGAAGGCATTATTTCTTGTATGACTTCACATGGGGAAAAACCAAGCAAACGAAGAAGAAACGTCTTTCCAATGACAGTTGACAATTCATCTGCAGTGTGTTGTGCTCGGTTAAAAAGTCACTTTTTAAAATGTATTGTAAAAAGACATTCTTCTGATAAAATAATTCTGCAGGCACGTGGAATGTGTTCTCGAAGTTACAGCAGCATCATAAATAAAATGGATTTAAAGTATCTAGAAAGGTCATTTTTCCCAAGGTGAAGGACTTCCTGCTCTTCCTGACAAGACTCTCTAGCCCATCCTAGGTAATTTTCTTTCAGATTATCCTAGTAAATTCATAGAAATCAGCAAAAATCTTTGCCAATCTATAGTTTCATCATTTTTATTCTGCAACAGGAGGAGGAGTAGCAAGAGGAACATTTGAAAAAACAGAAGCATAATGTATGACTACTTTCACAATCAACCCTTTTAATTTCTTCATTTGAAATATTGTAAACCTAAAATGCAATTCAAATACAATGGTAAAAAATAACACGATAAAAATATTAACATTTGAAATATGTGGTGAAAACTTAGTCAATGTGAAACAGGGTTTTATTTCATGAAAATGTTTTCAGAAGAATTCGTATTTACTTGGTTCAAATACTTCTTTTTTACAAGACAGACTAAAAAAATGGAACAGTTTTGCAGCTGACTATTTAAATTTATTTTAATTTTATTTAAGTGAATGCAGTAAACTATGTGTGCTTCACCTTTTCTGAAAACAGTGTCAGACACAATATAATTCTTGAAGAGATGTGTAAAGCTATTATTTCACTTATATGTAGTCATGTTTTGGAGTATGTGATCTATCAAATCTCTGCCCAGATTGATTTTATTGACCTTAAGATTATTCTTTATATTTGCTTTATATTACCTGGATTTTCTTTATGTGTTTGGAACATTATAATTTCCAGGTGCACTTCGCATTATCCAGACACGTTTCCTCCAAGCAAGAAAATCCATATCCCATTTTATCATCCCTGTTGGTGACAGGTTTTGCCCACTCCTCTCCTGATAGGAGCTTTTTGTGCCACCTGGTTCAAGCCTGCTTTGATTCAGAGACACCAAAGAGTTTCCCAGACGGGTCCTGCTGCAGCTCAAGCTGTGACTACTCCTGCCCACCCTACAGAACAACGAAGCAAGGCTCTAAAGACCTCAGCAACATCCCTGAAGGATACACAAGGAAGGATCCAAGCAGCACAGCCCTTCCCTTCCAGCATCCAGCTCCAGCAAAGTTGCTCTTACCACTTTACAACCACCCAAACCCACTGCTGCCATAGAAAACAGTGAAAACAAGGCCCCGCCACTTTTTGGGAAGATTAGAACCACACTTTCAGCGTCTCCCAGCAGGTACCTAAGCATAACCATTGCTTCAGTCTCCATTTTTATTGCTCTAGGCAATGGAAACTGTAGTTTCTATATTTAATGTATTGAAACTCCCTGGTCTCCAAGGTAGCAGGGGTATCTTGTATACACTGGCAGAATGCATTTCAGGCTCAATCACTTTGAAAGCCTGGATAATAGAGGAGCACTTGTACTTTGGATAACAAAGTTATTTCCTTTAACATCAACAAGCTGCTCAGCTAGTAACTGCATCAGGCATTGATTTTGTGAGCACTGGGGGGGCCCTTCTCACCGATAAAACTAAAAAATTTGCAGATCATTCTTCACGTGCGTTATTTTCCCAAAGCAGAGCTGACAGGAGAAGCTGTTTTCATTTCAGCATGGCTGTTTGGAATGTCAGTGGAACATCTGCAGGACCTGCCCTGGATCTGTCGGCATCACCCTCTCACCCTCCCCGTTCTAAGATAGATGGAAGCCTGAACTTACATCTCCAGCCAAATTTTGTACCTGGTTCCTATTGGGGCTGTAAAAGTGCAATCACTTCCCAGACTTGCTGCTTAGATCCCAGACTAATGGTTTGAACATGCAACTGGATTCAGATGTGGGCTTCTTCCTGCTGGACTCAGGTTTATGGATTTCAGCAGGCCAAATATCTGCCTGTTTGCTCATTTGTCATTACAAAGTGCTAAATTAAAAGTATCAGGAGCTACCAGTCATATATTCCCTGGCCATATTTTACTTTTTCTTGTAAGAAATTCTCGATCTGCATTTTTTTCCTTGCATCATGGGCTCCCTCTGAATAGCAGCAGCCCCACAGCGCTCAGCACATTCCCCCTCCCAGCCCTCACCATCCAACTCCTATTATCAGTAATGGCAACTAGGCATGTCCATGAAAATGAAAGCAGATCCCTCAGTGGAAACTTTTTTGACAGAAGTGTTTGCAGCAACTTTTCAAAAAAAAAAAAAAAGAACCCACGTCTCGTTTATTTTCCCCTTTCTTCCTCCCAGCTTTCTGTCAGTCATCAATCGAACAGGAGACAACTCATTTCATTTCTGTGACACACAATGATGGACTTGTGTTACAACCCTGACTTATTTTGAGAACTTCAATTTCTCAAGCTGAAAGCCTGAATGTCCCATGCTTGGAAGGGCTATTGATCTGATGTAGATGGACAGCTCAAGAGGAACTGATACATTCCTTACAGCAATTTTTTTTCTGACCACTACATAATGTAGACTTTCTGCTTGTTTGTTGACATCTCAAAACTTTGATCCTGTGATTTAACTGATACTCTTCTGCCGTTTCTACTCAATATTTCCCTGTGCTATTTGATATAGGAGTTATTTATTATCCACCACCTGGAATGGAAAAGCTGGTTCACTGTGATAAAACGTGTGAATTCTCAAGGCGGCAGGAACCTCTAAATGCACATCACAATGGCCCAGCCGCAAATGTGGGACATCTCCCAATCCTGATCCTTCCTGGTGCCTTCCAGCAGATGCAAAGTTCCCATGGAGGAGGTTTGGATCCTCACTCCCAGCCTGGGACAGGAGGGACCAGCCCTTATAAGCATTACTGACCACCGCGTGTCCAGCCCAGATGGAAAAAACCTCAACATCGACACTTAAATTACAATTTAGTCAAAGCTAATTTTTATCCAAAGCAGGATAAATACCACAGATCCATGTCTCTTTCCTTATTTCTTTCCTTTTCCTCAGCTTTAACTCAGCTTCCCTGCACTTCTCCTGCGTGGATAGCAGGTACCTGTCCAGCATGGGGACGTCACTGCGGTGGCAGAGCCCCAGCACCACACTCCTGGCTGTCTGCAGGTCACAGGAAACAATTCATTCCACTCTTAATGATTTATGTAATTTCTTTGGACTTGCTCCTGGCTTAGAGGGTTTTCTGCTTTTTCTATTACAGCTTGGAGAAGCAAACCAGAATCTTTCAGGGGCAGCTCCTCAGCCAAGGTAGCTCTTTGTGACAGATTTACCCTGTGTTAATACCAGCTCAGAATCAGCCCCAGAATTTCATTATTATTGCCTTTAAAGGAGGGTCTCCTCCTCCTCCTCCAGGACTAATTTAGAGCAATGAAAATTAAACTGCATCTCATCTAATAGTCAAAAAGACCTGCAGAAATTGTCCTCGTTTAAATATCAATTCAACACTTTTCTGTCACAGCAGGGTAGTGCATCTATGTTTTTTGTTCTAAAAGCCAAATACTATTCAAACAAAAGAGTCACTTCCACATTAATTACACAAAAGAAAAAAAAAGAACCTTTAAAGAAAAAAGAAAGAAAAAAAGCCACACAAGAAAAAACTAAAAAGAAAATTAAAGCATCTTTTGAGAACGTAGATTGTGCAACTAAAGCACGATGTGGTCTTGGACCTTTACTTTGTGTACAGAGTCAGACTTTATTCTTTGATTTGGTGCACAGGATCACAGCTTATTATGACTATAATGGTTGCAGTTTTGTTGGCATTTGAACAAAATAAGGAAGAAATGAGGAATAGAGGTAAATGAGGTTGCTGCAGAAAAAGCATCTCTGATTCAGCTGATGTGAAGAGAATGTTAGCATGGGAAAGTGCTTAAAAAAATCTAAATGGCTTGTTCCATCCCAAAATCTCTCTGTGTTGGAACTGGGCTCTTTGCGTGAGTTAAATTCATAGCAAATTTAGAAGAAAGAATTTTGGGCTCTTGAGGTATTAAGGACAACCAATCAAAACAGTTTAAGACTGATGGGGTCAGGTTCTTTTCTGATTTAACCCTTGGATGCAGCAGATCCCTCTCCTCCTCTTTGGCTGCTCCCGAGTCCCTCTGCAAGCTGGGACATCCCAAAATAGTCACCCAAAATAGTGCCCCTTCCAACCTGGGCTGAGACCATTTATCACCAAAAACCAACCCAGTGGGATAAGAAGGGCTTGGAAAACTGATTCAGTTTGATCTTCTTAAACCTTTTTCACAGTGTGACCTATATTTAAATTGCTCTCTGTTTTTTTTCCCATCACCAAAACACCACCTCATGCACAAAATCCCACACAGGATCTGTCACTGGCACCTCAGAGGAGTAAAATATTTGCAGGGAGTTCAGTATTTTCCTATTAATAACTCCTTCCCCCTCCTGCTGGAAGATACCAGGGGCTCGGGTCAAGACAGATTTCTGATTCCCATCTTGGAAATCCAGGAACATCCCATATGTGCTGTGAGCAGCCACTTCTCAGCATGGAAAATCCTTTTTCCCTGGTAAGAGGCAGCAATCCTCCCAGCTTTTCCCCTTGGAAGCCCTTTTCCATTCTTCTTCCCACCCATCACTTGTTATCCTGGATCTCCAAGGGGGCAGAGGGGCGAAGGGAACCTTGGCAAGGCTCCACTTCTAACAGCCTCTGTGAAGCCATCCCTCCACAATATGGAAAACTAATAATAATGATGAGAAAATTATATATTGAAAAAAAAAAGAAAAGGAAATAAAAAGGTGGAAATCCCTGGTTAAAGCCTCTGCCTGTACAAAAAGCATAACAGCTTGTATGAACTGCAGCACGATGACTACTGCTGTTAATGCTTCCAATGACATCAGTGTTTTCCAAATTACAGAATGCAAGAGGCTGGTTAGTGAAGCTGAAGAGAAGAAGCTGAAGGTGGTGAGGGTTTTAAAGGATGTCAGAAGCAATAGAAGATAGTCTTTTCTTCTTTAGATAGTCTTCCTTCTTTCTAATTCTTTTATTTTCTCAGTTTTGGAGATTTTTGGAAACATCACTGCAGCAATACCCAGACAAATTAAAACCTCAAACGCCACCAGACCCACCTGAGATCCCTGAGTAACTTTGCTGCCACCGTTCCTGCTCACACGCCCCTGCACTGCTACTTCTGTGGGCCCTTCAATCTCCCAGCTTTCAACCAAAGTGATTTCTGAAGTAAATATTGAGCAATGAGGCCCAGAAAGCTTTCCTAAAATACAGATGCATTTCAGCTATTGCATTTTCACTCTGCCCCTTACAGAAACACAAGGAGCTTTTGTCAAGATTTCTGTTTCAGAAATCCAGCTGTTCAAGCCTGGGCACTCAAAGGGTTTTTTCTTCCCTTTAAGCTGGAGGAAGACTCTGAAGTTGCTTTTCCAGGTGTTGGAATAGTGCAGAGCACTTGAACCATGCTCATGGATGGTGGCCATCTAATTCACATGGCCAAGAGTGTGTTTTCCTTTTTGGCAGTGCTTTTGTTCCAGGTGGAATAGTCTTTCATCCACGTGAAGGAAACTCTTGCTTGTCTTACTCTCAGGTAATGGTCTATAACCACCCAGCTGGAGTCAAGTATAGAACCTAAGTGAATATATTATATATATAAATATATATATTGGTATGTACATGCCTGCATTGCTCAACCCATGATGCACTCTAAGTTAATTGAATTAAAAATAAAAAAAAATAAGAACTTTTTTTTTTTCCAGAAAAAAATATAAATTAATGCCAGAAAGCCCTGGAGTAGCTGCACTTTTACAACGCAGACGCTCCAGACCAGGTTCCAGCTGTCGGAATTTTATGTCCTTGAGATACTTCTGGAATAACAAAGTGTCATACACGTCCCTGCCAGTACACGAGATCAGCACATGAGATCAGACCTGCAGATGTTGCCTCCACATCCACCCACTGGCATCTCATTATCAGTTTAGTTGGGATCCTCCACCCATTCCCAGCCAAGCGGGAAGTCAGGAGCTGTAATTTGTGAGAATGAGCTGTATAGCAACCATTTATCTGCAAAACAAACCTCTGCTGGCAAAAACTTCGGAGGCAAATGAGAATCTTATGAAGGTTTTGTGTCTTGGCACTCGCAGGTAATGAGTGGGGAATGCTGTGATCACACAGTTCCATGAGCAGTGGGACTTGGAGCTGGAGGACGGGACAGGGATTAGCACTGGACACACAAAAAACTGCTTTAATGGACTGGAAAAGGCATTGGTCAAGGGTTGGATTTGATGATCTGTCCCAACCTGAATGATTCCATGCTCGTGTTCTATGATTGCTTCGGGGGAGGAGCACCACAGACCAATGCACCTGACTTCCTTCACCCTATTCCTTGTTAAGAAGGAAATATTTTCCTGCCAGGAAAAAGAGCTATGCCAAGGTGGGAGGGAGGCAGAGGATGGTCCATCCCTGCCTCCATCCCCAGGGACAGCAATGCCAGACATCCAGGGCCTTCACCTAGGAACTGATGAGCACTAATCACCAGGGCCAGGAAGGAGATCCCTTGATATCCCAGGTCACCAAAGGATTCCCAGCAGCCATTTTATTTCTACTCATTTAGGATGGCAATCTTATCAGCACCATGCACATCACACAGAGTTATACAGAGGACAACGAGCCTGGGAGGAAGGACTGAGTCAGGATCCATGCTGCATCATTAATTACTCAGATAATAAATCCAGGAAGGTGTGCTTGGATTCCTTGTCATGCAGGCTGCTGCTCTGGCAACTGGGGAGAGACATCTGCTCAGCCCAGCCCTGCGCTGTCAGTGTGGATGATCACACCTTTCTAATGAGCATCTTAAAGCACTTCCTGAGCAGAAAAATTGGCCCAGCTTTGATGCCTTCAGTTTTAGCTTTTATGTTTTTCAGATTCTGTGCTGGTTTAGTGCGCAGTTCTGGGTTCATATGAAGGGTTGGGGAGCTCTCTTCACAGAGCAGGGAGACAAAACAATTCCTCTCCAGCTGGGCACCAAGGACAAATTTTAGGCCCAAGAGTGGAAACAACAGTGAAGGAAGAGAGGGAACAAGGAGGATGGAGCTGCATCACCTGCACCTGGAATTGGACAATTCACTCCAATCTGCTGAGGGACCAAAACTTATCTTTGTGTGAGGCCTCGTGCCCGGGATCCATTTTGTGCCCATTTGTGGGTTTGACTTGGGTGCAGCCCCAAGGGGTTCCTGCCCTGCCCAAGCTAGATCCTTTCAACAAATCCTTTTTATTCTTTTATTCCACCTGGTCTCTGTTTCCAGGTCAGCCTTCCCAGGGATCAATTCCAGGCCCCTCTGAGAGCTTTGGTACCAAGAGGCTGAACAGCTCAGGGGTGGGGCCAGTCAGGCTGAGAACTGTGAGGTGCTGGAGCAGAAGGCGAACCCAGCTCCATCATCCCCTCATCCCTGACCACCCCAAAGCAGAAAGGACAGGAATTTGTCTGTCATGTTTTTCCTCCTTCTCTGCAATTATGATTCCTTGCTTAAGTTTCCAATCTTTAATTGGATTGGAAACTTACAGTCACAGTACAGGAGAGAGAAAACAAAACCAAAAAAAATCCCAGCTCCTCTGCCTGACTCAAGCGTCTGTTTTCATTTACTACTCCAGGCTTCTGAGTTACTTTGTTAACTAGACAAAAATAAGGATTTCTTGAATTAAAAAGTTGTTCTGCCCTTGCTGGCTGCTCTGCCTCTCCATGAGCACAGCGAGGTGCCCAGCACTGCCTCTGCAGGGGAGTTTGGCCCGGGTAGCTCCATGTAGGAGGTGATATAAATAGATAAAAAACCTCACTCGTGGAACATAAACTTATTGCTACATATACCTTCCTCACTGGCACACGATGTAATGCAAGCTATGTGGCTCTTTCTTGCCAGAGAGGCCCACTCACAAGTTTTCTGTTGAGCACAGCTATTAATGTCACACTTTTGTTCCCAGGGAAAAAAAAAATAAAGTGCCACTACAGAGAAAACTGCTCAAGTTTCTACTGCACAACACTCCAATTCCAGTGAACACTGTGCTCGCCTAATCAAGTTCTCCAGTGCAATTAAGCAAACCACGGAGGGTTAAATGTGGGTTTTCTCACACCTGCCTCCCCCCTGGCAGGAGCAGAGTTAGAACATTTCTAATGATGGATCCCACTCTTGCCTGAAGTTCAAAATCCATTCATCTGATGGTAATGAAGGAGGCCAATTTAGCTGAAATCCCCCTGTAAAAGGTGGGGAAGGGGTCAGGAATCAGTTTGCACAGAGGAGCACAGAGCAACCCTGGGCAGTTCTACTTCAAAAGGTTTTGAAGTGCATCAGTGATGCAAAGCTGAATTCAGAAAAATACAGCCTGGGATTGCTGGGCTGTGTGCAGCTCTTTCCAGAATTCCAGGTCAAATGTAGACAATTGAAGTTTAAATTAATAATAATAGCAAGCTTCCATTTTAACCTCAGAATCTCTTTTTTTTCCCCCTCAGTAAGCCCTGAGAATGTAACACCTAGGAGGGTAAATCCTGGAGCATGTGAAGTGCAAAGGTTCTGGGTGTTCACAGCCCATCAGGAGCAGCCAGGTTTTAGCACCTAAGCTGGTGCTCGGATTTTGCAGGGCAGGGACAGCACTCGAATACAGAGCTATTGTCTGACCAAGCCAAAGTGCTCCTAATGCCAAACCAGCCTCTCACTCCTGGCCGTGGACTCCTTCTGACTTCAGATGGCAGCATCTGATCCATAAATACTGATGGGTTCCTATGGCTAAATTTAACCTATAGAAACATAGGTTGTTAATATTCATGGGCTGTGTAGTGCCAGCTGAAGCCAGAAGGATCCCATGATTATAACCTAAAAGTCATTGCCTCATAGATTTCCCTTAAAATACACAGGCCACATATAAACTGGCTTTCTGTTAAAAAAGGCATCATTTACAACCCCTTTTCCCATTTTAGAAAATCACTAGACACATTTGGGGACTGATAGACTTGGCTCAGCTACACACATCTCTCATGGAGCACTGAGGCTCAAGTGTGACTTTTAATGTAGAAAAAAAATTAAAAATTAAGCAACATGCCTAAAGAAATTCAACTTAATTGCTGTCTTATGGTGAAGTTTAGAGTAGCAGAGAGAGAGGGATGCCACCTTTCATTCAATGCACTTCAGCCTCACAGTTGCAGATCTGAGACATCAGAGTTTTTTTGAACATCTTTCTAATGGGTAAATTGTGCCAAAGCCAGAACCAGAATCTCTCTTACCTTGGTGCCTTGGCAGACCAGGCAGTCCCAGGATCAACTCCCCCATGCATGCACAGCTTTCCCCTCAAAAATCAAGCCAGTGCTATTCTTCTTCCCTTTTATCATCATTAAATTCATCCCCAGTTAGGAGAAAATGCAATCCAATCCTCTGACTTCCCATGAAATTATGAAGCTCTGCCTCTGAGCTCAAAAAAAAAAGGGGAGGCACTCATTTATTTTCAATCTGAGGCCCTTGATAATCACCTGTGTGTTAGGCTGTGTACAGTGCACCAAAAATAGACAAAGTTCATCCTAAAGTGCCAGCACAGTCTTCCATTAATCTCCAACTCAGTCCCTTAAAGGAGGAAGTAACAACTCTGTAATGATAAGGCTCGTGGCAGCAGCCAGAGTGCTTGAAGGTCTGTTCTTGTAAAGAAAATTTTTCAATTAGTTAAAGAAGCCAGGAGCATCGGCTTTCAAAAAAAAAGAGCTTCCTTATGAATCTTTGATCTCTCTCACTGTACCATGTTTCTCATGAAAGACAGCCGTAGTGGCACTGTTTAAATAACATCTACAAAACAGTTCAATTTGCAAATCAGTAGGATTACAGTTTCCTTTATAATCTTTATTTAAATGAAGTAGGGAGAATGAGCTGTTAAATTAAGGGCTTGTCTACGAGAGTTGTGTCCAACTAGAAGTGGCCAACACTTGAGAATAACGGGAGGAAAAAGCAAATATGATTTGTGCAAACTAAAAGCAGAAAAAAAGGCCAGTTTAAAATGCTTGATCTCAGTTCTGGTCCTAGAGTCTCAAAAGCCAGGAGGAGACTTGTTCAGGCAGGTTACCCACCCTCTCAACTACATGTGACTCGTGCTTTTATCTTAGTTTAGTGCTGTTCATTAAATTTTAACAAAAATAAGAAATTTCTGAGCACACCAGAAGTTGGCCATGGCCAGATGTCCCTGCTGGGGAAGGGACAAGACTGGAGAAGTCCTGAACATCACCTGACAGTGGTTATCAACACCTTCTTGGGTGGATGCAGGTCTCCAGCTTGGGCTGTGGGCTCCATGTTCCCCACCCCAAACTCCATCCCAACAGGGAGTTGTGTGGGGGATTCTAGAATCCTAGAATGCTTTGGGTTAGAAGGGACCTTAAAGTTCCACCCCATGGGCAGGGACACCTTCCACTACCCCAAATTGCTCCAAGCCCTGTCCAGCCTGGCCTTGGACACTCCCATGGATTGGGCAGCAAAAGTTCAGCCTTGCCCTCAGTCTCCCCCTTGGCTGGATGATGTCCCCAAAATCCCCGATGTTTCTTCACCAGGGTTTGTAAGGATAAATTCTGGTGCTGTCTTGTAGTCCAGCCAAAAGCTGTTCCCTGCCCCCAGCTCTTAAAATCCCAGATAGCCATGGATCCACCCTCTCTCCCACTCCAATTCATCCCATCACAGATTTATTACTGCTACTGCAAAGTGTGATGGCAGAGGTTATGTTCCAAAAATGTAAACGTCACCAAATTACATAATCATCACTTCAGCTTTATAATCTGTATATATGGGATTCAAATTCCCCACACGCTCCCTCAGATTATCCACGTTTTCCAGTGCTCCTGTGGTTGGTGAAGTGAGCACAAAGAGGTCCTGAGCACCCTGCAAGAGGCAGAAATGCCTGATGGTGTTACAAGAGCACAAAACCCTCATTTAGCATCTAAGAAACCGGGATTATTTTCTTTATGGCAAATGCCAACTAAGAGTAGAAGTAGGATTTTTCAATGTTTATGACAAAAATATACCAGAACACAACCACATATCTCATAATAAAAAAAAGAAATTGCATCTTGAAAGCATTTTTGACAGGCTTCCACTTTACAAGTTAATGGTAACATCAGAGGTACAGGAGTCATGGAATAAATGGAAAATTGGCTCCAAATATTAAAGACAGAGAGCAAGAAACCAAGAAAAGCATAGTCATAGATGGATGATACTGCCTTGGCAGGCAAGGTAAACAGTGAGGAAACTCACTGCCAGATGCAAAAAGGCTTAGATCATTAAAAGGGAAAAGAGATGAAAAAACCATTCAGCACAAATAAATTAGAACAGTATCACCAATATTGTCTGTCAGCATTTCTGCTATAAATCCTGGTTCGCAGGAGCGGATTCCACATCTGAAAAAAGCATCCCCCGGGTGGAACTTGGCCTGCCAGATTTCTGGCCCCTGTTAACATGTCTTTTGTCTTCACTAAGGTTTGTGAGGCATAAATGGAAATTTAATTTGGATTCACTGCGAGCAGCTCGCACACTCCAGGCACCCACACAAGTTTGTGCTACCTGAAGTTTGATGAAGCCTTCAAGAATTATTTTTCCCCCTCCAGAAATAGCAGTAAGGTATTAGGGTTTAATCTGGATGCTTGAGATTTTATAACAACATTCCTTTCATAACTATTGAACATTCCTTCAGTAAAAAATGTTAAGATGGGGAAAAAAGAACTGATGGTGCCTGTTTTGCAAATAATTTAACTTTGAAAATAATGTCTGACCATGTAATACTCCAACTAGAAACAATATAACATCTCAATAAAACATGACAAATACAGACAGATCTAATGTCCAGCCTACAGGAGATGAGTCTAAGAAGGAGCAATTTTTCAGTGTTTGGTAAAAAAAAATGAAAAAAAAAGTGTAAAAAATGTTATCAATAATCCATATCATTTTAGTTTTTAATCTGACCATCAATAGACTAGCATTTGAAATTTTTTACTGCTGGAATTCTGGAGGACAAAGCGTTATCTTCTACTAGAACTATAACATTTTTTGGCTGATAGCATAGTTTTTTTTTTTTTGGCAGCTTGTTTTGATATATGGATACAAAGGATTTCAAGAGACTTGTCAGTGTAAAACTGAATTAAGTATAAATTGTTTAAATGATTGTATGCGTACCATAAAGTGCCTTTGAAAAATAAGGCTGCAGCTCTGGATGAGCTGGTAAAAATGAGAAATTCCAAGCTGGGAATAGGTCGTGCCCTATGATCTGTGGTGCGCATCACTGCTGCCTTTGGAAATGCAGCTCCTTCACCTGTCCCCCTGATGGGATGAAGACAGAGGGAGGAAGATAAATTGCTCTTCATAACAGAGATTAGGGCAGAGCAACAGAAGGAAAACCAGAGAGAAACAAACTCTCCGGGAAGTGAGAGGATGTATTTACTGCTGACCATAGCTGGGCTCTGCCTCTCCTCCCTCGCTTTGTTTTGTCTTCTGGGGGACTTTTGTGTCTCTAAACTCTCAACTCTTGTATAAATAAGGTCTTCTAGAAAGGGGTTGTGCTGCTGTGCCTGTGAGTCAGCCTGGTTTGGATCCGGGGTTTTCCTCATCCTGTCATTGTAACCCACATTCCTTAGTGAGGCTTTGTCAGGGGTTTGACTCACGGGCTAAACCTGGACACATCTCTTAAGATATTATTTATTTCTATTATTTACTGATTTACCTGGAACAGAACACATATCAGGCTTTCACACACTGAATGAAATTAAAAAAAAGACAAAAAATAGCAGCCTGCACCCTGGATCTTCCAAATGAACTGTGAGTGACATGAACCATGAGGAACCCCCATGGCATCGGGCACCAGGCAGCCTGTCCTTATTCCTGGCACATGGAATTTGACAGCAGTTCCCACGGGGACACACCACCAAGGAGTGGAAGCACTGAACACATTTTGTGTTTTTTCAAAGGATTTTTTTTTTTTCCCTCCCTGCCCATGCTGTGTCCTGAAGAATGAGTTATAACAGAGCTGCAGCTCCCAGAGAGGTTTCATCCCCTCCTGGTGGGCTTGCAGCACACCTTAGAAAAATATCAGCACCGGGAGATCCCACAGAAAACACATGGAAAAATTAGCCCTGAAAGCAATAAGTACTGCGGAGATAAAACACTATTTTCAGAGTGGAGGCAGAATGCATTGGAGGAGAGAGGAAAAACAAAAGCAGCAGCACAACACTCTGAAAACAAGGAAAACAAACAGAAATGGGATCTTTTGGGGTTTTTTTGCATTTCAGCTCTTTATTTCCACAAACCTCCTGTTTTCCAACTTCCATTGTCATGTTCAAATGTTTTAGCCCTCCAAATCTTTTAATAAACTCCACACACATCCATGCAGCTCTATATAAACCTGAAAATCTGCTGCACATTCAGATCCTCACTTTATTCTGGGAAACTTGACATCCAACTGGGAGCAAACCTGAGGGTGGAACACTTCCCCACAGGTAAGGAAAATCCCCTAAAAACGCTGATTTCATCAGGCCAGAAATTCCCACTGGGGTCCAGCTGCTCAGGGATCTGTGAGATGACCAAAAAATCACAAAATAAGGAGTTTTCCAATGCATCAAGGCCTTGGCACCTTGTTTGCTCCTTCCCTCGGTGCCCTCTACTTTCAGTATTTTATTTCTGTGGTTTTTTTATACCTGTGATATCTTATGGCATCTTCTTAATTCATCTTTAATGGGCATGGAAAGGGAATTAGACTCATTCCTTGAAAGAATTATTGGGAGAATTCATATATGGTGAAGGTACTGAGAGCAATACCTTAAAATTAGAGTGTGATTCACAGAATCATAGAATCCTCAGATTCAGAGAATAATTGGAATCATAGATTTGTGCTGAACTGGCAGGGTAACGCTCACTGCTGGACACCAATTTTTCTATTCTTACTACTCATATATCTCAGAGGTTTAAATAAGTTTTCTGTCTACTTTTTATTCTTTATTGGTAGCCATTTATCCTGGGGAAAACTCCCTCCCCCTACTTTTAAAAGCTCTCATCCACAAACTGTTTTCTGTTGCTGTTACATTACTTCATGTCCCTGTAACATAAATTACAATTCAAAAAAAAAAAATCCCTCTTTGAAATTCTCTTTAACTCATATTTGCTGTATCTCCAAAATGAGTAATTTTTTTTTTAATAAATATTTTCCTTTAATCCATGATAACTGAACAGACGTTTGCTAAATGAAGCCAACAGACATGAGAAGATTCGTTAAGTATCTGAGTTTTCTGACACTGCAGATTGGAAGGGAGCAGCAAGGGACTTTGCCAAAGACAGGACTTTGAATTTTATTTCTCCTCAAACCAGCAAATGATGGAATTGGGGAGTTGGAGCAACTTTACATCTCATAGCAGGCTATCAAAGAATTAAACTGTGCCCTTTCTCCCCACACACAGCACTGACAGAAGCAGATAATATAGGTCATGGCTTAAAAATCCAAGTAGCATCTTTAAATATTAAAAATCACACACAGCACTAACACTGAATTGATAACCTTCCCTTCAACAACTCCCCAGCAATAACAACTGGAAAACAATGGCACAGATCCATCCCAGCTTCTTAAAACCTTGAGCTTCTGAAATCAGAGTCACCATATTAGCATTAAATACAGCAACATTCTGATTTCAATTATTGACAGCCTGAACTAAATTAGTTAGCATCTCATCTAGTTTCAACAGTCTGCTATTCATTGAGTCGTTCAGATGTTGGATGGATTCCATCAACATCTCCTGAATGCACGTTTTGGGGGTTTTTGGTGGTTTTGGGTTTTTTTTTTTTAATTTTTTTTAAGCCAATCGCCACTCTCTGGTTCCCTTCTGACACTTCCATCCCTTTCTAATGGTGTTCCCTGTGCTATCACCCCTCATCTCCATACGCTTCTTCTCTGTCATCTCCACTTCCTACTCTTACTTTGCCTTTTCCTCTCCTCTCCTTATTATTTATTTGTGTTTCATACCAGCCCCTGTGCCACCTAGCTCACCGAAATACTGATGCTTATTTTGCTTTGGCAGTTTTGAATTGTTTCTTCAGGATCACAACTGGAAAGTATGCACTGTCACTGTACCCAAAATTGTGTTAAAACATGACAGGGGCTTCATACTGAATTTATGAGAAGGAAAAGAACAAAAAGGCATCAGACTTAGTGAAAATCTTAAAGCCACACTGCTTTTCAGGTAGGTACAGGAATTTCCCCTTATCCATACAGAAATCAAGAACATCCTCCATGGTTGCTGCTGTCCTCCCTGTGTTTGGTGGCTCCTGATGCTCCCTCACAGCCTCCTCCCATGAGCTGTGGCTCCCCACGAGGTCACTGCTGCACTGCCAGGATGTCACAGGGTGGGAAGAGGGGCTGAGTGGGGATGACAGGCAACCTGGAAGCTGGGAGAGGGGAAACACAGGGGGAACACAGGAGGAACTCAGCTCTGGAGGGCATATTGAGGAATGTGGAAAACCTGAGCGCTGGGAATGAAATCCCCTTTGGAAAAAGCCTTTCCAAAAGGTAAAAGGATGTGTTTGTGTTTGGGTTGATGTGCAAGAAGAGCAGTGGCTGCTCCTGGATCCCTGGAAGTGTCCAAGGCCAGGTTGGATGAGGCTTGGAGCAGCCTGGGACATGAAGGGTGTCCCTGCCCATGGCAGGAGATTGGGACAAGATGAATTTTCAATCCAAGCCATCCTATGGGTGTATGAAAACTTGACCTCTAGGCTCTGCACTACATTGTGCCTTCCTTGGCTCTAGACTGGAGAGCTAAAACATTTGAAAAAGGCACAATGGAAATTATCTTCTTGATTTAGGTTCCCTCAGAACCCTAAAGCCAATCTTGCTCAAAGCTGCCTGTGGTTCAGAGCTGGACTCACATCAAGACCTTCCAAAACTGATAACATTCATATTTTCAGTGCATTTGGGGATGGCTGCACGAAGGTGTTAATCCCCTATGTACAGCCATTAGCAAGGAATTCATTATTCTGCCCAATGAGTTATCCCTCTATTAAACGTTAGGAAGAATTAGCCTAATATTTACTGTCAGCTATTTTTTATGTTAAAGAGGTCTTTGCCAAATCTCCAGCACCTCCACCACATGCACAAAAACACACTTTAAATGAAGTAATTCTGAATTAAACAAGTGTGCTAGTACTACTAGTGGGATTTATAGTAACCAATAACAGTCTAAGAATGTATTTCACAGATTGCTTCTTTATATTGCAAAATTAATAGAGTTTTATATCTGAAGAAACAAATCTGCACATTAAAAATCAATGTTGCTCATGATACACACTTGGTATTATTTCTGGGAATGCTACAGCTGGCATGCACAGCCTAGTTAAAATATTATAATTTACTTGACTACATGCATAGTCGATTTGCAGTCAAAACTGCCACTTACTACATGGGAGGAAAAACAATGACTTCCATGCTACTGCAAACATCAAAGGTAGTTTTTGCACTACTCCCCCTCAAAACCTCCTGGGAAAAGCCCTGACTCATAAGCTTTCCACTGGTTACTAGAGTGCTTCTTAGGTTTGAAGGGAGAAAAAAAAAAAAAATCATATTTTGCTACAGTACCTCCACTGAAAAATCCTCAACAAGCAGAATGGATTGAAAAATTCAAGCATGACTAAAAAGTACATTCCCCACTAGTCAGTGAATTTTGCTCCCTATTTGTCACTGCCACCTTGGAGAGCGGTGAGCATTAATAATGCATGGGTGCTAGGAATGTATTAGCAACTAACCTTGCGAAGAAAATCAACTGGGGACCCAGAAGAGCTGTTAAAAAAAAAAAAA